>CM044010.1:16197542-16515042 GCA_024085815.1 Flaveria linearis
TACAGAGTCAATTTAGTTGGAGATGATCCGGTCATTCAAAAAATAAATAAATAAGCTGAGATGATCCGTTAATACCTTTTTTTTGTTTTTTAGAAATGAAATTATAAGATTACATCAACTATAGACTTTTTTCATAATAATACGCGCTACCATGTTTTAAACTTCTAATAAACACCTTAAACAATTTTTTTTTGTTTGGCCTTATTTTTATGTTTACTAAAGTTTCAAAATTATAAATTCAAATTCTCTGTATAATTTACAAATATCTAACCCCTCTTAGTGTCACAATTTAAACACATCTCGGTTATAGACACGTCACTAATAAAATAAAATAAAAGAAAAACTTGAAACATGTTACAAAATTAATACCATTATATATCAATAAAGATGTATGTGTGTACGTGTATATAAGTTATTATTAACATGTCAAAATCAAGGAAAAGGTTTTAAAAAAATCAACGGGTAGGTAAGGCCCAAGATGATTGAATGGGTAAGTGGGCCCATAGGCCCATATCTCCAACACGTGCCACCTAATGACCCATCACGTGACCTGCCATGTCATGTGTCTATTGTCTCGTCCACCTGTCCGTTTTTGGCCTTTCTTGCCTTGGACCCTTTGGTTGACACGTAGAGCCGCTTAAAAAACCAACCTCAGGAAAAAAGTAAATTTCTCTTTTCAAAAAAAAAAGGAAAAAAGTAAATTATGTTTAGTTTACTTAAAAGAAACTTAATGAAGCATTTTAGTATACGACTTTTGATAGTTCAATAAGCAGAACCTAACCTTCTATTGGAGACTTGAAGTTTAGGCTCATTCATTTAATACTCTATTTTTAAAGATCGAGCTCAAGTTTAATTTGGGAATATTTCTTTTGTGCTTGAGTTTGGTTTGGTCTTGGTTTGTTTATCATTTATTATTTATTTAATTATGTTACTTATATGCATTTGAAATTGTTTTTAGGGTGAAGTTATACTAAAAAAGGGCACCTGCTTTAAAAAAGTTAAGAAAGATTGTGGGTTTGACACGTGTTCTTTGATTATTTTGAAAAGGAGGTCATTTTAATCATTGTGTCAAATACGTCTGCTTATTGTGTCTTATTTTTAATTGTGACAAATATAAGTTCATTGTGCTATTATTTTACATCATATGTTATGTATATTAATCAGTGTGTTTTACGGTTTAGATCATTTTGTGTTATTTTTGTCACAGTTTTTATGAATTATAAACTTGTTATGTATCATTGTATTTTGTAATCAAAAGTACACAATGATATAATTCACCAATATATTTTTCAAAACTCGTAGCGTTAAATTTTTTTATGATTATTTTTAATAGATTATATAAACTTGTAGTTATCTATCATTATGTTTTACTATTATAAGTATACAATGTTGTTATTTCATCAATTTATTTTTTAAATACCATAGTATTCAAGATATCATAATGACAATTAAAAGACATAATGAGACATTGTGTTTTGTCATTGTTTTTAATGTAAGATAAATTAGTTGTTATTTATTATTGTGTTTTACACATTAGAGATACACAACAATATTATTTCGTTATTATATTTTTAAAATTCATCAAATTAGGAAAAACACAATAGTATTCAGAAAAATACAATAACTAGCAAAAATACACAATGAATTGCACTAAATACATAATGATGAGATATCAGCTTAAAACGTAAATTTTTTTATCTTTTTATATAACAATACTGTACTTGTTTTAAAGATAAAAATGCTCGTTTTTATGTTGTGATTTTTATAAAAAAATAATGTTGTACATAAAAGTTATAAGAGTTTAAAAAATGAGAGAACTTACAGAAAGTTTAAAAAAAGTGGCTATTACTAAAATATCTCTCTAATAAACTTGGCTAATAAATTTTTTCCTACAATTTAATTTTAACCATTGATTAAATAAATGGATGGTTGAAATTACTTTTCACACTTTTTAGTTTTAAAAGCATTTCTATATATACATTTCTCTTGTTTTTATACTTTATAAACAAATTTATAGTTTTATATTTTAGTATAAGAAAAATGCTTTATTTTAATATTTTTTTGTCTTTATCTTATATATAATAACAACAATTATGCAAATGTATAGTTCATATAGCAAAGAAAATGGCTTGTTTTTCTCAAGAATTTAATCAAACTTAACACGTAAATCACATGCTTTAAAATTGACTAGTTTTAAGCTTTTAGCAATTCAATCTCGAGTAGTTTGACTCGGTCCTCTATCCTTATATATGCATAATAACACAAATATTTCATACTATCAAAATATTTTTAGAATAACATACTATATCATCACATGTGATGATGTTCGTAATATAAAATAATTTATACATCATGGACTTTTTATAGACTATTAAATACAAATTTCAAAGGGTATATACATGATTTTTGTAATATGTAAACATTTGTTAATATAAACTCATTTTTGGATCGATTGAATCTGGACCATTTTGGTCTATTAAATCTTTTTTTACATCGAGGTCAAGCTAAAAGGACCTCACTGATTTTTCTTAAAAAATAATATCTTTATAAACCGTTACTATAATCGATTTAGATAATTGGATGAATTTGCATCACATAAAATGTTAATGTTTTGGATTTTGAATATGTCATTGTCAATCAAACAAAGATAATTTGATGTATATATGCGTGAGAGAACAAAAGAGATAACAACCTAGCTCGTCACTACTCATTATAGCTAAACCTCTTAAGTCTTAACACATGTAACTACATGTAATTGACACAACTATGTGTCGCTAAAGACTACAAGATAGAGGGAAAGATGAACACGCGTATCCTATTCCTAGTGAGAGTATACACAAGATAAGATATAATCGAAAAGGCATACAGTAAATCGATATAACGAATAACAAATAATGTATAATTCAATATGAAGAGGTTTCGTGTACCGTTGTATTTAACCCAAAATCTAACTATATAACATTTGGCTCCATTATGGTCACACCACAATGCTGTTGAACTAATGTACCGTGCACATTTTGTCTTGTCTTTTAAATGGATATTCTTTTTTTTTTTTTTTTGGACATACTTGATAATGAACGTAAGATGCAAACATAAGAGTAAGTGTATTTAACATTTATTTTTATCAATTCTTTCACATGTTGCTATTTATACACCAGCATACTAGATAGCAACATATGAATGTTTGTATGGAGCGATAAATGAAAAAGTACACAATGACAATGCATATCCAAATGTTAGGGAGTTATAGAAAGCTTGAAAAACCAAGCTCTATAGGGAGTTATAGGCGCCGTTAATAGCTCAAAGAATATTGGATGAATACACACATATATTGGAAGGGAGTTTTCGTTGTATTTTTATAGAAAAATAGGAAAGACAACGACTAGACATGATGAGTTTTATTAAGTCTTATGTGAAGTAAACGAATACGGTGTTTGTTTTTTCAGAAAAGGTTTTACTGACCTCTTTCTACGTCGCGCAAAGCATGCGCAGACATTGAGGTCTGCAGATTGTTTGTTTTTTGAAAGGTTTTTCATTAAAAAAAATCTTTTTGGACCTTTTTTTTATGCCGACCTAAAAATTAACTTCAAACCTCTTCTTTTCTCTTCTCAAACTATTAACAAATCAACTCCTCCCAACTTCTACTCCCAAGGTCCGGTCGACTACCTCCACCCCCTCCCTTCGTCACCATCGCACCCTCAATCCATGTTACGTGCCCTTGCCGTCACAAACCTCCCCCTCCCGCCGCCGTTGTCGCACACAACCCCTCCCGTCGTCGCCGCTGCCGACACGTAACAGATTAACGCTGTGTGAGCTTGTCGGAGGAGAGGATGAGTTTGTCGAGCTTGTCGCCGGAGTCTGAGATGGTTACGACGGCGACTTTCCCGCGGCCTTCCGACGAGTTTTGGTGGTGATCAGATCCAGATGGTTACGGCGGTGACTTTCCCGCGGCCTTCCGGTGAGATGGTTACGATGTCAGAAGTTAAAACCAAACAGTTTTCTCGTTGCAGATTGCAGAGGTTTGTCCACCTCTTATTCTACAGACGTGGTCCGCGGACTGGTGACATTTACCTATAAAAAAACAAACAGCAACAAAGTAAATTATATATGACAACCACCAGCGATGCGTGAGAGAAAAAACGAAGTAAATTATATATTTACATAAAGGTAGTGAATTAAAATCAACTGATCAAGAAAGAATACAGGAAGGTCTCTAAATGGCATATAAAGCTAGGAGTTAAGGACAAATCAAACATAAATCTAATAGAATTTGAAATACCATTAGCATGACGAGCTTTATTAAGTTTTATATCTGACATTTGAAAAGGTAAGATGTCAAAACAAATCATAAGTCTAGAATACCACCATTGCATAAGAAGTCATGATAAATATATAAACAACAAAGTAGGTTTCCATATGTGGAGTGCGTGACGATGGTTAAACCAAGGAATGAGAACGTGAAATAAAGAACTCAATTTGTAACGAAAGCAAGATCTTGACGAGACCATTAACCGCTAAGACCATTAACCACTAGACCATTATTAAGCAAGGGTTTACAACGTGAAAACGACAACGTTCCCAACACGGGGTGTGATGGTTGCGTCGGCTTCAACTCGCTCTGAGCCGAATGAAGGTTTTACATCATATACAATAATGTCACATAGTGGTACAAGTATCCGTTGGGTTGAAAACCCAAACTTGGCCCAATTGATTCTCTCGTAGCCCATCACCAATAATGGTCAAGCCCAATTAAAAATCCACCAGTCTCCCAACTAGATTTAGTTACCTGTGTATTATACGGGAGGTGAAGAGAAAATAACACAAAAACATAAATAAAATTAAATGTATTACATGGATTGGAAAAATAAAATTGATTAATTGTTGATTGTTATTTACATAATACTAACTTTAGTCTTTATAAATAAAATATGATTAAAATTACATATGAGTAATAATTATAAGTAATAATTTTAATTTTTATTTCCAAAACAGTTTAACCATATTTTCCAAACAAACCATATTAAAAATATTATTTTTAAAAGTTTCTTATTATAACTCCTAATTTTAATTATTTTAGTTTATAAAGGAGTTTGCTTTTTAAAAACATCAATTTTAAGATATTTTATATTTTTAAAAATGTTTGATGTTTTAGAAAAACTCTTATTTTATAAAAAAATATTTTTTAAAAATAACATTAATAAAAAGACATACTTTTAATTTATTAAGAAATACTTTTAATCTTAAAAAGAATTAATTTTAGGTAAATATTTAAGAGGAGAGAGAGACGGGAAAAACAAACTTAGAGGGTCTAGAAATGTGACAAGTGTCCCTCCAAATTACTCTTTTAGTATTATATATAGATTTAAAACTCAGCTCATGAGGTTTAACTTTTAAGCCTTAAGCCTTAAGGACAGTGATCCAAAAGAAACTTTTGGATCCGATAACCCGGAATCCCGGATACAATATTTCTCAGATTAGGGCTCAAACAGAAGTAACAAGAGTTTGATTAGGGCATTCAGACTCAATAAGTGGTCTCATCGTGATATATGTAATCGAACAATTGCGTTAGCGTTATCACGAAGAACAATTCAATCGGGATTTCTTCTGTGTTCTGATCGATTTTCATGGCAAATGTGAGATTAAGAAATCTGTGGCTGAATGTTGAAGTAAAACAGGTATTCTCTATAGTTTTGTTTATATCTTGAATTCATCATCTCTTCTTGAATGAATTGTATAGCCATCTTGTTCATCTAGAAGCAAATTTGGAACAGATGCGGTAACAATTCAAGCACAAAGTTGTTGATGATGAAGGAAATTGGGAATCAATTCAAGAGCAATTTGTAAGGAACAGTGAAATACATACTTTTATTTTAAATTTCTTTTTAAATTTTTTATAGCAATGTTTCGTTGGTAATCATGCAATGAGTCGCATTTACTAACTATCGCGAACATTTCAATTGAATACCGCACTCAATGCTATCTAAAGATGTTTATGATCTTATATGGTTAAAAAGTACATTTTAGGATTTCTATTACTCAAAATATAATCTTAAGTTCACCCAAAAACCAACTTGAAAGTGGAAATACTCATCTCACTTCTAACAATTAAATATATATTACTTAATAAACTTCAAATTCTGTTTATTTTAATTTTCTAAATTATTATACTCGTTTGTGCGTGTTCGTGTGTTGGTTCCGCTGCGCCGCTTGATTCCTAACAAGTGGTATCAGAGCTTTGGCTCGTTGTACACACGAAACACACTGAGTAGACGATTCGCAAAAGGTTCGAGACTGTGTTCGGGCGTTGTTTTTTTTGGTGTTTGCGTTGAGGAGAAGAAAAGAAATCAAGTTTCCTTTCTCTTTGAGGTTTGCACGGAAACCAATAATCTATTTTGCTTTCTAGCTTTGAACGATATCTCAAGAATATTGGGATTGCGATTAAGAAAGAAAAGGAAAGTTCAAATCTTGTTTTCTTTATCCTCTCGAAGTTTGTGACATTTAATAAAAAAAAGCCTTTGGTGTTGGTCCTGCGTAACTCCAAAGCAAAAAAAAAAGTTCCTTTATTTTGTTTTTTGTGGGGTTCTGCGAAAAACAATAAAAAAAACATTTGTTTTTTTTCTTTGGGGTTTGCGACAACAAGCAGATTGTGATCCTTTTTTTTGGTGATTTATGCATCACAAGTAATCAAGAACAATGAACGAAGGTTAGTACAAAGTTAAACTCTTTAAAGTCGTCGATTAGGGTTTGATAAAGAACTCTTGGATTCGTCGGGTAAAGGTTAGGGTTTTGTTTTCAAGTTTCTATTTTTTGACGGATTATATCAACTGTTTGGGGAACCGTGTTTAGTGAAAGAAAAAATACGTTCGGGTTTAGATTTGTCTACAAGGTTTATTGTAGGAGCAAATCGGTCAATTGACAGTGTTCAGTAGAACAGTCGTCAAGTTCAGGTCCGTGCCATTGCTGTGTCTGTTCACTGTTTCGATTTGCTTCTTGTTTGCTGTTTGAGATGGCTGAAGGCGGGAAGGTTGTGATCGAAAAATTTAACGGTTCTGATTTTAGTTGGTGGAAAATACAAGTAGAAGCATTGTTATGTCAAAAGGACTTGAATATGGTACTAGAAGAAAAACCTGCGAAAATAGAACAGGCTGATTGGAATCAAAGGACAAGAAGGCTCGTGCGGTTATTACACTGGCTTTGACGAAGAATGTTGCTTTTAATGTCATTAAGGAAACCACGGCTCGTGGGATGATGACTGCTTTGTCAAATATGTATGAAAAACCGTCTGCAGCGAATAAGGTGTTCTTGATTCGAGAGCTGGTGAACACAAGGATGAAAGGAGGAAGCTCAGTGATTGCTCACATTAACAATCTAAATTCAATATTAACAAGACTTGTATCTGTTGGAATTAAGTTTGATGATGAAGTTCAGGCTCTACTGCTGTTGTCGTCTCTACCTGATAGTTGGTCTGGAACTATGACTGCAATTTCAAGTTCTGTGGGGACTAAGGGTTTCACTCTTAATAGTATTCGAGATCTGATTATGGATGAAGAAGTCAGAAGAAAGAACTCGGGTGAATCATCTAATAGTGAACTACTAAATGTTGGCAGGGGTCGGGGCAATAACAGGAACAGTGGGAGTCGGGGAAGAAGTTCATCTAAAACTAGGAAGAATGTGAAGTGTTGGAGCTGCAATGAGGTGGGACATGTTAAGAGTCAATGTCCGAATGAAACATCTCGTATTTTACGATAACTAATTAATAATAATAAGAATAATAATGGAAATGTAAGTTTAATTATAAACCTTTGTATATGAAATAATAACTACCTAAAATTTCAGGGGTCAAATTTGTAAGTTATTTAAAACTAAAAATCAAACTTTAAATTTCACAATGCAAACAACTCAAAACCACAGGGACCATTTCTGTAATTCCGCAAAACACCCCAACCCCACCCCCCTTCTTCCCCGATCGCACCCGTGTTGGTCGGCAACTTTACACGACTAAATCGCACAAAAACCTCGAAGATAATCAAATTAAATCACGCATTATCAAACTTTAATCATTTATAAGTTTCCATTACTTTCAATTCGATCTGAAATAATCAAAAACATCCCCTTCGAACAACCTCGAAACCGTCAACCTGCAACTCAATGTAAACCTCATCTCTGATCGGATTTAACAAGAACTGATAAGGGGCTTTTAATCCCTATCATCATTCGAAGCTTCCCTCAAGTTTAATTCGAGTATAATCGTTGTTTGAGCATCAATCGATCAAACAATTGGTCGCGGATTATTCTTGAACCTCAGATCATCCATTCGAACTTAATAACGTAAGTATTATACATCAATACACTCGATTTCTCATGGGGAACAAAAGCACCATGATCATAAACATTAACTGATTCGATTGGTGGTTCAATTGGGGCTTCGATCGAATTAGGGCTCGGATGAATCGGGGGTTTGATTGAACCTGTGTTTAAAACAATTTGGAAACCAATTCCAATGCGGCCACGGCCTTTGGATCACCGGTTTAGCACACTCATGTCCAGCAAGAGGTCCCGGGTTCGACCCCGGGCAACCTCACTATTTTTTAGGCTATTTTTAAGCCTTTAAAAATTATGAAAAAAATTCTAAAATTTATAAAAAATCATTTTATAAACTTCATGTATTTTAAACCATTAAAATATTTTTCTGCAATTTGTGTATAAAAATATCCTTATATTTTATTTAAAATTCTAAAAATTAAGGTTATAGTTAGTATATATTTAGAATTTAAATTTATACAAATTATTATTTCAACCATTGTTGTTTAGGTTATCGATTAAATCATTTTTATTTTATTTGGTTACAAAACCTTAGTTAAAACTTATGCATAATACAAAATTTTTATAAATGTTATACTTATTTCATATTTTATACGAAATATAAATAAATCATTACTACGAAAATATAATTAGCTTTCGTTTGATAAATAAAACCCCAAACATCAAATTGAACCCTAGCCCATAATAGTTCGTTACACTCAATATTAAACTTTAACCTTGTGAATATATATTCATTTAGGTGCCTTGTGACGATTCACGTTGAAACGACGCATATTATTATTCTTATTAGTCGTCATACTTATACTTTTAGCCATGTGAGTATTTCTATACCCCTTTTTCTTATTTTCACACTTTGGGGTGAAACATGTTAACTTATATCATTGTACTTGTAAACTTATTCGAGACTTGTAAACTTTATGGCAATTTACTTAAAGTTGTGGTTAGTTGAACTTTTGTGGTTACCGTGTTATAGCGTTATATGTACAATCATTAACTATTGCTAGCCCAACGAAGTCATAGATCTATGGGTAAGACAAGCCTGCTTGGTTGATCCAAGTACACTTAGCTGATCGTATATACTTTTCACGTTAATAAAATATTAACGTCGTTTGATACTTGTAAAACATTGTCGAGGTTTGATTGTTGCATTGTTCATAACATCCCTAATCACTTTACTCACTAACTTATAACTTGAATTGCCATCTTTTATATACTTATGTATTGAAAACTATGGAATGCTCACCAACATTTTTATGTTGACCTTTTATTTTTAACATGTTTCAGGTTACTTTTGAAGCTTATCACACTTAGGATTGGACTTAGAGAAATAAACGAATGATTTGGATACTTTTATACTTGTATTCTGGATGTATCTTTGTTTGAACATTTACTTGTATGCTACAATTGTATCTTGATTAATAAATTTGGAAATAATAATAGCGTTATGTGGCTGTGAACAATCGTAACTCTCACACCTCGATGTTTCCGCCGTCAAGGTTGGGGTGTGACAGATTGGTATCAGAGCCCATAACTATAGGGATTTAGGTTATTAGAAATGGTGACCTAGACTATAGGTTATGCATGAACCTTATAGAATAATGTTTACATTCTTGTAAATATATACATTATTCGCATGCTACATAATGCTATGCCTTTTGTGCAACTTGATGCCTTAGCATAGGATTGCCTTATGTATGCTTAAACTTTATTACCTGTCTTCCTAAACTTAAATTTGACTTTTTGACTTTCCCCGACAAATAATGGCTAATCTATGAAAATCTCATCAAGGTTTTGATTTCATAAACCAAAGAAATTTGTGCGATACATAGACACCTGTATTCTGGATTTCCTGGCAAAAAGGCCTTCGGGCTAAGGCAAGCATATCGTATAAATCTCATTGCGAGACCAGTTTGCTTACCTGGGGATTTCTGGGATGAGTGATAAACTATGGTCAATACACAAGTCTCTAAGGCAAATAGGTCAATTTACCTTGACGTGTCAACGATTCCAAATGGTAATGCGTTACCAAATGGAACCATCCTCTTGCATATTGAAAATCCTTGAATCCTTGAACTGGTTTATCACCAAATTTTTAACATCTTCTCATTCTTAACCTTACTAACATTCCTGTTAATATTAAGCCCATCCTACATTTCAACTCTTACGTTTAAATGCTTAACGTGTAACGTGTAACGGTATTGAACTCAGCTTTTCATGTAACTATTTCTATACCTCGACCAACGTGAACATGGATTTTAATATACCCAAAGATATTGGGAATCTAAACCGTATGGTCTTTAAAACTTTAAACCGTTACCTATGGTTCTCAAATCTTCTTAAGGATGTGTCCTATAACTAAGAACATGCAATGTTGTAGGAAGAATTCCTACATCTCGGGATACTTTGCTAATTGAATGTTAACTTTGTTAATTTAAAGTGGTCACTCACCTCAATGATCGAATAAACTAATTATAACTTTGTTACCACTTATAAGTACGCGTGTCTTCAATAAGGTTATGGCTGACCTCATATCTTGAGAAGTTCATGTATTCCCTTCGATTGTGAATCGAATGTTCACATCTCATTGTGATGTCAAAACATTTCTATCCTTGATTTCGTCTTCCCGATTTAAACTATCCAAAGATTTGAACACCATCATAACAAATCCTGTTACCTCGAACTTTGACCTTAAATTCTGTAAGCATGATTTTCCTTTTGGTTACATTGATGTAACTTGAAATTTTCTAAATTTCTAAGTGATATTCTTTTCCTTTCGTTGTTAAGTCGAACCTTGAACCGTCCGCATCGTGGGAGATGCAAGAGTTTGTAAGTCAATCTATGACTAAGAACACTCGTACCTCCTAAACAATTCTAACTCATCAAAACAGGGGTGATTTCCTTACTTTGATGATTCTCTATTCGTTTCAATAAATGGTTTCCAATTGTGTGTTTTATGAAATTTCATCCTCTGGATTAGGGCAAATTCCTCATCCTAAGGATTGACTTCAATTATTCTCATTGGAACTTACACTTCACAAATGACATGATCTCACCAAAATAGGATTGAAACCCGTACTTTGGTGACAAATGTTAATCTGTGATTGTTTTCTTGTTATTATGAAATTCAATCATCAAGATAGGCGTGAATCCCATACCTTGATGATAATTTCATTCTTATGGATTGTATTTTCTCAAATAAGACGATCTCGTCAAAGTAGGAGTGAATTCTGGATTTTGATGAAGAAGTTCATCCTGTTATATTTTGTTTTTGTAAGAACTTCACCGTTAAGATAGGAGTAATTTTCCTTACCTTAATGGTGAGTTACCTCGTCTTACTTATGTGGATCCTTAACAATGAGTTGGGATCGAACTTTTTGATTGGTAAGTTAGTGGTCATACCTTGAGAATACACCATCAAGTTAGGAGTGAAAACCACACTTTGATGACTATTCTCATTTCTTGATCTTCAATTTACCAAGGTTGTAATCAAGTGACGAGAAGCATATAGTAACTTGAATGGTGAAACAATGTTGGTGTTTCGACCTAACAAACCAACGCATGATCTCTGAACTTGAAAGGAGACCCGATCGCTCTAGGTTGATTTTGATTCCGAGCTTGGAGCATTTAAATTCTTAAATCTATTCTTTCCCGTTATTCTCATGTTTTGATTTGATCTAGCTATATGGAACCATTTATTCCCTACTTATCAACTTTCATTTTGAGTTATCATTAAAACCTGATTGCGTAATGATAGCTTCCTAAACAACCTTCCTGCCAAATAAAGACATTACTAATGTGTGTTCATGGCTTCCTAGCCACACGAATGTTTCTCAGCTGTGATTATGAGTTTGATGAACCGCGTGTGCAAGCCGTACTTGGAAAGCTACTTGTGTTTCTCTTTATCAGCAATATTCTGAATTATTTAAATTTTAATCCAATTGTGAACGCTATCGTCGTTGATCAATGCAATTTCTATTATTGTGGCATTTCTTGGACCATCTTTGAACTCCTCATAACAACCTCTAGTAATAATGTCTTTCCCTCAAAACCACACTTATTCTGAAAACCCATTACAACGATTTTCCTCATACTAAAGTTAATCTTTAATCTTAACAAACACGAAATGACATCTAAGTCTCCTCAAAACCTTAAAATTTGTTTCTCATGATAAAATTTCGGGACGAAATTTCTTAAAGTAGGGGAGACTGTAATATCTCGTATTTTACGATAACTAATTAATAATAATAAGAATAATAATGAAAATGTAAGTTTAATTATAAACCTTTGTACATGAAATAATAACTACCTAAAATTTCAGGGGTCAATTTGTAAGTTATTTAAAACTAAAAATCAAACTTTAAATTTCACAATGCAAACAACTCAAAACCACAGGGACCATTTCTGTAATTCCGCAAAACACCCCAACCCCACCCCCTTCTTCCCCGATCGCACCCGTGTTGGTCGGCAACTTTACACGACTAAATCGCACAAAAACCTCGAAGATAATCAAATTAAATCACGCATTATCAAACTTTAAATCATTTATAAGTTTCCATTACTTTCAATTCGATCTGAAATAATCAAAAACATCCCCTTCGAACAACCTCGAAACCGTCGACCTGCAACTCAATGTAAACCTCATCTCTGATCGATTTTAACAAGAACTGATAAGGGGCTTTTAATCCCTATCATCATTCGAAGCTTCCCTCAAGTTTAATTCGAGTATAATCGTTGTTTGAGCATCAATCGATCAAACAGTTGGTCGCGGATTGTTCTTGAACCTCAGATCATCCATTCGAACTTAATAACGTAAGTATTATACATCAATACACTCGATTTCTCATGGGGAACAAAAGCCCCATGATTATAAACATTAACTGATTCGATTGGTGGTTTAATTGGGGCTTCGATCGAATTAGGGCTCGGATGAATCGGGGGTTTGATTGAACCTGTGTTTAAAACAATTTGGAAACCAATTCCAACGCGGCCACGGCCTTTGGATCACCGGTTCAGCACACTCATGTCCAGCAGGAGGTCCCGGGTTCGACCCCGGGCAACCTCACTATTTTTTTAGGCTATTTTTAAGCCTTTAAAAATTATGAAAAAAATTTTAAAAATTATAAAAAATCATTTTATAAACTTCATGTATTTTAAACCATTTAAATATTTTTCTGCAATTTGTGTATAAAAATATCCTTATATTTTATTTAAAATTCTAAAAATTAAGGTTATAGTTAGTATATATTTAGAATTTAAATTTATACAAATTATTATTTCAACCATTGTTGTTTAGGTTATCGATTAAATCATTTTTATTTTATTTGGTTACAAAAACTTAGTTAAAACTTATGCATAATACAAAATTTTTATAAATGTTATACTTATTTCACATTTTATACGAAATATAAATAAATCATTTCTACGAAAATATAATTAGCTTTCGTTTTATAAATAAAACCCCAAACATCAAATTGAACCCTAGCCCATAATAATTCGTTACACTCAATATTAAACTTTAACCTTGTGAATATATATTCATTTAGGTGCCTTGTGACGATTCACGTTGAAACGACGCCTATTATTATTCTTATTAGTCATCATACTTATACTTTTAGCCATGTGAATATTTCTATACCCCTTTTTCTTATTTTCACACTTTGGGGTGAAACATGTTAACTTATATCATTGCACTTGTAAACTTATTCGAGACTTGTAAACTTTATGGCAATTTACTTAAAGTTGTGGTTAGTTGAACTTTTGTGGTTACCATGTTATGGCGTTATATGTACAATCATTAACTATTGCTAGCCCAGCGAAATCATAGATCTATGGGTAAGACAAGCCTGCTTGGTTGATCCAAGTACACTTAGCTGATCGTATATACTTTCACGTTAATAAAATATTAACGTCGTTTGATACTTGTAAAACATTGTCGAGGTTTGAGTGTTGCATTGTTCATAACATCCCTAATCACTTTATTCACTAACTTATAACTTGAAGTGCCATCTTTTATATACTTATGTATTGAAAACTGTGAAATGCTCACCAACATTTTTATGTTGACCTTTTATTTTTAACATGTTTCAGGTTACTCTTTGAAGCTTATCACACTTAGGATTGGACTTAGAGAAATAAACGAATGATCTGGATACTTTTATACTTGTATTCTGGATGTATCTTTGTTTGAACATTTACTTGTATTGCTATAATTGAATCTTGATTAATATATTTGGAATTAATAATAGCGTTATGTGGCTGTGAACAATCGTAACTCTCACACCTCGACGTTTCCGCCGTCAAGGTTGGGGTGTGACACCGAATAAGAAAGAATTGAACACTGCTGCTGGGGATGTTTCTGATGATGATGCATTGATACTCAGTGTGGAAAACAGTGTGGACTCTTAGGTCATGGATTCAGGGGCTTCGTTTCATGCCATGGATAACGGGGAAACGATGGTGAATCTGAAATATGGTGATTTTGGAAAGGTACGATTAGCCAATGACGAGATACTTGAGGTAACGGGAATGGGTGATATTGATCTGGTTACTTCATTGGGTACTACATGGAACCTAAAGAATGTCAGGGTGATTCCGGGGTTGAAGAAGAAACTGATTTCAGTTGGTCAGCTGGATGAACAAGGACTGGAAGTGAGGTTTGGTAGTGGTAAATGGAGGGTGATCAATGGTAATCTGGTTATTGCTCGTGGTATGAAGCGTGAGTCATTGTATATGGTTGAGGTACCTGCTGAGGGATGTATGACCGTCCCTGTTAAGCACGACAAAATCCGGTTCACTAAATCTGGTGCTAAGAGAGTTCATTTGCAAACATGAAGTCTGGAGCAGGGATGTTAGGTGAACGAGTTCAGAAGTCTAAACCATTCAGGGGATTCGGTGACAGTGGAAGCACGAGACGTGTTTCGGGTACAGTTACAAAGAACCGTTGGGTTTTAAAGACTGCGACTGAAAAATTCTCTCCTGGTTATTGTTTGCTGAATTTGGAGAGTGATGGTGATCCTCGGTGTGTCTTTGAATCCGGTGGAATGTCCAAACCGGTTAAGATGGAGGATGAGTCGTTGGCAGCACTAGCCAAGACTGAGTGGGAGCTCGGGGGAGCTTCAACTGGCCCTTCTGTTACTTGATTATGAGGGGTCGCTGCAACTAGGAGATGTGATAAAGTCTTAGCTTGTTCTCAGGGAACTGGAGGCTTGGAAGACTTGTTTAAATATTACTGAAGTTACTGGACGACTGGGTTGCTTTGTACTTGAATGGCGGGCTAGAATTTATCGCAAAGCCTTCAAGTGGGAGATTGTTGGGTTTGTGAAGGCTTTGGGCTTGGGCCCATGTTTAGTTTTCTTGTTAATTAAATAGTTAACCCTAATTAGTCTCTATATATACCCATGTCATGTATTGTAATCTTTTGTACTGAGCAAATAAAGAAAACCCTAGTTGCAGCCCGCGGACGTAGGTCACACCGACCGAACCACGTTAAATCCTTGTGTCGTTTATTGTTCTGTTTCTTCTGCGTGATATTCGTTTGTGCGTGTTCGTGTGTTGGTTCCGCTGCGCCGCTTGATTCCTAACAGTATCCAAATGCGCTTCCTGAAAGTTTTGAATTTTACATGGAGTTCAGGTTTTTCTGTCATCCCTAATCATTTGGTTAGAAAAGGAATAGAAAAGGAATGTGCTTTTTGAGTATAACCTCTAGGATATATTGATATGATATTTGACCATCTTTTGCAAAGTCTATTGTCTTTATTGGTTACATCTGCTGCTAAAAACGACCTTCTTCTATGCTCCAAATAAAATTACAAAACAATAGTTCCAACCTTAAAACTTCCCCAAAAAAGCTACATACTACAAACAGGAACTATAAAATTGTCAGACTCAGACCCTAAATTAATCAGAAACACAACAGCAACAAATCACCAGCACTACAGTACTAGATCCTCTTTAATTCATCTTCCTACTGATCCAAGATAATGTCAACAGAAGAACATAGAGAAAGAAGGAGATGCGTAGATTCTTACTAAATGTCGAAGGCTGATTAGAACGATGAGCTAGGAGGATCCTAACAATTCTGTTTCTAAAACCCTGAGGGATATATGATATATCTTTATATTCTCTCAGAAGCTCCTTGTTTCACACATGGGATCATAATCATAAGCATCGCCCGCCTTGATAAACCGCCCTTTTACACGTTTTCTCACATCAGCTCTTGCCTTTCGTGTTTCATACCTTACTCTCTTCTCAAATCTACAATAACATTTTTGCATTAATATAGAAAACGACATACTCATGAAGTTATGTTCAAATACTTACTTTCGCGTCTTCTTTTTTTCTTTGTAACGAAGAACAGCATCATTTCTGATGGTGGTGGTGCTTGCAGTACCAGCGCTGTTCCAAGGCTGCTCACCCATTGGAACCACAGAAGAAGCTCCACAGTCTTGATATTCACCACCACTACTCTCACCAGTTAAACTTGAAAATGAAACATTAGAGTGTTGTCGTGCATAACATGGATTTGGTTCGGTTTTGCAGCTCATCAATGAATCTACTGAGGCCGCGTTACTGCATTCTGGCTGTACTGTATTTGCAGACTCCTAAAACAGCTTAAACTTTAGCAAACTGTAAGTTCATAAAACTTGAAAATTGATTAACAGTTCGCTGTGGTACCTTTGTTTGGGCATTCTTGCCAAACAAGCTATCAATCCCGTCTTTTGCAAAAAGATGTTTTGGGTCATTATGCGCTACACCAAACAGTTCTTCATAATTCTCAATGTTCATATCAACTTCATCCATGGTGTAGTCATCATAAAGCCCATCATCAATGACTGGTTCAGGATATTTATCTCCTGTATATGAGATCTGCAAGTAAATGATGCGTAAAATTGATGTCTTCAATATAATAATGACAGGAAACACAATACAATTTACCTTGGAGTTATTCTCAATCTGCAAATTGCTGGCCTCGACGCTCGCAGCTGAATTTTGAATCTTGTCGTTTTGAGCAGGTTCTTGGTTGCTGTTTTCAGCAATGCTCATCGAACCCATTTCTTGTTCACAAGATTCAGACATAAAGAACCAAATTGAAGATAGTTCAGTAGCTGTAGGGCAACCCGAATAGCAGTTTAATGTCTGTCGATTATGTGTACTTGCACCCATATTAGCTCCATTGTGACTTACCCAATCACAATTCTGACAAAGAGATTGTTTTTCTTCCACACATCTAACAATCGCTGGCTGTGAATTACACAAGTCACACACGAGTGTTCTCATGTGGCGTTTGGATAGTGGATTTGCAGAATGAACGTTCCGATCACATGATAAACATAAGTAGGCTGCATCTGATCTACAATACACCATTGATCTTGCCTCCCTACAGTAATCACAACTGTAACCCATTTTCTCAAGATCAAAGCTTTGACCTTGGCCTGCTTTATATTATAACAACAAAGACACAAAACTACTAGAACACAGATCCGATTGATGTAAGATCAGGGCTTCTGCATCAATCTGAAAAAATGAGGAAAATTAATCAGAAAGTTTAAAGTGCTATATGATCAAATGAATATGTTTTACACTATAAACAAAAGGTCAATCTAAGAACAATTTAATGAAACAAGTTGACTATTACATCTTATTGATAAAATCCAAGAATAAATGAACAATTTCTTGTTGCTGAAACAAAATTCATGGAATTGTAGAGATGCCAAAGGAATAAAAGCTTGAACTGAAAAGGGTTTTTAGCATAACAAAAAGTGAAGCAGAATCTAGAAAACTAAAGCTACTTAGGATTTCCTTTAGATTGACTTGTGAATAGCACAGATTAAGGATCATGAAGCAGTCAAAATGGAGGGAAATCAATCAAAACTTGAACTTTATTGTTATACACTGTGAGTGATTTGAAGCACAGGTCATAGATGGTGAAGAACTGAAACAAGCCTTATGTATCAGGCTAAAAGAAACAGAATCAAGAAGCTTACCAGACATGGAAGATGTTTCAAAACCTTAATAAAGATGAGTGAGAGAGAGTTTTCTAGATTTTGTAATCTGTTTGGTGTGTGTGTGTGTGTGTTTTGTGAGGTAGGTGTTGATTTTTATCTGACAACACATCAGAAAAATATCTAAAAGAAAGGCAAAAAGTGCAGGAGAGAGAACAACTAAAAGGTGGGACCTTTCTTCACACTTCAATCTTAAAAGGCCAGCTTGGTTAATTACAAATACATCCTTGCAGTCTTCCAGTTGCAGATAGCTAATTTCACATTTTGATACCTCACTCTAAGCTGTTTCTTTCTTTCTTTCTTTCTGGGGTGGGCTTGGGGTTGGGGATCAGCTTTAATCGGGTTCAGCGGGTTCAGCGGCTATACTGCTGCAACCCTTTGGGCTGGTGTAATCCACTTCAACATCGGGTCCTAGAACCCAATCAACCTGCACATGAGCATGTTAAATTTTGTTTCTTGGGTAGGTTTGGGTTCCACCCCTTGATTTTAGGTATTTTTTGGTTCAAATAAGATGTCATCTTTTGATTGGGAAATGGTTTTGGGTAGGTTTCAAGATGAAATAGATGCCAAACTTATGATTAGTATAATGTATCATTCTTCGACTGTCAAAGTGGTAGGACTACTAAAATGTTTGATGATATGTTAAGAATTTGTATTATAGATATTGGAGGAAGTTAGGATAACTACTTGGCTACCATTCAAATATTACGATTTTTTTTTGGGTGATGTATGGTAGAAATTACCAAAGTTTAAAATCTACAACTAAAAGAGCTGAAATGTAACAAAGTTTAAAATCTACGACTAAAAAGATTGGTCAAATAAAGTTGGAAAGCTCATTTGATAAAGGTTTGACCTCTGAGGTCTTGGGTTCAAACCTAAGTATGGGGTAGTTTAGTTTGGTATAATTTTGGAGTAAAGTAATTTGTCGTTATAAAAAAGATTGATCATATTAAAGCTCATACGAAAGTTGCTCAAGATTGACAAAAATCATATGCAGATAAAAAGGAAAAGACTTAAATCATAATATAGGTGTTAAATTGGTGTTAAACAAATTCTAACAATCTTTATAGCCTACAGGTCCATTAGATGGTGATTAATAACACAAATAGTTGAACTGATCCATATTATTGTAAAATTAGTCTTATGCTAACACTTGCATAAAGTTAATAAACTTGAATAAGATATCAAGGAGCTAAAAATCCTATGTGGATTGATTAGATTGGATCATATGTGTTTATGATACATGTATATGGATTCCTTGTTAATAGGAATGTGACGTGGTGAAAAAAGTTCATAGTTGAACATGGTGTTTAAGTCTCAAATTAGACTAAGAATCATAGTGGTAATTACGTAATCAAATGATAAAAACGCGAATCAAAGTCTTGTATGTGATCTTAACAATTAATATGGATCATAATGATGCTTATGTGATCAAATGCATGGTAATTATGTGATCTATGGAGTCATAGTGGTGTTTTGTGACCCAAAACGTAATGGCAATGGAAAAAAATGGATTTTTGTAGTTCTTGCATAGTGTGGTAAACAAATTAAAACAACTAAAAATGGTGTAAAATATGTTGAAAATCATATTCCACATGTTACTATTAATACCTTTGGCGATCGGTGTTTACAAATAAAATATGCATTGAAAACTACTGTTGTACGCTAACAACACTATGGTCTAGGCAGGGCCGGCTCGAATTTTTCTGGGGCCTCAAGTGAACTCAAAAAATAGAGCTATTATGAATTTGTTGTCGGCGTACCCTACCAATTTTATATGTTTCAATTGTAACATTTATCTATTTTGGCCCATTATTCAACCCGCCTAATATGCAATATTCTCTTTTCATTCATATATCCAAACACCTCTAAATAAGCTAGCCAAAACATACGTTTAATGCATATTATTTTAACAAATACATCAACTTACTTTATATCCTCTCTTCTCAATTACCTCCTTCACCACACTAAATGAGATTTTCATCTCATACCGCTTCTCCCTTATGTGTATAATGACAAAAGATAAAGAAGATTAAAATCTTCTCATTGTAAAATAAAAGATCATCAGTACAATAAAGTGGTTTGAAATCTTACCAATGTCATGGTGTAAACTCATGATTTTATCACCTACTAAGTATATGAATTCAGATTAGTAAAATTTTTAAGCAAGTACAAAATATATACAAATTGGTTACGGAAACAAAATTGGTGGAAGATAAAAGCAAAAGCAACGACCCCTTCTAGCTACAACTTTCACATCTTATGTCGACTTATCTAGACACGATAAAGATTTGTTAGCTTGGATTCACATAGCAGCTACTCTTGAGATTGCTAATTGCAGAAGCCATGTTAACAACAAAACCTTAAATCGAATTTGGGGGCCCCTTGAATGTGGAGGCCTGAAGCAAAATGCTTCACTTGAATAAAGGAAAGACCAGCCCTGGGTCTAGGAGCTAAAAGCTATACAACCGTATTGAGAATGCTAACGCTCGTATTGGCCCTGTAGAATGTAGACTATGGGTTATCAAAATACGAGTGGTATTAAATTTTTAATAAATTTAAGAGTTAGTTTATTTCTGTTAAGACATATAGAAATGATAATTTTAATTAGAGTGAATTTTGGTTTTGGTTCCTGTTGTTTAACCATTTTATCATTTCAGTCCAAAAAATAATCTTTGATCATATCATGCCTTGTGGTTTCATTTTTGTAAAGATTTTGATCCATGATACTAACTATGTTAGTTTTTACAGTTAAATATATGAGTACTTTGGTCATTTTACATTTAAAGAACTAGTTATGTAAATTATATTAGATTAGGATAATTGTTGTATTTTTTTAAAACAATAAAAAATAAAAGAAAAACAAAACAAAACCACAACAACCACCACTCTCCGCCACCATCACCATCAACCACCACCACTTCTCCCTCCTCCATTACGACCCCACCACCACCTCCCTCACCCTTACCACCACCACCACCACCACCACCACCACCACCACCACCACCATTGCACCACCAGCCTCCCAACACAACCTTTAAATTCTCAAACTCACTGGTCAAACCCACTGATTCTTTCTGCTCTCGCCTCTCTTACATCCTCCCATGCCACCCGCGCCACCCACCAAACCACCGCAGCTGCCACCGTTGTCCGTCGAAGTATGAAATCACACAAAACCCACTTCAAATCATACATTCTTGTGGCTCAATTCACCCTTCAGACCTCAATACAGATCGGTGTGACGATGATGTTCTAGGATTTCTTGAGGGTTTCTTGAAATTTGGGATTGAAGTCCAATGGGAAGAATAAGATTCCTACTTTACAAGCTGTAAAGCTTGCAAATCCAACAATGGTGTTTGTGGGTTCAATTCATCTGACCCAAAGAAACTATTTTTATGCTTTGAAGCTTCAAATTCCCACAAATCCGTAACCAAAAGACCTAATTTACTTGTGGCGATTGTAACATCCGACCCATTCCAACTTGTAACCCGAGCCCGTTTATGCTAACCAATGGAATTTATTTTATTTCAATGTGAGCGCAGTAATATTGTCATTTCATTCACATTATAATCATATAGTAATTAATATGATTTTTTAAAAAAAATATTATAAAATTATATTAGAAATTACGAAACTTAGTTATCAAATTTGAAAATAAATAAAATAACCTTAAATATTTTTGGGGTTTTCAAAGATTTAAAAAAAATAATAGTAATAACAATACTAATAATAAAATTTATTATTAAAAACTAAACCCTAAAAGTTTTGGGTTGAAATTGTAACATTTAAAACTTGTTTTAAAAACTTTAACATGAAATAACAATGATGTAAACCGCAGGGGGCCAATGTGTAAATTTTAAAAACCCAGCCCCCATCCCGTCACCCCTTTCTTCCCCTCCGGCTACCATCTCCGGCCACCCTCCGGCGAGACCAATACACCCCAATTAACGCGGTTTTTGACCAAATCAATCACCCCCACTAATCACGTGTAATGATTCGAACTCATGCCCCAAAACAATTTAAAATTTGAATCGATTAGTGCGATCTAGAACCGACCCACTTAAAACCGAATCAAATCTGAGTGGAAATTCGATTAGTGGACCCAATCAACCAACCTGGAACGCACATCAGTTTCTAACATAAAGATCGAACCTTCAATTCCAATTGAAACAAACATAATCATCGAATTCGATCCCCTTCTTCTTCGCGATCTGCAACTTAATCGAGATCCATGTTCTAAGCACTATTAAACCAAATTGACAGGGGGCTTTTGCTTAACATCTACCCTATAAGCTATCTGCAAGTTTAATTCGTTTATCATTGAGGATTGCTCATTCCCTTGGGTACCCACAGCCGCGACCTGTTCTTTATTGGGTTCATCTCCAATCCATCATCATATGGGTAATTAAACATACCTATACACTCGTCTTAGCATGGGGAACAAAAGCCCCATGAATTCATTCGTTAACAGAATCGAATTGATGTCCAATTTGATCCAAGAACATTCTAGGGTTCGCGGATATGGGGGAAATGGGTTAAAGAGGTTAAAATCATTTGGAACCGAGTGATACCGCGGCTGTATGCCTTGGTTCACTGGTTTCCCACTCGTTTGCTAACCTTGAGGTCACGGGTTCGAACCCGTGCACCCTTAACTATTTTTTTAGGCTTTTTGGGCTTTAAAAAAATACAGAAAAATTTATAAAAATTATAAAAATCAGTTTATAAACTTTATTTATTTTTAAAGCCACTTAAAAATTTCCTGGAAATTTTATTTCTTATAATACTTTAATATTTTATTAAATATTTTAGACAAATGATATATGTAGTTCATTTTTTTATAAAAATAGACTTTAAATAATGGTTAAAATCACTAAATTATTATTGGTTCAAATAATATCTACGTATTATTGTTTAAATCATGATTATCTCAATTAAATATAAAAGTTTTATATCTAAATCTTCCAAATCATTTTCATTTCTTTTAGTTACTTAAATAATTAAATATTTTAATTAATTATCATATAATTAATTAATAAAATTAGTTATTTGTCTTTCCTATACTTTAACAATAAATCAAAAGTTACGCGTATTGATACATTTATTTTAAATTCTAAACATAACCACTTTTAATAAATTCGTTTATTTACTTCAAGACATTCAAACTAAATAAGTTATTTCATTCAATACCTATTCCCAATGGAAACCCTAATCTATTCCCAATTCTTATATTATATTATTTTAACTCGAGACACCGTTCCGTAGATTACTCGTAAGGAAATCGTTGGTGTATAATCTATCACATCCAAATTCTAATCTCATCAATCAAGTGAGTATTCATATCCCCTTTTTCTATTATTTCTTATTTGGGGGAAGTCATGTGATACAATATTCAATCATCATATTCTATTGTTATTTCATTCTAAATTCAATTCAAGACAGGTTATGTTATTACTTGCAACTATGTGAACATACTATGATAAACTGGACGGCTGTAAGAACCCTAATACAATCAATCAATCCTGGTATCAATGGTAGCTCTACTGGTTTGGATAACCCATCCCACATGAATAGTCGAGTGGTGATTGTGCCAGAGGCAAATAGTCAATCTATGGTGTATGTGTGCAAGTCTATTGTTTGCAAGATGTCAAGTCAAGGGATTTATATTGTGTCGGTTTATCTATATGCTCCGCTATTGCATTATAAGTCTTAACATTACCTTGTGAATTGGATTATTCTCAATCAAACAATCAATCTTTATGTATATCAAGCTATGATTACTCACCAGCTAACTAGTTAGCTGACTTTATTTTCTCACATGATTTCAGGACATGCTGCATAGTTGGATTATCTGCAGGCTTACAATTAGGACTTTTGGACTGAGTTAAAAATGAATATCTTTTGTGACTTCAACTGTTGTATTTGCATATGTTAAACTCATGCTATGATGTAATCTGATTTTAATATTATCTCCACTATTAGACGACCATGTGTTATTAACAATCAATCATCCCCTCATCCGCTCCGATGATTCCGCCGTCGGTCGGGGTGTGACAGATTGGTATCAGAGCCATGGTTATAGGGAATTAGGTTATTAAAAACGGAATGACTTAGACTATAACTAAGACCTTACTTACGAGTCCACTCGTACTTAAATGTGATTTTTATGTGCTTTACATGTTAGACACTCTTCTAGGTTAGGTGCTTTACATGGATATCCTCCTACTCTTGATCATGACTAATACACACCCAGAATTCCCAAAACATATACTAAGGCATTGTGTAACACCCGAAAGTTTGACCTTTTGGTAGGCTATGCGACTGAGCCTCAGTCGCCTGTGATTTATGCGACTGGAGGTCAACCGCATGGCTATTCGGCCGATTGAAGCTCAACCGCACGATTGTAGTTCAACCGCCCGAATGGAGTATGAGCCGCATGGAACATGTGCGATTGGGGTCCAATCGCATAGTGTTCATGCGACTGAAGGTCCAGTCGCCCCTGGACCAGATGCGACTGAGAAGTGGGTATAAAAAGGGGGTAGCTCCATTCCCCTCCCCATTTTCAGTCGGGAAGAGAGCAGGGGAGCGAAAGAGAACAGAAAGAAAAGAGGGAAAGTGCTGCCCGAGTTCAAGATCGATCGTGAAGCTAGCCAAATCGAAGCTCATCAACTTCTACCTGATAATGTGAGTTCTAGAACCCCTCATTTACGAGTTTTCTAATGATTTTGGGGCTGGATTCACATATAAACCCTATTTTTTGAAATAGTGTAAACTTGACCCATTTGGGTAAGTCTTGAGTAATGAGTTTATGGTATGAATTAGGACTAGAATATGCTTGTACGAGGTCCTAGTAGGAATCCCTAAGGCTTGGGAGGGTCGAAATGGGCTAAAAATGGGTTTATGATGACTGTGGGGACGGGGGTTCGCGACTGCTGTTCATGAAGAACTCCAGTCGCTGCCCAGTTAGGGTTATGCGACTGAAGGGCCATTCGGCCGAATGAGTGTTAGTTGATGTCCAATCGCCCGACTGAGGCTCAGACGCCCGATTGAGCCTCAATCGCATGATAGGTGATGCGACTGAGGGTTTCGGTCGCATAAGCTCAATCGCAGAGTAGTTCAGTCGCACGGTTAAGAGTTAGTCGCATATAACCCAGTCGCAGAGTGTCTAGTCGTACGGAAGAAAGTTCAATCGCACGTTTGAGTACCCATTCGCATGAATAGCCCAATCGCATGGCCCAGTCGCATGGAGGACATGCGACTGGTGGTAGTTCAGTCGCCCGGACAGGGCTGATGTGAGTGAATGTAGAGATGTATGTATGATGTATGTATGTTAGTATGATGTTGCCATGATAGATGGTGAATACTGATGATATGTAAGTATTTATGTTCCTTATGTGTATGTGTCTTATCTTTAATAACTTTACGTGAATGAATGAACGAAAGAAACGAATGTATTAAGAACGTAAAGTGAAAGATAATAAAAGAAGGAACATGATGAATGAATGCATGCATTAATGAAAGAAAGTATGAAAGGCTTGCAAGCAAATGAAGGAGGTGCACACCCCTGGCAGGTGTTAGCTCAACGGTGTACGGGTTAGCTACCCCGAAGGATGTACATCGGGTCAATCATTAAGATTGATAATGAGGTGAGCAACTTCGTGTTGCAACAGACTCGGTTAGCAGGTAATCATAAGATTGTCACTGAGGTGAGCAGTCGCGCGCTGCAACAGACTCGGCTAACGTATGTTAGTAGTAAAGTGAAAGATAAGCGGTGCATGTATTTACCCCAGGTGACTGGATCAGCTTTGTGCACAACGTTCGTGGCTAACCACCACAGGTCCAGCACCAGTAGTATGTATGATGAAAGTGGGGTATTGTACATGTCACCGAATGTAATGAACGTTCGAACGAAAGTAATGAAAGTATGAATGAATGTAATGAATGTTCGAACGTAAGTAATGAATGTAAGAATGAAAGTAAAGTACGTACGAAAGTACGTGAAGTATGTATGTATGAAAGTAAACGAGAATGATGAAGTGTACACGAATGAAAGTAAGTAATAAATGATGAGATAATAATAATAATATTATCTACGTGTACGTATGATGTGTGAACACATGTATGGAAAAACAGTTAATGAGATTGAAAGTATGTTTCATTATAAAACTAGAACTCACTCAGCAACGCTGACTTTTATGTGTTTTCCAGTTCGCAGGTAGAGTTGCTGAGGATGGCACGAGGCGGCTACTCAGCTCTTTTGGGATGGCATTCACTTTTTGATTATGCAGCCACATCATGTGTTGTGGGCCCGTAATGCGCGCAACACATCATGTTGCATGCAAGTGGAAGATTTCTCGATAATCCTGATAAACAGGATTATTTAAGAAATCTTCTTTATGAAGAAAAATATATATTTGAATTTAATATCTTCTTAATGAAGAAGAATATATTTTCTTTTATTTATTTTCTTTCGGTAGAGGTCGCTGTATGACCCTATGATTGCTCTGGAATATGCATCAGCAGCAATCATAGTGTAGTTAAGCAATGTAAAGAAAAGCTTGTATTTTGTAATCAAGACAATGATGTAAAAGCTTTTATGATGAAATGAGAACGCAAGTTTTTATTAATTTCGCTGCGTATTTTATGATCATGTATTAAATGTATGTTTTACGTGTGATGATGACCAACAGTAAGGTGCCCGGTGAGCGGGGCCTTACAAGTTGGTATCAGAGCAAAAGTTTAAGTAAAATGGGTAAAATTTTATAATAAACCTAAACTTAAACTGAGAATGGGACAGAGAGAATGAGAATGCCATCTGAGTAGTCGCGTGCCATCAGGTATTTTCCTAAAGATTAACTGGTTATTATGTGCGCATGTGATGTGAGTTATGTGTACTGTTAGACTGAGATACTAATGTAGTCAGGATAGGTGATGCTCGGGGTACGAAGAGTAGAGTAAGTGGCTAATCACAACTGGCCACTGTAATTAGGGACTTACTATACTTGACATAAACTGAGCTATTTCCTTGAATGACCGTGTTGGTGTTTTAATCTTTCAGTGTGATAGAAGATGGTCGTGATAGATCATCTGATGCTTCCCGTGATGGTGAACGTGGTGATGAGCCGCGTATCACGCGAGGAAGATCTAGGAAAGAGAAAGTAGTTCGTGAGGAGAACGAGATTCCTCATCAGGAGGAGACAGACGAAAGCGCCAAGTTGAGAGCCTCGGTAAAAGAGGCAGTGATTGAGGAAGTGCACCAAGCTATGCAGACGATCTTACCGTCTGTAATGACCGAAGTGATAAAGGCAGTACGCGAGGATGATAGACGAGGGAGGAAACGGTCCTCCGGTAGACAGCAACAGACAGAGGCAGAAACGGTATCGTCCGATGACGAAGAGGAAGAGGAAGAACAGGTAAGGGGGACGGCCTGGGGTTGTGATTACGGGAAATTTATGAGATGCAAGCCTCCGACTTTTGATGGTTCAGGTACGGCTGCCGATGCTCACCAATGGGTGAGAGAGATGGAGGCGGTCCTTGATATCAGTGACTGCCAGGAGGATAAGAAGGTAAAGTTTGCTACCCACTCGTTTACGGGGACGGCATTGTGCTGGTGGGACAATATTGTCCAGGCCGAGGGTAGCAGGGCCATTGGGAAAATGAAGTGGTCGGAATTGAAGAGAATGGTGATCGAGGAGTTTAGTCCTCGTCGAGAGATGGACAGAGTTGAGAGAGAGTTCCTGCAGTTGGAGGCGGGAACGATGACCCACCAACAATACACGACCAAGTTCAACGACATGGCACGGTTGGTGCCAGAGCAAGTGACGCCGGTGTCTCGCAAGATTAACCGGTATATTCAGGGATTGCCAGCTGAAATTCGTTGGCATTTGATTTCCGCCCGACCCAGTACTTTCAGGTCGGCGGTGGATTTAGCTGGGAGGTTGTACGACGAAAGGGCTGCGATGGTGAAATCTGAGGGCAGTAAGAAGGGAAGTGATGAGAGGAAGTGGCAGGGAAAGAGGTTTGGTCGGGGTGATACTTCGACAAGTAGTAAGAAGGCACGGGTTGATGATCGTCGTGTGGTCGTGACAAGTGCAGGGACGAGAAAGTGTGGAAAGTGTGGGCGAGAGCACGGTGGTGAGTGCAGATGGGGGCTGAATGTATGTTTCAAGTGTGGAAAGCCCGGTCATATGGCCAAAGAGTGTAAAGCGATGAGGTGCTATAACTGTGGGGAAAGTGGTCATATGAATAAAGACTGCAAGAAGCCGAGATCTGAGGGTTTCGGCGTGAAGAAGACAGGGGGTGAAGGGTCGAAAGCGAGCGCCAGAGCATTCACGATGACGCAGGAAGAGGCGAGGACGGACCCCGATGTAGTGTCCGGTACGTTTCTGGTGAACCAAACTTTAGCCTCTGTGTTATTTGATTCGGGTGCCAGTAGGAGTTTTATTTCTGCTGCTTTCTGTGCCAAGTTGCCCGTTAGTAGTAGGCGTGTAGATGTGCCGTTTGATGTAGAGACTGCTATAGGTAAAACCACCAGGATTTCAGAGGTAATTGAGGGTTGCGACGTAGAACTAGAGGGTCACAAATTCCCAGTTAAACCCTTTGCGATGACGTTAGGCGGTTTCGATTTGGTGCTTGGAATGGATTGGTTGGCAGATTTCGAGGCGAACATTGTGTGTCGCAAGAAGATGATCAGTTTGACAGCGCCTGACGGTAGTCCAGTGACAGTTTATGGGGATCGGGTTACTACGATTCCGAAGGTGATCTCAATGGCAGTGGCGGGGAAATGTATGAGGCGTGGATGTAACGCCTATTTATGTTATGTGAAAGATGTAGAGAAGCCAGCACCACAACTGTCTGATGTTCCGGTTGTGGGTGAGTTCCCAGACGTGTTCCCGGAAGACTTAACGGGATTGCCACCTGACAGAGAGATCGAGTTCCAGATTGATTTAGTACCAGGCGCCCAACCTGTTGCCAAGGCACCATACCGATTGGCCCCGACGGAGATGAAGGAGTTGATGGAGCAGTTACAAGAGCTGCTGGATAAGGGGTTTATTAGACCGAGTATCTCACCTTGGGGTGCTCCGGTCCTGTTTGTAAAGAAGAAGGACGGTAGTATGAGGATGTGCATTGACTACCGCGAGCTGAATAAGCTGACAGTAAAGAACAGATACCCCTTGCCGAGGATCGACGACTTGTTTGATCAACTTCAGGGTGCTAGCTGGTTTTCACGTATAGATCTTCGGTCAGGCTACCATCAACTGAAGGTGAAGGAGCAGGATATCCCTAAAACAGCTTTTCGTACGCGCTACGGTCATTATGAGTTCCTCGTTATGTCATTTGGTTTGACCAAC
The DNA here is from genome assembly GCA_024085815.1 of Flaveria linearis. NCBI lineage: Eukaryota > Viridiplantae > Streptophyta > Magnoliopsida > Asterales > Asteraceae > Flaveria > Flaveria linearis. Next base: position 16,227,214 of record CM044010.1, read on the forward strand.
GCGCCAGCTGCTTTTATGGACCTGATGAATAGGGTGTGCCGGCCGATGTTGGATAAATCAGTGATTGTATTCATTGATGACATCTTGATTTATTCAAAGAGTGAGACTGAGCATGCCGGTCACATTCGCGAAGTTCTGGAGACGTTGAGAAGGGAGAAGTTGTATGCTAAATTCTCCAAGTGCGCATTCTGGTTGCGTGAAGTTCAATTCTTGGGTCACGTGGTAAATCCGGATGGGATTACGGTCGATCCGGCGAAAGTGGAAGCAGTGATGCAATGGAAGTCTCCGAAGACGCCGTCCGAGATCCGTAGTTTCTTGGGTTTGGCGGGTTACTACCGAAGGTTCATCCAAGACTTTTCCAAAATTGCTTCTCCACTGACAAAGTTGACCCGGAAGGATGTGAAATTTGTATGGGGTCAAGCTCAAGAGAAGGCGTTTGAAGAACTGAAGACGAGATTGACCCAAGCTCCAGTATTGGCGTTACCTGAGGGGAGTGAAGATTTGGTGGTTTATTCTGATGCCTCCTACTCGGGGTTGGGGTGTGTATTAATGCAGAGAGGAAAGGTGATAGCCTATGCATCCCGACAGCTGAAAGTTCATGAGGTTAACTACCCTACTCATGATTTGGAGCTAGCAGCGGTGGTTTTCGCGTTGAAGATTTGGCGGCACTATCTGTACGGGACGAAGTGTACCATCTTCACGGACCACAAAAGCTTGAAGTACTTCTTCGAGCAAAAGGATCTGAATATGAGGCAACGGCGATGGTTGGAACTTATAAAGGACTATGATTGTGAGATCCATTACCATCCGGGCAAAGCCAACGTGGTGGCGGATGCCCTTAGCCGAAAGGAGAGGCCCGAGCCAATTCGAGTGAAGGCGTACCAGCTAATCATGACCTCCGACGTGATGAAACAGGTCAAAGAGTTCCAAGATGAGGCTTTGAAAGACGAACATCTTAACTCTGAACGCATGAGAGGTCTGGTCGCGGAGTTGGGTGAGAACGCAACGGGTGTTAGAACTCGGTTTGGGCGTATGTGGATTCCTCGTCTTGGGGATCTGCGAATGAAGATTTTGGATGAAGCTCATAAGTCTCGATACTCCATTCATCCTGGTGCTACCAAAATGTACCAAGATATGAAGAAAGATTATTGGTGGCCGGGTATGAAACGCGATGTGGTGGAGTATGTGAGTAAATGCCTCACGTGTTTGCAAGTGAAGGCGGAGCACCAGAAGCCGTATGGAAAGATCCAACCGTTGGACATACCGGAATGGAAGTGGGAACACATCACCATGGATTTTATCACAAAGCTGCCACGTACCCCGAAAGGGTATGATACGATCTGGGTGATTGTGGATCGATTGACGAAGAGTGCTCACTTCTTACCGATGCGGGAGACATATTCGTCCGAGAAGTTGGCCGATCTTTTCATCAAAGAGATCGTGACTCGTCACGGTGTACCGGTGTCGATTGTGTCTGATCGCGACACCCGGTTTACATCCAAATTCTGGAAGAAATTCCACGATGCCATGGGGACGAGGTTGCATATTAGCACGGCTTATCATCCACAAACTGATGGTCAGTCTGAAAGGACCATTCAGACTTTGGAGGACATGCTCCGAGCATGTGTTATTGACTTCGGTGGAAGTTGGGATGACCATCTACCGTTAGCTGAGTTCTCATACAACAACAGTTATCATGCCAGTATCGGCATGCCACCCTATGAGATGCTATACGGTAGGAGATGCAGGACACCCGTCTGTTGGGGTGATATTTGTCAGAAAGAATTGGGAAGCGTTGAAGTGGTAGAGGCTATGACTGAGAAGCTCGAAAGAATTAAAACCTATATGAAGGCGGCCAAAGACCAACAGAAGTCGTATGCCGACAAACGACGCAGGCCGATTGAGTTCCAGGTGGGAGATCGTGTTATGTTGAAGGTCTCACCTTGGAAAGGGATCATTCGATTCCGGAAGCGAGGTAAGCTGAGTCCGCGATATATAGGCCCTTTCCGAATCATTGCTCGAGTAGGAGAGGTGGCCTATAGGTTAGACCTGCCAGATGAACTAAGTGGAATCCACCCGACTTTCCACGTGTCTCATCTGAGGAAGTGTTTGGCGGACGAAGACATGGTCGTTCCGCTGGATGATATCGAGGTAGACGAAAAGCTCAATTATGTAGAGCAACCAGTGGCGATCATAGATCGCAAGGAGAAGAGGTTGAGAAATAAAGTGGTTCCCCTTGTGCGTGTACAGTGGCGGCACAGGAAGGGATCCGAGTCAACGTGGGAAACCGAAGAAGAAATGAGGCAGCATTACCCACGATTGTTCGAAGAGTAACAGGTTTCGGGGACGAAACCTAAAATAAGGGGGGTGGACTTGTAACACCCGAAAGTTTGACCTTTTGGTAGGCTATGCGACTGAGCCTCAGTCGCCTGTGATTTATGCGACTGGAGGTCAACCGCATGGCTATTCGGCCGATTGAAGCTCAACCGCACGATTGTAGTTCAACCGCCCGAATGGAGTATGAGCCGCATGGAACATGTGCGATTGGGGTCCAATCGCATAGTGTTCATGCGACTGAAGGTCCAGTCGCCCCTGGACCAGATGCGACTGAGAAGTGGGTATAAAAAGGGGATAGCTCCATTCCCCTCCCCATTTTCAGTCGGGAAGAGAGCAGGGGAGCGAAAGAGAACAGAAAGAAAAGAGGGAAAGTGCTGCCCGAGTTCAAGATCAATCGTGAAGCTAGCCAAATCGAAGCTCATCAACTTCTACCTGATAATGTGAGTTCTAGAACCCCTCATTTACGAGTTTTCTAACGATTTTGGGGCTGGATTCACATATAAACCCTATTTTTTGAAATAGTGTAAACTTGACCCATTTGGGTAAGTCTTGAGTAATGAGTTTATGGTATGAATTAGGACTAGTATATGCTTGTACGAGGTCCTAGTAGGAATCCCTAAGGCTTGGGAGGGTCGAAATGGGCTAAAAATGGGTTTATGATGACTGTGGGGACGGGGGTTCGCGACTGCTGTTCATGAAGAACTCCAGTCGCTGCCCAGTTAGGGTTATGCGACTGAAGGGCCATTCGGCCGAATGAGTGTTAGTTGATGTCCAATCGCCCGACTGAGGCTCAGACGCCCGATTGAGCCTCAATCGCACGATAGGTGATGCGACTGAGGGTTTCGGTCGCATAAGCTCAATCGCAGAGTAGTTCAGTCGCACGGTTAAGAGTTAGTCGCATATAACCCAGTCGCAGAGTGTCTAGTCGTACGGAAGAAAGTTCAATCGCACGTTTGAGTACCCATTCGCATAAATAGCCCAATCGCATGGCCCAGTCGCATGGAGGACATGCGACTGGTGGTAGTTCAGTCGCCCGGACAGGGCTGATGTGAGTGAATGTAGAGATGTATGTATGATGTATGTATGTTAGTATGATGTTGCCATGATAGATGGTGAATACTGATGATATGTAAGTATTTATGTTCCTTATGTGTATGTGTCTTATCTTTAATAACTTTACGTGAATGAATGAACGAAAGAAACGAATGTATTAAGAACGTAAAGTGAAAGATAATGAAAGAAGGAACATGATGAATGAATGCATGCATTAATGAAAGAAAGTATGAAAGGCTTGCAAGCAAATGAAGGAGGTGCACACCCCTGGCAGGTGTTAGCTCAACGGTGTACGGGTTAGCTACCCCGAAGGATGTACATCGGGTCAATCATTAAGATTGATAATGAGGTGAGCAACTTCGTGTTGCAACAGACTCGGTTAGCAGGCAATCATAAGATTGTCACTGAGGTGAGTAGTCGTGCGCTGCAACAGACTCGGCTAACGTATGTTAGTAGTAAAGTGAAAGATAAGCGGTGCATGTATTTACCCCAGGTGACTGGATCAGCTTTGTGCACAACGTTCGTGGCTAACCACCACAGGTCCAGCACCAGTAGTATGTATGATGAAAGTGGGGTATTGTACATGTCACCGAATGTAATGAACGTTCGAACGAAAGTAATGAAAGTATGAATGAATGTAATGAATGTTCGAACGTAAGTAATGAATGTAAGAATGAAAGTAAAGTACGTACGAAAGTACGTGAAGTATGTATGTATGAAAGTAAACGAGAATGATGAAGTGTACACGAATGAAAGTAAGTAATAAATGATGAGATAATAATAATAATATTATCTACGTGTACGTATGATGTGTGAACACATGTATGGAAAAACAGTTAATAAGATTGAAAGTATGTTTCATTATAAAACTAGAACTCACTCAGCAACGCTGACTTTTATGTGTTTTTTTAGTTCGCAGGTAGAGTTGCTGAGGATGGCACGAGGCGGCTACTCAGCTCTTTTGGGATGGCATTCACTTTTTGATTATGCAGCCACATCATGTGTTGTGGGCCCGTAATGCGCGCAACACATCATGTTGCATGCAAGTGGAAGATTTCTCGATAATCCTGATAAACAGGATTATTTAAGAAATCTTCTTTATGAAGAAAAATATATATTTGAATTTAATATCTTCTTAATGAAGAAGAATATATTTTCTTTTATTTATTTTCTTTCGGTAGAGGTCGCTGTATGACCCTATGATTGCTCTGGAATATGCATCAGCAGCAATCATAGTGTAGTTAAGCAATGTAAAGAAAAGCTTGTATTTTGTAATCAAGACAATGATGTAAAAGCTTTTATGATGAAATGAGAACGCAAGTTTTTATTAATTCCGCTGCGTATTTTATGATCATGTATTAAATGTATGTTTTACGTGTGATGATGACCAACGGTAAGGTGCCCGGTGAGCGGGGCCTTACACATTGGTGCCTAAATCACATGATCTCCAAATTTCAAATTTCAAATCTCAAATTGATACTTATGGTTTTCAAAATCTCGTCAAAGTCTGTGTTTCACCACTGAATACATGCAATGCTGGAAGAGTGGGATGCCTGTATCTCGAGGTGTTCTGTCTAGGCAAGGTACTCATATAAATCCAAATCAACTGATGGATCCGTTTACCTTACCTGGGAACCCTCGGGATGAGTATCTACTTATAGGTACGCATGTCTTCAACAAAGTTGTGGTTGACCTAATACTTTGGTTAGTCAACGTACTCGCTTTGATTTACGAATCAAACGATTACACTTGGAATATCTCATTATTATTATGCCAAATTCCCGATTGTCGTTTTCATGTTGTATAGCTTATATTACCCAATTCTCGTAAAATATCTTAATTATATTTCAGAACGTCTTCTCGTCAAATCCGTTCACGGTCTAGAAACTCCGGCCGCAAGATTGTTGCCCTTGTAGCCCGGGAGGTTGCTGCGGTCATACCAACCCTCCTAACTCATCTGAATCAAGGCGCGAACCCTGCTCCAATCTCTGTTGGTCCTAACCCTCCACATGCTTGTATCTACAAGCATTTCAGTTCTTGCAACCCCACTAAGTTTAGCGGGACCGAAGGAGCCACTGGTCTTTTATAGTGGTTTGAGAGTATCGAGAACACTTTCCTCAATAGTGAGTGTCCCGAGAATCTCAAGGTTCGCTATGCTACAAGTGTTCTTCAAAAGAGAGCACTCACTTGGTGGAACGGGGAGAAATGAACCCGTGGAACTGATGCCGCTTTAGCATTGACGTGGGATGAAGTTAAGGAGCTCATGATTAAAGAGTTCTGCCCAAGAAATGAAGTCCGGAAACTGGAAGCTGAATTCTGGGAGTTAACACAAGACAGTGGCGAGAACCTAACATACACTAACCGATTTCACGAACTGAGCCTTCTGGTACCGCACCTTGCTACCCCTACCTCCTGAGCCATCGAGAAATACATTGGTGGACTACCCATGCAGATTCAGGATACGGTGTTAGGAAGGAATCCTTCGACACTAGAAGATGCTATTAGGCTGGCTGCGCAGTTAACCGATAATCATGTGAAAGCTGGTTATTTAACCAGGAAAGGATCGAAGAAGAATACCGATAAACTTCTTAACGAAACCGTCAAAACCGACCAACCCGAGCCTTCCAAGAACAAGAAGAGGAAGGCTAGATCTCAAAAATTTGCTGTAATTACCCCGCTGTGTCAATTAATCAAGTCCCCCCAACTCGTCAACCAGTAGTAAACAACCAATCACTGATGAAAAAGCCATACGCTGGACCCTTCCCGCAGTGTAACAACTGCAAGTATCACCATCCCGCTAACGTTCAGTGTCGTCAATGCACAAACTGTGGTCGTTTTGGCCATACATTCAACGTGTGTAAGAGTGCTGCTAAGGCTCCGATTAATGCACCAGTCCACCAACACCCTCCTACGATTGCTCAAGGTCGTGCATGCTATCAATGTGGTGATCCGAACCATTTTCACAATCGATGCCCTCAACTTGTCAGTCCGGTTCCTACGGCTCAATGACGTGCTTTTAACATCACTGCCCAACAAGTTCAAGCCACCAATGATGTGGTGAATGGTACGTTTCTAATCGATCACCAATATGCTTCAGTCTTGTTTGATACCGGAGCCGATAAAAGTTTTGTATCCTTAGGATCTGAGCCTTTGCTTGTTAACACCCGAACTAAGTTAGAGGAACCTTTTACAGTAGAAATAGCTGTTGGAAAACCCGTCATAATTGATTCTGTCATTTCGAATTGTACTCTTAAACTTAGCGATCACGAATTCTCTATCGACCTTATACCGATGCAACTTGGAAGCTTTGACGTCATTATAGGCATGGATTGGCTATCGAAGAACCATGGCGAGGTTGTCTGCTTTGAGAAGATCATCCGGATTCCTCTTGCATCCAAAAGCGTTCTAAATATTTACGGGGAAAAGTCTTCCAAAGGGCTAAAACTCATGTCTTGTACCAAAGCCCAAAAATACCTCCACAAGCATCACGTGGCTTTCTTAGCCCATATCGTGAAAGCGGATGAGAAACCTAGGAAGATTGAAGACATTCTGGTTGTTCGAGAGTTCCCCGAAGTCTTTCCCGAAGACTTAACCGGTCTTCCTCCCGTTCGTCAAGTTGAATTCCGGAACGACCTTGTGCCTGGCGCAACTCCCGTGGCAAAATCTCCTTATCGACTTGCACAATCGGAAATGCAAGAACTTGCTAGCCAATTGCAAGAACTGTCAGACAAAAGATTCATTTGCCCAAGCTCATCACTATGGGGAGCTCCAGTCTTATTCGTGAAGAAAAAGGATGGCTCATTCCGTATGTGCATCGACTATCGGGAGCTTAACAAGCTTACTGTCAAAAACCGGTATCCCCTACCGAGGATCGACGATTTGTTTGATCATCTTCAAGGAGCCACTCATTTCTCCAAGATCGACCTTCGTTCAGGCTATCATCAGCTACGGGTGCACGATGATGATATTCCTAAGACAACCTTTCGAACGAGATATGGCCATTACGAGTTTACAGTGATGCCATTCGGGCTAACCAATGCACCTGCTGTATTCATGGATTTAATGAATCGCGTGTGCCGGCCATACCTAGACAAATTCATGATCGTATTCATCGACGACATCTTGATATACTCCAAATCCAAATCCGATCACGAGAACCACCTTCGTCTAATACTCGAACTTCTACGGAAAGAGAAACTCTACGCCAAATTCTCAAAGTGTGAATTCTGGCTTAATGAGGTTCAATACCTTGGTCATATCGTAAACGATAAAGGAATTCACGTTGATCCCGCGAAGATCGAGGCAGTAAAGAAATAGGGAGAACCTAAAACTCCTACAGAGATTCGTTCATTCCTTGGTCTAGCCGGATATTACCGACGCTTTATTCCTAACTTCTCGAAGATTGCTGTGCCACTCACTGCTTTAACCCACAAGGATAAGCCTTTTTCTTGGGGGCCTGAAGCATTTCAAACCCTCAAGCAAAGGTTGTGTGAGGCACCGATTCTAACACTTCCTGATGGAAACAACGAATTTATTGTCTATTGTGACGCTTCAAAACAAGGTCTAGGTTGCGTTCTCATGCAGCGAGGCAAAGTTATAGCTTATGCCTTAAGACAATTGAAGATACATGAGAAAAATTATACGACGCACGATCTTGAATTGGGTGCTGTTGTATTCGCACTCAAAATCTGGAGACACTATCTCTATGGCACTAAATGTGTTGTATTCATCGATCATAAAAGTCTCAGTACATCTTCAACCAGAAGGAGCTTAACATGAGATAACGACGTTGGGTCGAACTACTCAATGATTATGACTGTGAGATTCGTTACCACCCCGGTAAAGCTAATGTCTTAGCCGATGCATTAAGTCGTAAGGGCCAGGTTATGCTTCAAAGTGTTACCATACAAACCGACCTCCTGACACGTATACTCGAAGCTCAACACGAATCAGTCACCGAGGGCAACATGTATGAGGAAATGTCATGTGGTGCTGAACTCCAATTGGAAACCAAGTCGGACGGATTGCTGTATTTCCTAGATCAACTTTGGATTCCGAATCGCGATAATATCCGGACCCTCATCATGAGTAAGGCTCACAAAACTCGTTATTCCATTCATCCTGGTGCGGATAAAATGTTCATGAACCTCCGTAACCAATATTGGTGGCCTGGTATGAAAAAGGACATAGCTTTGTACGTGTCCAAATGTCTCACCTGTTCAAAGGTCAAAACTGAACATCGACGTCCCTCTGGATTACTTGTTCAACCTGAAGTGCCTGTGTGGAAGTGGGAGAACATATCTATGGACTTCATCACTAAGTTACGTCGTACTTCGAATGGTCCTGATAGCATCTGGATAATCGTTGACCGTTTGACTAAGTCGGCACATTTCATTCCAATTCGGGAAGATTATCGAGTTGAGAAACTGGCTCGTATTTATATCAATGAGATAATCAGCCGACATGGTGTGCCATTGAACATCATTTTTGATCGCGATGGTCGCTTCATCTCTCGTTTCTGGAAAAGTCTCCAATCAGCTCTCGGAACTCAACTGAATCTTAGCACAGCCTATCACCCGCAAATCGACAGTCAGACTGAAAGAACAATACAAACCCTCGAGGATATGCTCCGGGCTTGTGTCATTGATTTCAGTGGATCGTGGGATTCTCATATTCCGTTGATCGAATTCTCTTACAATAACAGTTACCATACCAGCATCCAGATGGCACCATTTGAGGCCTTGTATGGCCGAAAGTGTCGATCTCCCATCTGTTGGTCTGAAGTTGGTGAATCACAAATCACTGGTCCGGAATTGATACAAGAAACAACCGACAAAATTCATAAGATCCGTGATAACTTGGTCGCTGCTAGAAATCGTCAAAAGCATTATGCTGATAAAAGATGTAAGCCCATGGAATACAATATCGGTGATCTCGTACTTCTTAAGGTATCGCCTTGGAAGGGAGTGATTCGATTTAGAAAGAAAGGGAAGCTAGCACCTCGTTACGTGGGTCCATTCAAAGTGCTCGAGCGAATTGGGAAAGTGGCCTACAAGCTTGAACTACCCCAAGAACTCACCAATATGCATCCGACGTTTCATGTTTCAAACCTCAAGAAATGCCTAGCCGATGAAAATCTCCACATCCCACTCGACGAAGTTCAAATTGATGAATCTATGCACTTTATTGAGAAACCTATAGAAATTATGGATCGGGAAGTCAAACAACTCAAACGCAGCCGAATATCAATTGTCAAAGTTCGTTAGGAGTCTAAACGTGGGCCAGAGTTCACCTGGGAACGTGAGGACCAAATGAAATCTAAGTACCCTCATCTTTTCGTTTCAGCCTCCTCGTGTTCGGGACGAAATTTCCTAAAGTAGGGGAGACTGTAACATCCGACCCATTCCAACTTGTAACCCGAACCCGTTTATGCTAACCAATGGAATTTACTTTATTTCAATGTGAGCGCAGTAATATTGTCATTTCATTCACATTATAATCATATAGTAATTAATATGATTTTTATAAAAAAATTATTATAAAATTATATTAGAAATTACGAAACTTAGTTATCAAATTTGAAAATAAATAAAATAACCTTAAATATTTTTGGGGTTTTCAAATATTTAAAAAAAATAATAGTAATAACAATACTAATAATAAAATTTATTATTAAAAACTAAACCCTAAAAGTTTTGGGTTGAAATTGTAACATTTAAAACTTGTTTTAAAAACTTTAACATGAAATAACAATGATGTAAACCGCAGGGGGCCAATGTGTAAATTTTTAAAAACCCAGCTCCCCATCCCGTCGCCCCTTTCTTTCCCTCCGGCTACCATCTCCGGCCACCCTCCGACGAGACCAATACACCCCAATTAACGCGGTTTTTGACCGAATCAATCACCCCCACTAATCACGTGTAATGATTCGAACTCATGCCCCAAAATAATTTAGAATTTGAATCGATTAGTGTGATCTAGAACCGACCCACTTGAAACCGAATCAAATCTGAGTGGAAATTCGATTAGTGGACCCAATCAACCAACCTGGAACGCACATCAGTTTCTAACATAAAGATCGAACCTTCAATTCCAATTGAAACAAACATAATCATCGAATTCGATCCCCTTCTTCTTCGCTACCTGCAACTTAATCGAGATCCATGTTCTAAGCACTATTAAACCAAATTGACATGGGGCTTTTGCTTAACATCTACCCTATAAGCTATCTGCAAGTTTAATTCGTTTATCATTGAGGATTGCTCATTCCCTTGGGTACCCACAGCCACGACCTGTTCTTTGTTGGGTTCATCTCCAATCCATCATCATATGGGTAATTAAACATACCTATACATTCGTCTTAGCATGGGGAACAAAAGCCCCATGAATTCATTCGTTAACAGAATCGAATTGATGTCCAATTTGATCCAAGAACATTCTAGGGTTCGCGGATTTGGGGGAAATGGGTTAAAGAGGTTAAAATCATTTGGAACCGAGTGATACCGCGGCTGTATGCCTTGGTTCACTGGTTCCCCACTCGTTTGCTAACCTTGAGGTCACGGGTTCGAACCCGTGCACCCTCAACTATTTTTTTAGGCTTTTTGGGCTTTAAAAAATACAGAAAAATTTATAAAAATTATAAAAATCAGTTTATAAACTTTATTTATTTTTAAAGCCACTTGAAAATTTACTGGAAATTTCATTTCTTATAATACTCTAATATTTTATTAAATATTTTAGACAAATGGTATATGTAGTTTATTTTTTTTATAAAAATAGACTTTAAATAATGGTTAAAATCACTAAATTATTATTGGTTCAAATAATATCTACGTATTATTATTTAAATCATGATTATCTCAATTAAATATAAAAGTTTTATATTTAAATCTTCCAAATCATTTTCATTTCTTTCAGTTACTTAAATAATTAAATATTTTAATTAATTATCATATAATTAATTAATAAAATTAGTTATTTGTCTTTCCCATACTTTAACAATAAACCAAACAGTTATGCGTATTGATACATTTATTTTAAATTCTAAACGTAACCACTTTCAATAAATTCGTTTATTTACTTCAAGACATTCAAACTAAATAAATTATTTCATTCAATACCTATTCCCAATGGAAACCCTAATCTATTCCCAATTCTCATATTATTATTATTCTAACTCGAGACACCGTTCCGTAGATTACTCGTAAGGAAATCGTTGGTGTATAATCTATCACATCCAAATTCTAATATCATCAATCAAGTGAGTATTCATATCCCCTTTTTCTATTATTTCTTATTTGGGGAAAGTCATGTGATACAATATTCAATCATGATATTCTATTGTTATTTCATTCTAAATTCAATTCAAGACAGGTTATGTTATTACTTGCAACTATGTGAACATACTATGATAAACTGGACGGCTGTAAGAACCCTAATACAATCAATCAATCAATCCTGGTATCAATGGTAGGTCTACTGGTTTGGTGTAACGCCCGGAAAATTTTCTGAGCGAGTCAGATGATAGTGATGGGCTCGGATGAAAACCATTTAATGAATATAGAGTGATTGCGGGTATTACACCGAGTTAACCCTCCGGGTCACGAGTTTAACGAGTTTGGGGTCCCGGGGACGCCTGGCATATAAATAGAGGGATCAGCTGAGCAACTCTCATTTTCACTCAAACGCCATTCTAGAGAGAGAAAGTTTAGAGAGAGAAAGTGCCGGATCGAAGCTCGGGTGGTCAAGAATCAAAGGCTAGTGTTTGTGGACTCCAAAACTACAAGAATCAAGGTAAGAAACGCATCTAAATTACCACATTTGGTGAAAAACCCGAGTTTGGGGTTTTTGGGGTTTCTAGTGGCAAAAATCGCCCAAAACACACGTTTTAGGGTAATAAAACGTGTAAGAAGCTTAGATATAGCTTCCTGGATGATAATGCAAGGGTTTGGGTGGAAAGGATTGGATTTTTGGGCTAAAACGAGCTGATTCGTAAATTTCAGCTCGTTCTGCGAAATTAAGGTCTCGTCCAGCGAAACTGTAAGTTCGTCCAGCGAAACTGGAGGAACCTACAGCGAAGTTACAGTTTCGCTTCAGCGAAACTATATATTCGCCTGAGCGAAACTATGCTTTCGCTGACGACTATGCCAATGTCCAAGTTGACCTTAGATATTGCGAAACTAGGGAATTCCAACGAAAGTTGGGCGCTTGAAGTAGCGAATCTGTCCAGCGAAACTGGCGGATTGCTGCCCAGCGAAATTAGCAGCGAAACTGCTAATTCGCCCGGCGAAATTACGGGCGAAACTACCTGCGAAATTAGTGGCGAAATTAGGCAGAAATTAACTCTTTTGAGTGTTAACTTATCTGCAGGCAGTGTAGTGTTACCCGCGTCTTAAAGGCTTGATTGAGAGGCTGCTTGTCAAGCACAGGTGAGTTTCTAGGACCCCTCATTTACTTGTTTTAAATGGTTTTGGGGCTGGAACACATATAAACTTGTTTAATGATGTATGTATGTATGGCCCATTTGGGTATGATGACTGTGTTATTCGTCTAAGGTACGATTGAGGATGTAGACGATGAATGTACGAGGTAATGTGTGATGATGAATGTATGTATGATGTTATGTATAATGATGTATGTATGGTATGCGTGTGTTCCTATAATGATGATGAATGAATATCTTTCCATGACTTTACGTATTAACGAACGAACGAAGTATTATGTAACGTAAAGTGAAAGATAATGAAAGAGGAACACGATGATGAATGCATGTATTAATGAATGAATGAATGAACGAAAGATGATGAATACATGCATTAACGAACGAACGAATTATGTCTTGCAAGCATTGAATAACGCGATTGGTCCTTCTATGTGATTGACCATGGTCATGGTACCTCTACCGCTTACCTCTAGTACCGTGGCACCATGTTTAGCTGTCCCTCCATAGACTTCGGCCCAGTACCGTGGCATACGCTTGTTGTTCATTTGTTGACCTCGGCCCGTACTGTGGCACTACGTTTAGCTGTCTATGGATTGACTTCGGCCCGGTAGCTAAGACTGTTCGAGGTGTAGCATACGGTATTGGTACAATTAACCTTTCAATGCGTGCAAGTAAGTATCCATATGTATGGAACCCCTACCGCTTACCTCTAGTACCGGGCATACGTTTTGCTGTTCATTTAATGACTTCGGCCCGGTAGCTAATAACGTTCGGGGTATAGCAGATGGTAGTGGTACGAAAGATATCCAATGTGCAAGTAAAGATGTAACGGGATCCTTGTCATTCGACCACAGTAATCATCGCTACGTGCCATGAAGTGGGTAAAGCCTGACAGGATTCATATGAGAACGAATGATAAGAATGTAATGAATGAATGAAAGAGATAATAAAGATATTATCTATACGTATGTACGGTGTATGATCACGTGTAAAGAACGAATGGGTTTTAATATAAACAAAGTATGTTTATTATAAAACTAGAACTCACTCAGCAACGCTGACTTTTTATGTGTTTCCAGTTGGCAGGTAGCATTGCTGGGGATGGCACGAGGCGGCTACTCAGCCCTTTTGGGACAGCATTCTCCTTTTGATAATGCTGCAACGTCATGCGTTGTGGGTCCATGACGCACGCAACTCATCACGTTGCATGCCATTATGAGATTTCTTGAGTATTCCCCCGGAAGGGATAATTTAAGAAATCTTCTTTAGATTTTGATAAGTTCGCCACGCATTGGATGCGTGCGCGTAGCACATGCAACGAAATATGTTGCATGTGTGTGTCAAGAGTATTCCGTCAGAGTTCCGATGTACGGAATTACTTAAGGAATATTCTTTAGTATAAAAATTATAAACTTTAAATGTTTGAACTTAATATCTCCTCTAGAGGTCGCTGTATGATCTTATGAGGGGAGACAAGTAGAGAAAGCTTCGTTTTGTAATTGAGTCTATTATGTAATGACTTTTATGAATGAATGAGAATGTATATATTTTATCATTTCCGCTGCGTAGATTTATGATTATATACATTATGTACGTTATATGTGCGATGAAGAACCAACAGTAGGGCGCCCGGCGATCGGGGCCTTACAAGTTGGTATCAGAGCAAAAGTTTAAGTAAAATGGGTAAAATTTTCATAATAAACCTAAACTTAAACTGAGAATGGGACAGGGAGAATGAGAATGCCATCTGAGTAGCTGCGTGCCATCAGGTATTTTCTTAAAGTTAATTAAAGTATGTGCGTGTGAAATGTGGTTATGTGTGCTGTTAGATTTAGATACCGGTGTAGTCAGGAAGGGTAATGCTTGGGGTACGAAAAGTGGAGTAAGTGACTAATCACAACTGGCCACTGTAATTAGTAACTTACTGTACTTAACATAAACTGAGCTATTTCCTTGAATGACCGTGTTGGTATTTGAACCTTTCAGTGTGATAGAAGATGGTCGGTGGTAGATCATCTAAAGCCCCAATTGGTGGAGGCAGTGGCGGAAGTGGTGTGGAACCACGAGCCACAAGAGGTAGGCCTAGACAAGAGAAGAAGGTTCCCGAAGGACCTAATACCACTCCCTCGGGAGGGATGGATGAGAGTGATGATTTTAGGGCCTCGGTGAAAGAGGCAGTTGTCGAGGAGGTGCACCAGGTTATGCAGACGATCTTACCGTCTGTAATGACAGAAGTGTTAAAGGCAGTACGTGAGGATGAGAGACGGGGGAGAAATCAGTCCTCCGGTGGACAACAACAGGCAGGGGCAGAAACGGTATTGTCCGATGATGAGGAGGAAGAACAGGTACGGGAGACAGCCCGGGGCTGTGATTACGGGAAATTCATGAGGTGTAAGCCCCCAACTTTCGATGGGTCTGGTACTGCTACTGATGCTCACCAATGGGTGATGGAAATGGAAGCTGTCCTCGATATTAGTGATTGCCAGGAGGACAAGAAGGTGAAGTTTGCCACCCACTCTTTTACAGGGTCGGCTTTATGCTGGTGGAAAAATATAGTCCAAGCCGAGGGTAGCAGGGCTATAGGGAAGATGAAGTGGGCTGAGTTGAAAAGGTTGGTGATCGAGGAATTCAGTCCTCGTCGGGAAATGGATAGAATAGAGAGAGAGTTCCTGCAGTTGGAGGCGGGGACGATGACCCACCAACAATATACCACCAAGTTTAACGAGTTGGCGCTGTTGGTGCCAGAGCAGGTGACGCCGGTGTCCCGAAAGATCAACCGGTATATTCAAGGGTTGCCAGCCGAAATTCGGTGGCATCTGATTTCCGCTCGACCG
The DNA here is from genome assembly GCA_024085815.1 of Flaveria linearis. NCBI lineage: Eukaryota > Viridiplantae > Streptophyta > Magnoliopsida > Asterales > Asteraceae > Flaveria > Flaveria linearis. The sequence goes on from CM044010.1 coordinate 16,242,880, forward strand.
AGCACTTTCAGGTCGGTGGTGGACTTGGCGGGAAGGTTGTACGATGAGCGAGCGGCATTGGTGAAGACTGAGGGTGGAAAGAAGGCAGGTGGAGAGAAGGGCTGGCAGGGAAAGAGGTTTGGCCGAGGTGATACCTCGACAAGTAATAAGAAGGCGAGGGTAGATGACCGCCGAGTGGTCGTGTCTGGAGCTGGGGTGAGGAAGTGTGGTAAGTGTGGAAAGGAGCACTCAGGGGAGTGCAAGTGGGGATACAACATCTGCTTTAAGTGTGGGAGGACTGGACATATGGCCAAGGATTGCCGGATGGGCAAGTGTTTTAACTGTGGGGAAAGTGGTCATATGAGCCGAGACTGCAAGAAGCCGAAGGCTGAGGGCTCGGGAGAGAAGAAGACGGGAGGAGAAGCCCCGAGGGCAAAGGCTAGGGCGTTCACAATGACGCAGGAGGAGGCTAGAACGGACCCCGACGTTGTGTCCGGTACGTTCCTAATAAACCAAATTTTAGCCTCTGTATTATTTGATTCGGGTGCCAGTAGGAGCTTTATTTCTACTACCTTCTGTGCTAAACTGCCTGTTAGGAGTAAATGCCTTGATAAGTCCTTCGACGTAGAAACCGCTATTGGTAAATCCACTAGGGTTACGGATGTGATAGAGGACTGTACCATAGAATTAGAGGGTCATAGGTTTGCAGCCATGTTACATGTGATGCCTCTAGGAGGATTCGATGTAGTGTTAGGAATGGACTGGTTAGCAACCTACGAAGCGAATATCGTGTGCCGAAAGAAGATGATTAGACTGATGGCGACCGACGGAAGTCCGGTGACGATTTATGGCGATCGAGTTACGACAATTCCGAAGGTGATCTCAATGGCGGTGGCGGGAAAGTGTGTGAGGCGCGGATGTAGCGCCTACTTATGTTATGTAAAGAATGTAGAGACGCCAACACCACAGTTATGCGATGTGCCAGTGGTGTGTGACTTTCCGGACGTGTTTCCCGAAGACTTATCGGGATTGCCACCTGACCGAGAGATCGAATTCCAGATCGACCTGATACCGGGTGCCCAACCTGTCGCAAAAGCACCGTATCGCTTGGCTCCGACGGAAATGAAAGAGTTGATGGAGCAGTTGCAGAAGCTGCTGAATAAGGGGTTTATCCGACCGAGTATCTCGCCTTGGGGTGCTCCGGTACTGTTCGTGAAAAAGAAGGATGGTAGTATGAGAATGTGCATTGACTACCGCGAGCTGAATAAGCTGACGGTGAAGAACAGATACCCCTTACCAAGGATCGATGACTTGTTTGATCAACTTCAGGGTGCCAGTTGGTTTTCAAGGATAGATCTTCGATCGGGTTACCATCAACTAAAGGTGAAGGAACAAGATATCCCTAAAACAGCCTTTCGTACGCGCTATGGCCACTACGAGTTTCTGGTCATGTCTTTTGGGTTGACCAATGCGCCGACTGCTTTTATGGATTTGATGAACCGAGTGTGCCGGCCAATGTTAGATAAATCAGTGATTGTGTTCATCGATGATATCCTGATTTATTCGAAAAGCGAGACAGAGCATGCCGACCACATTCGGGAAGTATTGGAAACATTAAGAAGGGAGAAATTGTATGCCAAGTTCTCCAAGTGCGCCTTTTGGCTACGCGAGGTGCAATTTCTGGGTCACGTAGTGAATGCAGAAGGAATAATGGTGGACCCAGCAAAGGTTGAGGCCGTGATGCAATGGAAGTCACCGAAGACGCCAACCGAGATTCGCAGCTTCTTGGGGCTGGCTGGCTACTATAGGAGATTTATTCAAGACTTCTCCAAGATAGCCTCACCTTTGACAAAATTGACTCGCAAGGACGTAAAGTTCGTGTGGGGCCGGGAACAGGAGAATGCGTTTGAGGAGTTGAAGATGAGACTGACCCAAGCTCCTGTCTTGACATTGCCCGAAGGAAATGAAGACTTAGTGGTCTATTCGGATGCATCCTATTCTGGGCTAGGTTGCGTATTGATGCAACGCGGAAAGGTCATAGCCTATGCGTCTCGACAACTGAAGACCCACGAAGTCAATTATCCCACACACGATCTAGAACTAGCTGCGGTGGTTTTCGCGTTGAAGATTTGGCGACACTATCTATACGGGACAAAGTGCACCATCTTCACGGACCACAAGAGCTTGAAGTACTTCTTCGAGCAGAAAGATCTAAACATGAGGCAGAGGCGGTGGTTGGAGCTGATAAAAGATTATGATTGTGAAATCCATTACCACCCGGGCAAGGCCAACGTGGTGGCTGATGCCCTTAGCCGGAAGGAAAGGCCAGAACCGATTCGGGTGAAGGCTTGCCAGCTGATTATGACCTCAGACGTGATGACGCAGGTTAAGGAGTTCCAAGACGAGGCTTTGAAGGAAGATCGTCTAAACTCCGAAAGGATGAGAGGTCTAGTTACAGAACTGGGTGAGAACACTCTAGGTGTTAAGACCCGATTTGGGCGAGTGTGGATTCCTCTGTACGGGGATCTACGTGGAAAGATTATGGATGAGGCTCATAAGACTCGATATTCCATTCACCCCGGTGCTACCAAGATGTACTAAGACATGAAGAAAGACTATTGGTGGCCAGGCATGAAGCGTGATGTGGTGGAATATGTGAGTAAGTGCCTGACTTGTTCACAGGTAAAGGCCGAGCACCAGAAACCGTACGGGAAGATCCAACCATTGGATATACCCGAGTGGAAGTGGGAGCACATCACCATGGACTTTATTACGAAGCTACCACGTACCCCAAAAGGGTATGATGCTATATGGGTGATAGTTGACCGATTGACGAAGAGTGCCCACTTTCTACCGATCCGCGAGACGTATTCATCTGAAAGATTGGCGGATCTATTCATCAAAGAGATTGTAGCTCGTCATGGCGTACCGGTGTCTATTGTGTCTGACCGTGACACCCGGTTTACCTCCAAGTTTTGGAAGAGATTCCACGATGCGATGGGAACGAGGCTACATATTAGCACGGCATATCATCCTCAGACAGACGGTCAGTCTGAGAGGACGATCCAAACACTCGAAGACATGCTTCGGGCGTGCGTGATCGATTTTGGAGGAAGTTGGGACGATCACCTGCCGTTAGCAGAATTCTCGTACAATAACAGTTACCATGCCAGTATTGGCATGCCACCCTACGAGATGTTATACGGTAGGAAATGTAGGACGCCCGTATGTTGGGGAGACATTGGACAGAAGGAACTGGGAGGCGTCGAGGTAGTGGAAGCAACGACTGAAAAGTTAGAAAAGATCAAAGCCTTCATGAAGGCGGCGAAAGACCGACAAAAGTCGTATGCTGACAAGAGGCGAAGACCGATAGAATTCAAGGTCGGTGATCGAGTCATGTTAAAGGTTTCGCCTTGGAAGGGAATCATTAGGTTCCGAAAGCGGGGAAAACTGAGCCCGCGGTATATAGGCCCTTTCCGAATTATCGCCCGTGTAGGAGAGGTGGCCTATAGGTTGGAGCTACCAGATGAGCTGAGTGGAATTCACCCGACCTTCCACGTATCTCATCTGAGGAAATGTTTAGCCGATGAAGATATGGTCGTTCCGCTGGAGGATATCGAAGTAGACGAACGGCTCAACTATGTGGAGCAACCAGTGGCGATCATTGATAGAAAAGAGAAACGGCTAAGAAACAAAGTGGTTCCTCTCGTGCGCGTACAGTGGAAGCACAGGAAGGGATCGGAGTCTACGTGGGAGACTGAAGAAGAGATGAGACAGCATTACCCACATTTGTTCGAAGAGTGACAGGTTTCGGGGACGAAACCTAAATAAGGGGGGTGGACTTGTAACGCCCGGAAAATTTTCTGAGCGAGTCAGATGATAGTGATGGGCTCGGATGAAAACCATTTAATGAATATAGAGTGGTTGCGGGTATTACACCGAGTTAACCCTCCGGGTCACGAGTTTAACGAGTTTGGGGTCCCGGGGACGCCTGGCATATAAATAGAGGGATCAGCTGAGCAACTCTCATTTTCACTCAAACGCCATTCTAGAGAGAGAAAGTGTAGAGAGAGAAAGTGCCGGATCGAAGCTCGGGTGGTCAAGAATCGAAGGCTAGTGTTTGTGGACTCCAAAACTACAAGAATCAAGGTAAGAAACGCATCTAAATTACCACATTTGGTGAAAAACCCGAGTTTGGGGTTTTTGGGGTTTCTAGTGGCAAAAATCGCCCAAAACACACGTTTTAGGGTAATAAAACGTGTAAGAAGCTTAGATATAGCTTCCTGGATGATAATGCAAGGGTTTGGGTGGAAAGGATTGGATTTTTGGGCTAAAACGAGCTGATTCGTAAATTTCAGCTCGTTCTGCGAAATTAAGGTCTCGTCCAGCGAAACTGTAAGTTCGTCCAGCGAAACTGGAGGAACCTACAGCGAAGTTACAGTTTCGCTTCAGCGAAACTATATATTCGCCTGAGCGAAACTATGCTTTCGCTGACGACTATGCCAATGTCCAAGTTGACCTTAGATATTGCGAAACTAGGGAATTCCAACGAAAGTTGGGCGCTTGAAGTAGCGAATCTGTCCAGCGAAACTGGCGGATTGCTGCCCAGCGAAATTAGCAGCGAAACTGCTAATTCGCCCGGCGAAATTACGGGCGAAACTACCTGCGAAATTAGTGGCGAAATTAGGCAGAAATTAACTCTTTTGAGTGTTAACTTATCTGCAGGCAGTGTAGTGTTACCCGCGTCTTAAAGGCTTGATTGAGAGGCTGCTTGTCAAGCACAGGTGAGTTTCTAGGACCCCTCATTTACTTGTTTTAAATGGTTTTGGGGCTGGAACACATATAAACTTGTTTAATGATGTATGTATGTATGGCCCATTTGGGTATGATGACTGTGTTATTCGTCTAAGGTACGATTGAGGATGTAGACGATGAATGTACGAGGTAATGTGTGATGATGAATGTATGTATGATGTTATGTATAATGATGTATGTATGGTATACGTGTGTTCCTATAATGATGATGAATGAATATCTTTCCATGACTTTACGTATTAACGAACGAACGAAGTATTATGTAACGTAAAGTGAAAGATAATGAAAGAGGAACACGATGATGAATGCATGTATTAATGAATGAATGAATGAACGAAAGATGATGAATACATGCATTAACGAACGAACGAATTATGTCTTGCAAGCATTGAATAACGCGATTGGTCCTTCTATGTGATTGACCATGGTCATGGTACCTCTACCGCTTACCTCTAGTACCGTGGCACCATGTTTAGCTGTCCCTCCATAGACTTCGGCCCAGTACCGTGGCATACGCTTGTTGTTCATTTGTTGACCTCGGCCCGTACTGTGGCACTACGTTTAGCTGTCTATGGATTGACTTCGGCCCGGTAGCTAAGACTGTTCGAGGTGTAGCATACGGTATTGGTACAATTAACCTTTCAATGCGTGCAAGTAAGTATCCATATGTATGGAACCCCTACCGCTTACCTCTAGTACCGGGCATACGTTTTGCTATTCATTTAATGACTTCGGCCCGGTAGCTAATAACGTTCGGGGTATAGGAGATGGTAGTGGTACGAAAGATATCCAATGTGCAAGTAAAGATGTAACGGGATCCTTGTCATTCGACCACAGTAATCATCGCTACGTGCCATGAAGTGGGTAAAGCCTGACAGGATTCATATGAGAACGAATGATAAGAATGTAATGAATGAATGAAAGAGATAATAAAGATATTATCTATACGTATGTACGGTGTATGATCACGTGTAAAGAACGAATGGGTTTTAATATAAACAAAGTATGTTTATTATAAAACTAGAACTCACTCAGCAACGCTGACTTTTTATGTGTTTCCAGTTGGCAGGTAGCATTGCTGGGGATGGCACGAGGCGGCTACTCAGCCCTTTTGGGACAGCATTCTCCTTTTGATAATGCTGCAACGTCATGCGTTGTGGGTCCATGACGCACGCAACTCATCACGTTGCATGCCATTATGAGATTTCCTGAGTATTCCCCCGGAAGGGATTATTTAAGAAATCTTCTTTAGATTTTGATAAGTTCGCCACGCATTGGATGCGTGCGCGTAGCACATGCAACGAAATATGTTGCATGTGTGTGTCAAGAGTATTCCGTCAGAGTTCCGATGTACGGAATTACTTAAGGAATATTCTTTAGTATAAAAATTATAAACTTTAAATGTTTGAACTTAATATCTCCTCTAGAGGTCGCTGTATGATCTTATGAGGGGAGACAAGTAGAGAAAGCTTCGTTTTGTAATTGAGTCTATTATGTAATGACTTTTATGAATGAATGAGAATGTATATATTTTATCATTTCCGCTGCGTAGATTTATGATTATATACATAATGTACGTTATATGTGCGATGAAGAACCAACAGTAGGGCGCCCGGCGATCGGGGCCTTACATTTGGATAACCCACCCCACATGAATAGTCGAGTGGTGATTGTGCCAGAGGCAAATAGTCAATCTATGGTGTATGTGTGCAAGTCTATTGTTTGCAAGATGTCAAGTCAAGGGGTTTATATTGTGTCGGTTTATCTATATGCTCCGCTATTGCATTATAAGTCTTAACATTACCTTGTGAATTGGATTATTCTCAATCAAACAATCAATCTTTATGTATATCAAGCTATGATTACTCACCGGCTAACTCGTTAGCTGACTTTATTTTCTCACATGATTTCAGGACATGCTGCATAGTTGGATTATCTGCAGGCTTACAATTAGGACTTTTGGACTTAGTTAAAAATGAATATCTTTTGTGACTTCAACTGTTGTATTTGCATATGTTAAACTCATGCTATCATGTAATCTGATTTTAATATTATCTCCACTATTAGACGACCATGTGTTATGAACAATCAATCATCCCCTCGTCCGCTCCGATGATTCCGCCGTCGGTCGGGGTGTGACAGCGATGATGTCTATTGATGCAATGCTCCTTTGCTTTCTACTGTTGATCCTCTTGAGTACATACATGTCAAGAAGACGAAAGAACTCACTGTTGGAAGATTCGGCGGTGGTATACCTCCACCGCCACCGCTCCGCCGCCCTTCTCCCGTCGGTGTTCATCTTCGACGAACTTCAATCATCCACCAACAACTTCGACCAGAATAGAAAGATCAGTGACGGTGGATTCAGGTCGGTTTACATCGGTCATCTTTAAGGTGTCCGGCGACGGGGGTTGTTCGAAAATGAGGAAAAAGATGATGGTGATTGTGGTTGTCCAGTGGTGGTGCAAGGTGTGGGGCGGTGGTTGTCCAGCGATGGTGCCGACGGTGAAGATGGTGCTAGTCTAACTTAGGGTTTTTAGATTTACTGGGGTTTGGTTTTATTCTTTTATATTTGAAGTTTTTATTTAAAATTTATATTATATGTACTTTATATCATTATATGTATATTAAAAATACAACCCCTTAAATTATTTATCAAGATACGAAATAGTCCTTGCATGTAAAATGACTAAATTACCCTTATATTTAACTGTAAAAACTAACATAGTTAGTGTTAGGGTTCAAAACCGTTATAAAAATAAAACCACATGCCATGATATGAATAAAGATTTCTTTTTGGACTAAAATGGTTAAATTACAGGGACCAAAACCGAAATTTCCTCTTTTAATTTTTTTTGAACGGATAAGATCTTGAGTGTAAACCTACCCTTTCGAGGTTATGTCCAAGGTCGACTACTCGACCGTCCACAAGACCCATGCCCCCCTCCCCACGCGATGCGCAGGAACCCTGTGGAATGGGTAAACCTTCGCCCCCTGTCAGGTTCGAACCCGGGATAAAGCCCAGATTAGCCCTCTCACCCAGATGTCCCTCCAACTGGCACAAGTGGGATTCGAACCCAACACATTCACTTTAAAAAAAACAGACTCTTAACCACTATACCAAGTTGTTAGGATGTCATAGAGAAAAACAAGTGTCCGATTTCTAAAAAGCAAGTAAAAGGTAATATTTGGATTCATTTTCCGGTTCATTTAAATTATTTATTAATATCGTACTATGTTTTCTCTTTACGTCACTACTCACTGACATATAATTAATTGTTTTCGAAATGGACCTTGATCTCACCTTAATGAAAGTGTCCTTTTAAATAGACATCCCATTATTTTAAATCAACACCCCAAAATTTCTATACGGGTCGTATAGCCCCATACGCGTCGTATAGGGGGGTCGTATAGCCCTATACGGGGCGTATAACCCCCTGACAGCCCCCTGAATTTTTCCTCGTTGTCAGTGTCGAAATTAGCTATACGCGTCGTATAGCCCTATATGTCGTATAGCCCTATATGTGTCGTATAGGGGGGTCGTATAGGGCTATATGGGGCGTATAGCTCTCTGACACCCCCCTGAATTTTCCTCGTTTTCAGTGCATTCGACCCTATACGTCGCGTATGGACCCATACGCGGCGTATAGGGGGTGTCGATTTAAAAAAGTGGGTGTCTATTTATTAGGACCCTAATGAAATCTTTCTAAATGCTTTTAATCTAAATGTCGGTATATAATTACTCCACAGATGCATTAGTATTCAACAAAAAGTATATCTTAATAGCCAACCGAAACCCATTAACCTTTTTTTATAGTAGAGGGGATATCATAAAAAAATAAAACTAACCAGTCGTTAGATCGACAAAAACAATACACCATCTATACTAATAAATAAAAATAAATCCGGACACTTGTCACCATTTTAGGTCATCTAATAATTGATTTTTCCGTTACTCTCTCCTCTTAATTATGAATGTTATAATAGTTATTTATTAATTAATTAATAACTATCTATAATTAAAATTTCAAATATTTAACTTCAAATTTTCAAATGTGTAATATATGGGTTTATTCAATCCGTATAATAAACAATATTTAAGGCATAACTTTTTATATTATAAACGATGTAACAGTAAATTTATTTAGCCAGTGTATTACATCGGATTGTAACCTAGTAATAAAATAAGAGAAAATAGAAACTCAAAGCTGATTGAGCGATAAGGTTACACATTAAGATCACATCATATAGACCAATCGCAATTTGTGCTTTCGAGCGGTTTTAATTTGTAAGAAAGCGTTAGTTGACCTTAATCTTATCGACCAATTTTGATGAAGATGAAGTTTGAATATTAAACATGTTTCATTTCTCACTTTTCAAATAAATCATTGTAATCGTTGTAGATGTGACACTGGTTCTTCTTCATTTCCACACCAAACACAAGCTTGCTGATCGACGTGAATTCCCTATTTGGAGATATTACAAATTCGCATAGAATAACTGAATAAGTGAGAAAGGATCGGATCTCCATTTGGATATCCGTTCGGGAGCCTTGGTAGAGAGCCCAAAGGCTTTCATGACAATGATGAAAAGTAAATGAGATAGAGGGTCCCTCACCTAACGCCCCACTCAACATAGAACTCTTTTGTCGTGCTCACATTGATCAAAATTGAAGATCTAGCTAGCGAACCTGATCCATTTTATCCCATTAGCTAATACACAATCCCTCATGAGATGTGCGATGCCACAATCTATGTATGGTATCGAAGGAGTTATCCTAGTGATAAGTGATGTACTTTCTAATCAAATGTTATAGGTTTTGGTCTGCATGTAAGATATAGTGATTTTATTCTATTAAATTTAGGTATTGCTATAAAAATACAATCTATATATTTTTTGCTTAAGAGGGAACGAGTCCACCTTTCCATCGTAGAGGTATTCTCATGATCAAACATATTTAGGTGGGGTTTTTTATTATGATTAGTGACACTGGTGTTGTACATGTAGATTAGTAATATCTCAGTTAAATGACTTATAAACAATAATTTATACATGTTACACTAACTACTGACGTATTTACACGTGTAAGTAAGACCAAAATTCCAGATGCCCTGACTAGCAAACTTGCCAAATGCTTAGCTCAAGGGCCTTCATTTAACTATGCAAATCACCTGAAAATGTGCTTTAGATCGGTACAAATTAATGTCCGACTCTTTTGTACAACTTACTTATTTAAAACACGTAAAATCTGGGCTTTTGATTCACCATGCGTCTAGGCCACAAAATGTGTTTGAACTTGAAAGAAATCAAACCTTGATGATATTTCTCATTTACAATTGATGAATATATACAGTAAGTAATAACAGAAATTAAGGAGAGAAATACTCCTTACACAGAAATTAAGGAGAGAAATACTCCTGTCCATACATACAACATTGACTAGAAATTATATATAAAGAATACATAATTATCGGCTAATTATCAGCTGTTACCCCCCTTCAATCGAAACGGTGGCAGTCCAAGACGAAGCATGTTGCGAAAGACTTCAAATTGAGCACGTAGAAGACTTTTTGTGAAGATATCAGCCACCTGAAGATTGGTTGGAACAAACTTAGTGTACAGTTTCCCAGAGTTAACAAGTTCCCGAATAAAATGATAATCCAAGTCGATATGTTTTGCACGCTTGTGAGAGACCGAGTTTTGGGTCATGAATAAAGCGCTCTTGTTGTCACATAAAAGCGTAGGGCGAGTAGGAGGGAGAGCATGTAATTCACGCAGTAGATGAGTAATCCAGACAAGTTCTGCAGCAGTGTTCGCCATGGCACGATACTCAGATTCACAACTGGAGCGGGAGATAGTAGGTTGCTTCTTTGCACTCCAAGACACTAGATTCCCACCTAGAAAAATGGAATAGCCATAAGTTGACCGACGGGTGTCTAGACAACGCGCCCAATCGGCATCAGAATAACCAATGACACAAGGTTTGTGTGGGCGGCTGTAAGTAAGACCAAAAGAAAGGGTCCCTTTAACATAGCGAAGAAGACGCTTCACTGCCCTGAAGTGATCAATAGTGGGATTTTGGAGAAACTGAGAGAGTTGATTCATTGCGTAAGACAAATCTGGTCTAGTAATCGTTAAGTATTGTAAAGCCCCGACTAATGATCGATATAAGGTGGGATCTGAGAATGGCGTCCCATGAACAGTAAAGGACTCTTGTGGAGCCAATGGGGTGCTTACGGGTTTAGAGTCATATAGCTTAGCACGAAGAAGTATATCAGTGGCATACTTAGCTTGTGTAAGAAAAAGACCAGTGTCAGTGTAAAGAACTTCTAAACCCAAAAAATAGATAAGATCCCCAAGATCTTTAATGGCGAACTCACGGTTCAAACGAGAAATAAAATGGCGAATCTCAGTTTCATCATTACCTGTGAGTATGAGATCATCTACATAGATGATTAGATACATGATGTGAGAATCCTTTTTGAGAACAAAAAGAGAGGTGTCGGCACGACTGCAAGTGAAGCCATATGAAAGAAGAAACGTGCTAAGACGTTGAAACCACACTCGAGGGGCCTGCTTGAGGCCATATAAGGCCTTAGATAATTTGCAAACATGATTTGGAAGTTGTGAATGCACAAAACCAGGGGGTTGCTCCATAAAGACGGTTTTCGTTAGATTGCCATTTAAAAAGGCATTCTTAACGTCTAGTTGATGCAATGTCCATTTGTTAAGCACTGCTAGTGATAAGACAATGCGTATCATGGAAGCTTTAACTACGGGGCTGAAGGTATGAGAAAAATCCAACCCCGGTACTTGCGTAAAACCTTGAGCCACTAGACACGCCTTGTAACGTTCAATGGAGCCATCCGAATGATATTTCACACGAAACACCCATTTTGAACCAACTACATTTGCAGAGGAGGGTCGTGGAATTAATGTCCATGTGTTGTTTTGATGAAGAGCCTTTATCTCCTCGTTCATAGCTTCTATCCATTTTGGATCTTTAGAGGCAGACTTGAAGCCCCGGGGTTCAACAATAGAAGTTAAAGCCACATGTAAAGCATGAGAGTGTAGGGAAGCTAGGTTCGCTTGATATTTAGGTTTATAAATACCCGCCTTGGTTCGTGTTTGCATAGGGTGAATGTTTGAGGTGGATGTATGTGGGATATGGGCAGGAGGATTGATGTGCGGTTAGGATGGTTCGGTGGGTTCGGTTGGTGTAGGAGTAGGTTCGGTTGGTGGGGTAAGGTCGGTGAGTGTAGGGGAAGGTTCGGTAGGAGTGGGTTCGATTGGGGAAGGCTGGGCTTGTTCGGTACTGGGCTCAGATTCAGTTTCGGTGGGTGTAGGTGAAGGTGAGTGTGGGCCGGGTGGAAGAGGTGTAGATATGGGGCCAGTTGGGTTTGTGGTTTGTCTAGGATTAGGAAGTGGTGTGTGGAAGTAGTTTGGGCCGGTTTGAGTTGAAGGTTTGTGAGGTGTATTGAACACAATAGGTGGGATGGATATATCATCGCAAAAAGAAGTAAGGATCAAGGTGTGAGGTGGGGATGCGGAATTAGTGGTTTTAAAGGGAAATAAGGTTTTACTGAAGCCAGCATGGCGAGTAATAAAAACCCGATTGGAACCCGGATCCAAGCACCGAAAACCTTTTTGTGTAGAGCTATAACCAATAAACACACACGGGAGGCTTCTCGGCTCAAGTTTATGTTTTGCATAATTACGTAGATATGGAAATACTTGGCAATCGTAGACCCGAAAATTAGCATAACAAGGCATATGATCGAATAATAATTGAAAAGGAGACTTGTTGTCGAGTAGAGGACTTGGTACTCGATTAATAATGTAGGTAGCCGAAATAAATGCATCGGTCCAATATTGAGCCGGAACATGTGAATTAAATAACATAGCTAGGTCAGTTTCTACAATGTGTCGGTGTTTCCTTTCAGCACGCCTATTTTGTTGTGGCGTGTATGGACATGAGTATCGATGAAACGTGCCATTGTCTTCAAATATTTTGCGGACTGTGTGATTTTCAAACTCAGTGCCGCCATCACTTTGAAAGACCTTTATTTTTCTGGAACACTGAGTTTGGACAAGGTTGATAAACGCAGATAAAACTGCATAAAATCCTATTTTGCTTTTAAGAGGATAAAACCAAGTGAATCGTGAGTAATCATCGACAAAAATAACATAATAACAAAATCCATCAACAGAAGTAATAGGAGCAGGGCCCCACAAATCACAATGCACCAAATCTAATGGAAAAGAGGCACGTTTGTCATTAGAAACAAAGGGTAATCTATGTCCCTTAGCAAGTTGACACGATGTGCAAATGTCAGGTTTTGGTAACAAAGAATTAACTGATAAAAGACCACATTTATTCAAAACAGAAATAACTTCAAAAGAAACGTGGCCCAAACGGGCATGCCATAATTCATAGGAGGCTTTATTGGAAACATCCGCAACAAAAACTTGTGGTCCATCGTTCAGCACATAAAGTCCATCAACGCACCTCCCTGTTGCAAGAACCTGTCTTGTCTTGCGATCCTGAATATGAAAATAATGCTGAGAAAATAAGACATCAACAGGATGATCGGCAGTCAACTTGCTTATAGATAACAATTTCTTTGTGAGATTTGGAACAACAAGCACATTACGCAGATTAATATTGTTGCAAAGGTTATAAGACCCTGTATGAGTGATTGGGAGTTTCTTACCATTACCAAAAACAACCTGATTATTACCTTTATATGGAGTAGAGTGATGAAGACACGCTTCATCAGGTGCCATATGATCAGTTGCGCCAGAATCCCCGGTCCAATCAGGGGTGTTATTGAGAACATGACACTGGGCATGAAACGCCTTAGCTAAATCATCATCTATATTAGGAGCTTGGGTGGCGAAAGTATGAAGTTTTGGACACGAGGAAGCATAGTGACCGTTGGTTTGGCATAACTGGCAATGAGGAGGTCGTCGATTACCACGACCTCTGGTAGTAGTACCCTTAAAATAATTGCCCCTGGACAAAAACCCACGACCTTGGCTAGGCATTGAATATTCACGTCGGTTCTGAGCGTGAAATGCAGCCGAGGGAGTGGTGGTACCATGAAGAGATTGAAGAAACATCTCATGACTCTCGGCCTGAGCCACAAGGTCATGAAAAACAGGGGCAGGTTTGGTAGCCCGTATAGCAGTGGAAAAAACTTCATAAGATGGTCCGAGCCCACAGAGAAACCAGTGAAGTTTATCTATGTCAGCCACCGGATGCCCAATCGCTGCAAGCTGATCACAAACAGATCGAAATCGTCGAGAAAAATCACTAACAGAGGATGTACCTTTTGAAATCCGTCGAAGAGCATCTCGAAGAGACTGAACCCGTTCAACAGAGGCGTTGCTATACGCCTGTTCGAGATTGAGCAGTGGTGAGACCCAAAACTTCAGCGGCGGCTTCCTCTGTTAGAGAAGAGAGAATGAGAAGAGCCGTTTTCTGATCATCAGAGGACCAGGAAGTGTATAAGGGATTCGTGGTAGTTTTTGTAACACCCGACCTCTCACACCAACAATATTGTTCGCTTCGCCCACGAGGAGCTCACGGATTTGCTTTTGGTTGCCCGGGTGAAAACTTCCCAGGGAGGTCACCCATCCCTGGATTGCTCCCACCTGAGCACGCTTAACTGTGGAGTTCTCCTCTCATCCACAGCCAATACGCCCAAAACGCGTTTTTGATATTAGAGGCCAGACATTCCTTATGAACCAGGAATCTCTCCTGTCCACGGCCGATGTGGGATATGTGTAGGGTGTCACAAGCACCCCCTGTTTGGACTCATCGTCCTCAATGAGCCCGAGAAGTCACCATCCATGGTGAGGTATGTCCCACACCCCGAACGACACAGGAGTGGCTCTGATACCATAACTGTAACACCCCAACCCGACAAGGCTGACGTGTCACTAATACGGATATCAAATCAAAAACCAAATCCATGATATTACAGAAACGGTCAGATGAAATAACTTCAAACACACTAAATAATCCGAAAGAACCTAATTAAGATGTTCAATACATCAATTAAAGTAACAGATAATCTTGGTCTTCAATTCACTCTTCACTGGTTTCCCGGATTACCCTGCTGACCTGACGTGCATGAAAACAAAAGCACGCCTGAGCATAACGCTCAGTGAACGGAATAGCGGATAACAAAAATAAACAGACATGATGATAATTAAAGAATAGGCAGATATCAAAAATAAACAGACATGATGATAATCAATGAATTGGCAGATATAAAAAATAAACAGACATGATGATAACGGAGAATCAAAGATCATAAGATATATATATATCAAATAGAACATAACGGCATAAGACATATATCAGATAGAAACTTTAGTAAACAAAATAATGCATCTAGTAAACTGGAGATTTTCAGAATTTTTAAACATCGTTTAGTAATTTTAACGAGTGCGAAAAGACAGGGGCAGAACTGGAACTTTTCTGATAAAAAATAAGAAAATCCAAACTATAATTTGCGTTACGTTATCGTAGGTTCTCGCGGCGTTAACCGAGCCTAGACTTTGTTTCTGATTATTGTCATTCGTGTATAAGGTACGGATTCTGTTTCTTTGTTATCATAAGTATTTACTTTTGTTTTCCGTTACTTTGTAGTACGGATTCCTAATTCCCGTCTTGTATTTGATTTCCATTCATCTCTAGTTTTGATTCCTGTCATACATAGATAATTTGCTTTTGATTCTGTTATAAGTAGCTTGACTACTATATAATTCTGAATTTATTACCCAAGCTCTCCCTATCTTGGGGGTGACCAAGACACGTTATTGCGGCATCAATAACATGGCACCAACCGTGGCGGTGAGCTGAGATCACGGCGTCTCTAAAGAGGACTCTAAAATTATGTCTTGT
Source organism: Flaveria linearis (assembly GCA_024085815.1). Classification (NCBI taxonomy): domain Eukaryota; kingdom Viridiplantae; phylum Streptophyta; class Magnoliopsida; order Asterales; family Asteraceae; genus Flaveria; species Flaveria linearis. The sequence continues at coordinate 16,258,589 of CM044010.1, forward strand.
TATATTATTATTTCCTCAGAGGCGTATGGATCGATCCTAGGTTAGTCCTGTTATTTCCTGATGGATGGTTACACACCATTCCATTCAGGACTCTGGTGAATGGTTTGTATGTCTGCCCATACTCCATTTCACATTGGTTCACGGGCTCGCTACCTGTGCTCCCTCTGTTTAGTTATTATATGATATGATTATTAGCTCGGGGTATGTTCTATCTGATATATGTCTTATGCCGTTATGTTCTATTTGATATATATATATATATATCTTATGATCTTTGATTCTCCGTTATCATCATGTCTGTTTATTTTTGATATCTGCCAATTCTTTGATTATCATCATGTCTGTTTATTTTTGATATCTGCCTATTCTTTGATTATCATCATGTCTGTTTATTTTTGTTATCCGCTATTCCGTTCACTGAGTGTTATGCTCAGGCGTGCTTTTGTTTTCATGCACGTCAGGTCAGCAGGGTCATCCGGGAGGGGAGTGAAGAGTGGAAATCTGGATAAAGAAGCTTGAAGTGTATTTATTTAAATTGATGTAATTGACTCTTCTATTAGGTTTTGGAATTTGAACTTGTAATCGTTATTAATAATGGGATTGTGTTTGGATTTTGATTACCGTGATAGTGACACGTCAGCCTTGTCGGGTTGGGGTGTTACAGTTGTGGTATCAGAGCCAAGGCTCTTTCCTGTAGAAAACTTAAACATTAATAATAAACTTGTGAGGTAATGGGTAGATGTTGGGTTAGGATCTAATTTATTTTCCAATCTAAATTCCAGTGTTCACACGTATATCTTCATTTCAGATGGCTCCTAAGAGACGTGTGAACAACCGCAATGACTCGGATGGCCCCTCATCTGATACTCCTCTCGAAACCCTCGTTGCTAATGCCGTAAACGCAAATATTTCTGGAATACTCCCTAATCTGATGACTCAGACTACTCAAACAGTCATCCAGCAGATACAACAGGCGAATTTGGGTGGAAATAACATGGGATCAGCATCGGAGGGAAATAACAATGGACCACCACCTGGTGGAAACAACACAGGACTTCCACCTGGTGGAAATAACTCAGAGCCACCTTCTGGCGGGAACAACACGGGACCACCTTCCGGTGGAAATGCAACACCACCTGTGGCTGAGATTCATGTTTGGCTTGAGCGCTTTATGAAGCAAAGACCAAGATCTTTTAGTGATGCTGCTACACCGATGGATGCTAGGAACTGGATAGCCTATGTGGAAAAGATTTTCGAGGTGCTAGGAGTCGGTGACCTATTTAAAACTAGGCTGGCTTCTTACAAACTGGAGGATGATGCTCTAGTTTGGTGGAAGGGGTCAAACTTGCACATGGTGGAGAGGGTTATGCTGCTACCCTTCCTTGGGCCGACTTCCGCACTATATTCTTCCGAAACTATTTCTCTAAAGTGGAACGAAGTGAATATGCACGGGAATATGCATCTATTGAGCAACGAGATGGTGAACCTTGGCAAGAATTCATGGCAAGATTCTGTAGGCTGGCTAGTTTTCTTGGGGAAGCTGCAGGTAGCCCAGAGGTCCAAGCAGAAAAGTTGAAATGGGCTGTTTATGAAAGAACTCGAAGATGGATAGTGACTCAAAGGTTTAACAATATCAATGAAGTAGCTGATGCTGTGAAAACACTTGACATGGAAAACAAGAAGAGGTTAGCTAAAGCTGAGGAGAGCCGTAAGAGAAATCGTGAAGGGAACCATACCGCACCGTCTGGGCAATCTTCGAACGACAAGTACAATGCAGGTGATCGAAAAGCAAAGTTCAACAAAAATAATAACCGCCAAGGTAATCAATGGAAACAAAAACAGCAGAATCCTAAACCTGCCAAAAACCAAGGTCAAGAGCAAGCCCTGGTATGCACTACATGTGGAAAACGTCATTTTGGTGTTTGTCGTCGAGCTTCAGGAGCCTGTTTTAGATGTGGAAAGACCGGCCATGTACTGAAAGACTCTCCATATCCTGATAACAAAGGAAAGGCTGGAAATAATGCTAAACAACCTACTAATGGAGGACGAGTGTTTGCTTTGAACGCAAAGGATGCAGCAAAAACACCAGGTATGACTCTTGATATTCCTCACATATGTGAACCTGTCGTATCTGAATAATCTAGGAGTCTTACAATTCAAATTATGCTTGTCATCTATATACTAAGTGTATCATAATAACATGAATTCTTTAGGTACTGTTTCTGGTACTCTCATGTTAGGAACTCGTGAAGTTCAAGTCTTATTTGATACTGGAGCAACACACTCCATAGTTTCTCAATCTTTTCTTAAACATCTAACGATGAGCCCAACATTATTAGAAAATACTTTGAATATTATGACTCCTATGGGAAACTTTGTTACAATCTCTCATGTGTGTGAGGATTGTCCGATCCGAGTTGAATCGCTCATTCTTACAGCGGATCTGTTACCCATGCAAATGGAAGATTTTGATGTTATCTTGGGAATGGACTGGTTAACTCGGCATAATGTCACAATTGAGTGTCAGACTCGTCGCATTCTGTTTGGAGATCCCCATCATCCTGAACTCATTTATCAGGGGACTAAACCTCGAAAAACTCTTCAAATAATTTCAGCACTTAAGGCTCGTAAATCCCTACTGCAAGGCGGTGCAGGATTCCTTGCTTCAGTTAAAACTTTATCTTCTAAAGAGCCTAGTATTTCTGATTATCCGGTTGTTTGTGATTTTCCCGATGTGTTTCCTAAGGAGTTACCTGGACTTCCACCAGACCGCGAGGTGGAATTCACTATTGATCTTATTCCTGGTGCTGAGCCGATTTCTAAGGCACCTTACCGTATGGCACCACTTGAACTCAAGGAACTGAAGGAGCAATTACATGAGTTATTAGATCTTGGATTTATTAGACCAAGTGTCTCACCTTGGGGTGCACCAGTTTTATTTGTAAAGAAGAAAGATGGAACTATGAGGCTTTGCATTGACTACCGGGAATTAAATAAGATTACTATTCGAAATCGTTACCCTCTACCTCGTATCGATGACTTATTTGACCAGCTTCAGGGCGCGAAGTGTTTCTCTAAAATTAATTTGAGGTCTGGGTATCATCAGTTGAAGATTAAAGATTCTGATGTTCCAAAATCAGCCTTCCGTACGCGATATGGTCACTATGAATTCTTGGTTATGCCGTTTGGGTTAACTAACGCCCCGGCGGTTTTCATAGACCTAATGAACCGAGTGTTCCGTGACTATTTGGATAAGTTTGTCATCGTTTTATCGATGACATTCTGATATATTCTAAGAGTAAGGAAGAACATGAAGACCATCTTCGTATAGTGCTTGAAACTTTGCGTATAAAGAAGCTTTATGCTAAGTTTTCAAAATGTGAATTCTGGTTGAGTCAAGTAGCCTTTCTGGGTCATGTGGTCTCTGCAGATGGTATTATGGTGGATCCAGCAAAGATAGAGGCAATCACTAAATGGCCAAGACCAACTTCAGCCACAGAAGTCCGGAGCTTTCTTAGTCTTGCTGGTTACTATTGCAGATTTGTCTAAGGGTTCTCTGTTATTGCTTTACCCCTTACGCAACTTCTGAGGAAAAGGGTTAAGTACTCTTGGAATGATGAGCGGGAGAAAAGCTTTGAAGAACTTAAGAAGAGATTGGTGTCTGCCCCGATTCTTACACTTCCATCGGGTACGGGTGGATACCAGATTTACAGTGATGCATCAAAGAAAGGACTTGGATGTGTGTTGTTGCAACACGGAAAGGTCATTGCTTATGCTTCATGGCAGTTGAAACCTTATGAGGTCAATTATCCTACGCATGACCTTGAGCTTGCTGCTGTCATCTTCGCGTTAAAGATCTGGCGCCACTATCTTTATGGAGAGACTTGTGATATCTTTACCGATAATAAGAGTTTGAAGTATATCTTCACTCAAAAGGAATTAAATATGAGACAAAGGAGATGGTTAGAGCTGTTGAAAGATTATAACGCTAACATTCAGTATCATCCAGGAAAGGCTAATGTGGTAGCTGATGCTCTTAGCCGTAAGAGTTCGGGAATGGTAGCCTCACTCCAGTTACAGCCTCAGATTATTACTGATCTTGATAAACTTGGTATTTCTCTACAGATTGGTAAGAATGATGGATACCTCGCCAGACTTCAGATTGAGCCAGACCTGGTATCTTGAATTAAGGATGCACAGAAAGATGATTGTGAACTCTGGGCAATCTTACAGAATGTGGAGATTGGTAAACAATCAGAATTCAGAGTAGATGAATATGGAGTAATCTGGTATGGTAAACGGTTATGTGTTCCTAATGATTCTTCTCTTCGAGAATCGTTATTAGCTGAGGCACATAGTTCTCCGTTCTCTATCCATCCTGGATCTACTAAGATGTATCGTGATCTTCGTCAGAACTTCTGGTGGAATGGTATGAAAGAAGACGTGGCTAAGTATGTTAGCCGTTGCCTTACTTGTCAGCAGGTCAAGATTGAGCATCAGAGAGCTAGTGATTTGCTTCAGCCACTACCTATTCCCGTATGGAAATGGGATGATATTTCCATGGATTTTGTGACAGGATTACCAAGAACATTCAAGAAAAATGATGCGATATGGGTTGTGGTTGACAGATTGTCAAAGTCTGCTCATTTTCTACCTATTCAGCAGGGATTCTCAGTTAGCAAACTGTCTGAAGTGTTTACGCGAGAGATTATCAGACTTCATGGCACTCCAGTCTCTATTGTTTTTGATCGAGACCCGAGATTCACGTCTTGTTTTTTGAAGGGTTTGCAAGCTGCATGGGGTACCAAGTTGAGGTTTAGTATGGCGTTTCATCCTCAGACTGACGGTCAGTCGGAGCGTACTATTCAGACACTTGAGGACATGCTTCGAGCTTGTGCCTTAGAGTGGACTGGGAACTGGGATGAGTACTTGTGTTTGGTCGAGTTTGCTTACAACAATAGTTGGCAAGCTAGCATTGGCATGGCACCTTTCGAATTATTGTATGGTCGTAAATGTAGATCACCTATTTGTTGGAAAGAGGTCGGTGAAAGAGTCATCGAAGGACCCGAGTTAGTTCAGATCACGAATGAGAAAGTTGCTATTGCTAGAGAAAAGTTAAAGGAAGCTCAAAGTAGACAGAAAAGCTATGCAGACCGACACCGTCGACTTTTGGAGTTTAAGGTTGGTGACAAAGTATTCCTGAAGGTTTCGCCCTGCAAAGGCGTACGACGTTTTGGTCTTAAAGGGAAACTTAGTCCACGGTTTATCGGACCCTTTGAAATTCTAGAAAGAGTTGGTGAGGTTTCGTATCGTTTGGCTTTACCACCTCAACTGTCATATGTGCACAACGTCTTTCATGTATCTCTTTTAAGGGGGTACAATTATCATCCTCTTCACATTGTGAATTATCTGCTTCATTTGATTCGTATCGTTCGAGGAGGAACCCGAGGCCATACTTGACCGACAAGAACGCATTATGCGTAAGAAAACTATTCCTTTCGTTAAGGTGTTATGGAAAAACCATTCCGAACGCGAAGCTACGTGGGAGATAGAAGATGAAATCCGTTCTCAATATCCGTATCTATTTACCTCTTAGTTATTATCTTTTATATGTTTCTGCTATCAGTTATGAAGTTATCAGTTATCTGTTTCTTGAACATCACATTAGTCATCTCTTATACGATTTCGTCTTTCGAATCGATTCAGTTTCAGCAATTGAATAACTATGAGTGATTTCGTTCACTTGTTGATTTTTACTACTCCGTGTACGTTATGACATATCTTGTTCGACCTGTACCTAGCAATTTCGTGGACGAAATTGTTTTAAGGGGGGTAGAATTATAATACCCATAATAATAATAATAATAATAATAATAATAATAATAATAATAATAATAATAATAATAATAATAATAATAATAATAATAATAATAAAACTACAGTGGGTAATAATGCAATTTATGAAACTAAAAACTAAAGTTTCTACATAAATTAACAAAAGTCTAAACTCAGGGACCGATTGTGTAAATTTTTTTTAAACCCAGTCCCACCCCCGTTTTTCCGATCACCGTCGCCGGCCACACACCGGCGGCCTCCGGCGACCCCCAAAACGCATTTTAAACTCAAATTTCGAACCCCACAAGACACCAAAACGATTGTGGCAAAGATTCCATCCATAATGCGCGACATAATTGAGATAAAGCAGTCTGGATTACAGCTCACACCAAACCCACGATCTTCGATCCTTTTTCCATCCACAAATCGCACTAAACAACAATAATAATTAAATTAACTTGAATTAATCAATCATATATCCATTACTAATCTGTCTATACTCTCAAACCGACTTGCAATCCACACAAAATCCCAATTCGATTATCTCTCTGTCGCGGACCTGCAACTATATCAAAACCCCTTTTCCGAACAATTTAAACCAAATTTGGCATAGGGCTTTGCTTCCAGATCATAATACGTAGCTAACCTCGAGTTGAATTTGATTATCATCGTGATTTGGGCATCGAACCGAGTCCTCCTCAACCGCGACCTGTTCTTCGTGGGTCATCATCAATCGAACTCCAAAACAGGTAATTGAACACACCTATTAGCTCGATTTTAGAGAAGGATTAAAAGCCCTATGGATTTAGGCATTAAAAAAATCGAATTAGTGGTCAATTGGATTGAATTCAAACTATGGTTCATGGGAAATTGGGGTTGTTATGTTTTTGTGTTTATAAGTAATGGGAACCATGTAAAGACCCGGCTGAGGCCTTTGGTTTACTGGTTTGTGTGTGGGAGTTTGGGTTTGAGGTCACGGGTTCGAACCCGAGCCCTGTCATTTTTTTTTATTTAAGCTTTTTGACCTTTCTAAAAATATGTAAAAATTTCTAAAAATTATAAAAATCAGTTCTGTTAACTCTCGTTATTTTTAAGATCATCTACATATTTTCTAGGAATTTATTTCTTTAAATGTCTTAATATTTCTATAAAATCTTGTTATAGAAAACATTATTATTTAATTATAATACTATTATTTAATTAAATAATGGATCACTAACAATACTGATATATTATGTAAATGAATAGTATATAACTTTTGACAGTTATAGTTATATATAATATTAACAAACATTATAAATAGTTCATTTTGTTTAAAAATAAGCTTTAAATAGTTGATTTAATCCCGTATTTTACAGCCAACTTACAAAGCCCATAACTTTTTCATAACATATTCAAATCAGTTAAACCTTATGTCCATGACGAAGTTCGTCGAAAGAGGAATCTGTTGATATATAGAACATTGAAAAACTCATTCGTTTAGACCTCCAAACAGTCGTTTTCGTAACAGCTAGCAGTTCTGCGCAGCTGTAAAGATCCATGTTTTTCTCATATTTCGGTAATCCAAATCAGAAAATTTTCTAAATGAAAGTTGTTCAAAAATCACTAGTCTAGTAAACTGGAGATTTTCAGAATTTTTAAACGTCGTTTAGTATTTTTAACGAGTGCAAAAAGACAGGGGCAGAACTGGAACTTTTCTGATCAGAAATAAGAAAATCCAAACTATAATTTGCGTTACGTTATCGTAGGTTCTCGCGGCGTTAACCGAGCCTAGACTTTGTTTCTGATTATTGTCATTCGTGTATAAGGTACGGATTCTGTTTCTTTGTTATCATAAGTATTTACTTTTGTTTTCTGTTACTTTGTAGTACGGATTCCTGATTCCCGTCTTGTATTTGATTTCCATTCGTCTCTAGTTTTGATTCCTGTCATACATAGATAATTTGCTTTTGATTCTGTTATAAGTAGCTTGACTACTATATAATTCTGAATTTATTACCCGAGCTCTCCCTATCTTGGGGGTGACCAAGACGCGTTATTGCGGCATCAATAACGTGGCACCAACCGTGGCGGTGAGCTGAGATCACAGCGTCTCTAAAGAGGACTCTGAAATTATGTCTTGTTATATTATTATTTTCTCAGAGGCGTATGGATCGATCCTAGGTTAGTCCTGTTATTTCCTGATGGATGGTTACACACCATTCTATTCAGGACTATGGTGAATGGTTTGTATGTCTGCCCATACTCCATTTCACATTGGTTCACGGGCTCGCTACCTGTGTTCCCTCTGTTTAGTTATTATATGATATGATTATTAGCTCGGGGCATGTTCTATCTGATATATGTCTTATGCCGTTATGTTCTATTTGATATATATATATATATCTTATGATCTTTGATTCTCCGTTATCATCATGTCTATTTATTTTTGATATTAGCCAATTCTTTGATTATCATCATGTCTGTTTATTTTTGATATCTGCCTATTCTTTGATTATCATCATATCTGTTTATTTTTGTTATCCGCTATTCCGTTCACTAAGCGTTATGCTCAGGCGTGCTTTTGTTTTCATGCACGTCTGGTCAGCAGGGTAATCCGGGAAACCAGTGAAGAGTGAATTGAAGACCAAGATTATCTGTTACTTTAATTGATGTATTGAACGTCTTAATTAGGTTCTTTCGGATTATTTAGTGTGTTTGAAGTTATTTCGTCTGACCGTTTCTGTAATATCATGGATTTGGTTTTTGATTTGATATCCGTATTAGTAACACGTCAGCCTTGTCGGGTTGGGGTGTTACAGTTTTGTTGTCGGTTGTTACGGTTTCAGCCGGCTGGGTACTGGTGCCATCGATGTGGGCAGAAAAGTTGTGTAGAGAGATGAGAAGTTTCATGTGGTTTCTCCAAACAAGGTAATTAGAGGATGATAGCTTAATGGATGAAAGGTGAGGGAGAGATGAGGCGGTGGTGAAGTTGGAAAAAATGTTAGAGGAGGCAGCCATGGGAAGATGGTCGCAGGAAGAAAGAAGGGGAATTGTTTTTAGAGAAGAGATCTGGCTGATACCATGAAAGAAATCAAACCTTGATGATATTTCTCATTTACAATTGATGAATATATACAGTAAGTAATAACAGAAATTAAGGAGTGAAATACTCCTTTCACAGAAATTAAGGAGAGAAATACTCCTGTCCATACATACAACATTGACTAGAAATTATATATAAAGAATACATAATTATCGGCTAATTATCAGCTGTTAGAACTTATGCAAAACACATCCAAACTGTTGAAAAGATAATTTTTTGTGTACGTCTCGGACTATCCTATCCATGGTGCAAGCTCCATCCTGATGCAACACACCCACTAACAGTACTAATTTATATAATTACACACAAGTTTATCTCTTAGCATTAAACCATCCTTCTACAATTTATAAAAGATCTAAACCCCATTCTGTAAACATGAACCCATTCAACCAAGAGAAACCCCTTTTACCAAAAAGAGCTCATTCAACCCAAAGGACCACAACCAAAACATTTTTGTTAATACCAAATGTTACTGCCCCCAAATGGAACCGAACAAAGATTAGTAACAATGTTTATTTTATTACTAACGTCTATTATTTTCAGTAATGTTTATTTTTATTTATAATTTTTAATTTTAGTAGTGTATTATATTTGAGATGAATTTGTGTAAATATTCATCTCACAATGGGCAGCGGAGAACATACCCCCGACATGATAACGTTAAACCGGCAAACATCCATACCAAAATTTAAAAGCTTAGCGTCATCTATAACAAACCTAGTGGGCATTGGGCAAATCGAAACCAAATTTATTTTTATGATTCATTTGAGAATATAAATTGAGATGGGTTCGGAGTTTACTCTCGCTAAATGTTGGAAGATTATGAAAGCTAGTGTGAAGTGTTTATGCACTTAAAAACATGATTAGTCTATTAGTTACTTATCTAACTTAAGTTATTGAATTTTTATTTGAATATTTAAGTTTCAAGAATAATCTTTAAATTTCTTTGTTTGAATTGGTAGATTAAAATGTTGTTGTTTTTTTGAATTTTTTCTTATTGTATTTTATGAACTGCAATTCATTTCAATGTCAAGTAATTTGTGAGGATATGTACACTATTTTCAAATATCAATAAAATGATGTAAGCCCAAAGTTTTTAGTTTAAATTAATTACTTTGGACCGGTTCTTTTTCTTTAAAAACTTGAAGCCTAACTAGTAAAACCGAAGCTAAACTGAAACCGACATGAAAATTGAAAACCAAAAACCGAAAAAACCAAAACCAAACAGTTTTAAAAGCCTAGAAACCGAAATATTGGTTTTTGGTTTTGATTTTAGGCTAAAACAAAACGAAACCGACTATGCACACCCCTATATTTAGGTATGAAAACTGTCTCCTGTAGTTTTCTTCCTTTCCGTGCAAATGTTGATTCGAAAATAATTTTTGTCATTCTGCATTTCTCTGATTCATGAATTCTCACATACATATCATACCTGTTCTTGTAATTGAGTTTATTCGATTGTAATTTTGGTTTGAACCTAAATAGTTTCAATCTAATAGTGTTTCATGACTCTTAACTTATCATGTATTTCTTCACATGAAGTGGGCGATGGGACAATCATTGAAGATGAGAAAAATATCATCCTCCAACAAAAATACTAGTCAAGCCGGTTCGAATGCCTGTTCCTAACAAAGACAAATTAACTATAACTACATCGATGATGAGCTTGATGGCGAAAAAATCTGATTTAACCGCCTGCGAGGAACAACAAAGGAAAACGGATAACATCTTCCTTTGAAGAGCCTGACTACAATAAACTTTAGAAATGATATCAAAGAGGATGCAAGTGTTTAATGAGCTAACAATAGCGAATATCAAGTTGAAAATAATAGTAGCATTGATTAATTCATCATTAAATGCTGGTCACACTCATTACTTATAACATATGTTTACCGAGTGTGAGTATATGACTATAATCACTGCCTATGTGGCTTTAGTTTTCGCATTAACCCTAACACATAACCTAATACGTGAGTCCATTTACTCATTTTGTAAATCATTTTAGTTATTTAGTTATTTTTGTATAAACTACTTAACGTATATAATACTAACTAGTGGGAATGCCCGTGCGTTGCTACGGGTCAGTTCGACGCCCTTCATGTTATGGCAACTCTTGTTTTTGATACCCACCTAACCTTGTTCTTTAAAATCAACTTCTGCATATTAGCATTGAGTTCCGCTTTCTTCGTTTGACATTAAATTTGCAAGAAAAGAACCATCAAGAACATATAGCTTAAAATGCTCTAGTGGTATTAATACTCTTGCACTGTAATTTTTTATTTGGGTCATTGACTATAGGATCTCCTCAAGAAACTTACGTTATAAGTTGCGCTAATGAGTTCACGGGGTTCGTGAACAGCACTCCTCACTTTTATGCTCATTTATCTTGCATGATCATATGCTGCTTGTAGAGCTTTAAAGCAATTTGAATATTACTTGAACTTTCAAAGTGGGCTAAAACAATATATGTTAGTTCTCCAACTCAAATCTCTACCAAATACGCAATCATTACATGTAAAAAGTTAAGAAATATGGCAGAATTATCAAATTTTAGATTTACAACAATGTACAATAGACTCTTAAACTTAATATAAAGGCTGCCTACCCTGAATAGTAAAGGGAACTTGACAAATAAGTTCCCGACCATTTTTGCAATCTGTAAAAAACTTGAGGGAGACATAAAGTATGTTTGCTGGGGTCCAGTTCAATGAAATTACTAAAGAGCTTCCATGGTATATGCAAGAAACCTTTGTCCAGCCTCCAATATTACATTAAGCCAAGTAATGCAAAAAAAAATATATTATGCATATAGTTAAAATCTAACAAATTGAACTAATTTGATCCTAGCGTACAATGACATGACCATAACCAAATGAAAAAAGTTAGATGATCTCCAAGTGTGTTGATTTCTACAAAAATCATGCATCAAGAACCACCAACTTAAAGTTAACAAAAGACATACCTTCATCAATGTCAAGCATGATGAATAATTTTCCTGGAAATCAAGCGCACTCTCCAGTTTAGTCATGTGATTGTAGGTTCATAACAAATCACATACACATTAAAAAGTATGAAATTGAGAAATATTCATAGAATTCCATTTCTCACCACCATCTTGTGCAACCTAAATAAGCATGAATACTTCTGATGTCAAAACATGCATACTTCAAACATGCATACTTCAATCCAAATTGAATTTCACAAAATAAAACTATATAACTTTACTTCTGATGTCAAACATGCATACTTCAATCCAAACATTTATCTTTTTTTATATTATAACATCTAATAAAGCTTAACACATATGACATACCACAGACAAATATAATGTATATATAATTGCACATATATAGATTGTAACTATGTTAGTAAAGTCTTAGCTTGAAATGATAATTTGTGCAGTTTGTTTCTCTTATTCTTTTTCAATGTGCAGTGTCTTTTGAGTTAAAGCTATAACATATAAAACTGTATATTTAACAAATGGCCCATTTTCAAACCCCATAGTTCCTTTTATTTTGCTTCTTGCATTCATTTTTGTATATATTAATAGTTGGTTGTTCATGTAACCTTTTCCTTTAACTTTTAAAAAGAAAATGTTAGTAATGTAACGTGATGCAAGATCCTCCAACAAAACTACTATAAATTGTAAAATAATTCACAGTTTATCCAAAGAAATAATCAAATATGGCTCTAATACCAAACAGTTATTTACTTTAAAACACACATTTTAGTAGCAAAAATTAAGGAAAAAGGTTAGTCCCATAACCATTTTGTAGCGTAATTTTTGAACCAAATGCATACAGGTTAGATATGTTTTCCACCCATTCCACACAGATTCAATTCATTATGATCTAAGAGATTTCACAATTAGAGTATCATCTATCAAATATTTGTATAGTACCTAAATTATGTGTATCTTGCTATTTGACCAAAAAATTCTACATACAACCTTCAAGAATCATATTAGAGTTACATTTGAAAATAACAATAGTATATCTTCAAATGAGAAACTTAAAAATCAAACTAACCTTTGCATCCTCATGTTTCCTCCAGTCTCCATTCGTTAGGAAACGAACTTCATCCCCCTGTAATGTAATTCTAAATCACAAATGTATGTCCCCAAAGTATTAATTATTGTTTAAGAGTTCAAATATAAAAACAGGGATACGAAATAAAAGAGTTTACCATTTAAACATTTGATGTACCATAGCTGCCGTGTGATCCAACAGGTATGTAATAAGAAATATTGAAATTCATAATATTATCTAAGTTTGGATTATTTTGTAGTCTCATTTCATCACTTTTGTTGTTTTTTCACACGTTAGGTGTCACACCCTCAATTTCCACAAACGGGGTTTTACCGTTAGACGTATAACAAATCAGGATCTCAGACACGGTCATATCAAACGACACTATATGAGTTCAAAATAAAGGTTTGACTTAAATCAGAGAAACACAAATGAAATGAACATCAGTGCGGAAGCGTAATATGAAATGCAACCAATACGGAAAGTCTCAAAATACTATGTCAAAACAATGTTCGATGCAAAATGAATGAATTTGATGAATGCATGTCCTGAGTGCGTTCCTGAATCGTGCAACATGAGCTTAGGCGTTCCTATGACCTGAGAAAACATGCTAAAGTGTGTCAACATAAAGTTGGTGAGTTCACAGGTTTAATCACAGATAAAATGTTTGTAACTGTTCGAATGGTAAAGTAATTAAAGCATATCGATAGGTAGCTAGCCTATAATCAAGTTACTTAGCGTTTTGAACAGAAGCTGACTGTTTGTATGTTTGTTGCCTTCCCGTCACGTCTCACCAGACAGTGACAAATGTTAGGTCAATAATGCACCCGTTTGATCTCCAATCAAGCTAGCGCGACTAGTGTCACACCCCCGCTTATAGCGGAAACACGAGGATGTGACGGACGGGATCGTCATAACACTTGGTAAATTTACAGAGACATAATATATGCAATAATCCTCGTGTCATGACGTCGCCCGACACAATGATGACTTGTGTCGTGGTTAGTCAGTTCCACGACTATCATAGTCTATTAATTCAATAATCCAAGATGCACATTGTTCAAATACGAAGGCAAATGAAAGACAACACTAATGCAAGTCTATTGATTCCTGAGGGTCTCTGCTAAGGCATCGGCTCTAGCTATCCTCTTTGATTATGTTCACCTGAAAAGATATGCTCAAAAATGTCAATAATAATGTTGGTGAGTTTCGCAGGTTTAAATTTAAAACATGTAATTGATGCTGTATAGAATTTGCTGTGGAATACCGTGCATACAGTTATAAGCAAGCAAAATCACATAACATATGTCTTAGACAACCAAACCTAATGACGTATGCATATAAATTAGACGGAATATATTCACCCAAGGCCTGATTGCTGGCAGCTGGGTTGGTAACTCACAAGTTAACCAATCGTCAAGGGTGGGGGTGTCAACCCAGTAGTATTACCAATACCTATCCGTGGGTTCCAAACCAGGAATTAATGGTTGTAAGATGATTCACAATGTAACACCATGTATGCTTAAGATAAATACTCACAAAACAGTATCACGTTGATTCCAAGTATGAAAATTTAATATATGATGTACAGCATTGAAAATGGGTGAGCATATTTTTCCCCCATGATTGAAAACATTGAAAACTTGTATAAGCATAAAAAGGGGCCACGAAACTCACCTTGAATTGAGATGTAAATGAAATGAACAAGAGCTTCAAAGAATAAAGGCAATGCACGATCAAACACGATCAACACCTATTGTTAATTGTAATTAAGTCTTTAAAATGTACTCAAAGCGAATAGATACATTTGGTCGGATTCGGGTCGGTTCGGGTTTGACGCACACGATTAGATATATATATTTAAGTTTGATTATAAACTTAGTGATACTAGGATTTAAATTGAATTATGGGGTTTTGACAAGTAATTAAATTTATATAAGTGAAATTACTTGTATTTTGATTTATTCAAAAGAAATATACCTTTTAAGTATTTTAATATAGAAAAGAAATTAGGTTTAATATCTGATAATGTTTAAATATATTATGTATATATTCTTTGTAATCTTTTGAAACAAATATTATTACGATAACGTATTAACCGATAATAATTTATTAATCTGAAATATTCGTCAAAGTATATTTTATAAGAAATAACCTATAATTACATTTGTAAATAATTTGTGAAATTATAAGATGTATAATTTCTATGATTTTCATGGTTATTTCATAATTACACACGATTTAGGGTCCATTTTTATAAAGAAATAATTATTTATAATATTTGTAAATAATATTTTATAAATTTTTTTTAAGGTTTTTAAATAAAATAATTTACAGAAAATAATTATGTAACATTTAAAATACAGAAAGTTTATAAAACTTATTTTTATAATTTTTAAGGTCGCGGTTTGTCTTGAATCCAAACAATGGACAAACACTGATGATAATCGAATTAACTTTGTAGGATCATTCTAAAGTTGTTGACAAGCAAAAACCCTCTGTTAATTTGGGTTTAGAACGTGTCTAAGTGGGAGTTCAAGTAGGTTGCAGATCGCGAATGAGGGAGAGGATCGAATTCAATTTATGTGTGTGTTTCAGATGCAATTACAAGTTGTATTCGATTTATAACCAGTTAAAGTTCGATTTGATTAATTAAATTTGATTATAATAGTGTTTTGAGTGGAGTTCGTGAGTTGTAATCGCAGTAGCATAAAGTGGATTCGATTAATGGATTTGTGAGCTGTAATTCACATGATTAGATGTGTTTTAATGGTGCATTCCAGATCGAATTGGGTCCACGAATTGATTTGGACCGGTTTTGTGTTTCAAAATCGAATAATTTGGGCGATTTGGTCATCGCCGAAGCTCGCCAGAGCTTCGGCCGGAATAGTGCCGGAGATCGAAGGGGAACAGTGGGCGGGGGTTGGGTTGTAATTTTTAATTTTCACATTTGGTCCCTGTAGTTTTTAGTTTTGTTATTTCATGCTAGAAGCTTAGATTTTAAGTTTCAATAATTACATTAATACCCCCTGGACTTTATTATTATTATTATTATTATTATTATTATTATTATTATTATTATTATTATTATTATTATTATTATTAATATTAATATTAATATTATTATTATTATTATTTTTAGGATTTACGAGTATACGAAAAATTTTGATTAAAACGAAAAATAATAAACGCGTGAGGATAGTTAACGAGTGTCACGTTAATTGACGGACCTGTCGGTGACAGTTGTCACAGTATCCCCCAGTTAAGAGAATTTCGTCCCGAAATTCAGCTGGAGTTAGGTCTTGAAGTTGTAGCCACAAATAAGTGCGGATATTTGGATTTCATCTGGTCCTCCCGTTACCACGTAAACTCTGGTCCCCGTTTGAAGTTCCATCTCACGTGGACGATCGGTATCTTGCTGCGCCTTAAGCGTTTGACCTTTCGGTCCATGATCTCAATAGGTTCTTCGACAAAACGAAGCTTTTCGTCAATCTTGATCTCCTCAATTAGACCATGTAGCGTTTCATCTACCAGGCACTTTTTTGAGGTTTGATACGTGAAATGTGTCGTGTATACCGCTGAGTTCTTGTGGCAACCTTAACCGGTAAGCCACCGGATCGATTCTTTCTGTAATCTCGAATGGTCCTACGTATCGAGGGGCTAACTTCCCTTTCTTTCCAAATCGTACAATCCCTTTCCAGGGAGAGACTTTGAGTAAAACGTGATCTCCAACATTAAATTCCAGAGGCTTCCAACGATTGTCGGCATAGCTCTTTTGACAATCTCTAGCAGCTTTAAGTCTGTCCCAAAATTAAGCATGAAACTTAAATGAACAAGAGGGTTTAAATGGGTAAGTGTACGAACAGACAGTGATAGACGTTTGATTATAGATGAGATGTTCCACTTTAGGGAATCCTTCAAGTCTCTTGACATAATATATGCCAACTTGAACTTTTCCAGTGGAATACGAGACGTTTTGAGAGGAAACATTGGAAATGATGACGAGTTACCATGGTATGTTAGACTTATAAATCACAACTTCCAGAATATAATTTCGTGGTAAGGTGATGTCTAGAAATCAATAAAAGGCCAACCATGGTATGAAAGGTTAACCGTCGGAATTTAAGAATCCCAAACGTCATCATGCCATTTAAAATAAGAAGCTTTTAGTGAATGAAAAGTTAAACAGGAGATTCATGGGAACACGGAGGTTAAGTTTTGTCATATATAAAGGTAAAACACTTGGACACATGCCAAGTTATGTCTTTTCTTTTATGCCCAACCCATGACTACAAATTACGAAATTTTATGAAACATTATATCCACATTGCAATGAGGATAATAACGAGTCTTGTTGTTCGAATTCAAGATAGAGTTTTAAATATTTCCAAGGTTAAGGATTCAAAATCGATTCAAGAAGTGATACAAACAATAAAAAAAGGTATTTGTAACCATGTTTTGCAAGGTAACAAATTTCCAGATGCAGATTTGTATACGTACTTCATCAAACCCATAAGTACAGTCGAGAACATTCGTATGTCTAAGAAGACATAATCACAAGTTGGTAATGTCTTTATTTAGTAAAAAGATTGCTTAAGAAAGCTACCATCACTCAATCATGCGTTGATGATATCTCAAAACGAAAGTTGATAAGTAAGGAATAATGGTTCCATATAGCTAGTTCAAGTCAAATCCTAATAACCCATGCTTCGGTCCATCAAGATCATCACGTAGCCCAGTTTAAGCACATTCTTAGTATACCGGTGATGCTTATATATAGGGTTCCCCGCAGCGTTCCCACCACATCCACGATATACCTTGAATGACGCTTAAACTGGTTACATAACATCCCAATTTTCCTTAGCATCATCCCAAAGAATAACGTAATGTAAGTTTAATAAGAGCTACCGCAACTACACTTATGTATAGGTGGTTTTACCATTTATAAATAGCTACAGCCAAACCTATACATCGGTTCCATACGGGAATTGATGGCTGTAAAGAAAACATTCCCAAAGTGTAAATAGTTTAATGTGACGTAGCAAGATCCACAAAGCGCATACGTATAGTTTACAACCAAACCAATCCGTAGGTCCCATTACTGGAACTAATGGTTGTATTAAATAGAATAAGTTCACATGACGTAGCAAGATCCACAAAGCGCATACGTATAGGTTACAACCAAACCAATCCTTAGGTCCCATTACCGAAACTAATGGTTGTAATGGATGCTCGACTAAGAAGAACCACAAAGTAGACCCACAAAGAAGAACCACACCGCCGAGAGCATCCAAGATCAATAGTATTCACAAGTAATCATCACACAACACATAGCATCAACATATAGCATCAAGTATTAGCACATAATAGAGTAAAGCCACCAAGTAACATATAGGTAGCAACATAGCATGGAGTTAAGATTCATAATAGCATCATGCCTCAGACAATCAGGATCATCACGTAGCTCAGCTTAAACACATTCTTAGTATACCAGGGATGCTTATATATAGGGTTCCCCGCAGCGTTCCCACCACATCCGTGATATACCTAGAACGATGCCTAAACCAGCTACGTGACATCCGTTTATCCTTGGCATCACTTAACATGTTAAGCAAGATAAGATACTCATCGAAGTATTGGCAGTCTTCCACTAGGGAAGATGCTTGAAATCAGGTTGAGTACGCGAGCATTCTTTTAGTTCCTTAGTTACTGAAATGCTAAGTGGAGGAATGTCTCGTAAAGGATAAGGTCAATGTCATGATTGGAAATACCATGAAGGCTCTAAGTAGGACAGCACTTAAGTAATAGCAAATGTTAGTAATGTTTTGTTACCCTTAACAAGGTCTTACTAGAATTATGATCCTAGCACCCTAGGGTATAGAATAGAAACTTGTAATACTCATGATCGTTACCTCATGGTAAGATTAGCCCGACTTCTCATGCATGGCAAATTGCAATTACGTGTGCACCCGTAATGGTAATTTTCCTTGCATGATCACCCTTAGCTTCACTTACCCTAAGTTAATATCATAGCATTATCTAGATTCATCAAGCACAAATCATGTAATGTCCTTATGTCCATGAGCCAATAGTATTCCAATAATAGCATGTAATAGCAAGCAAACTACAAGCACATAAGCACAATTTGTCTAATGATGACTGCATTTCCTTCATACTTTCAGGATTTCAGTCATAAGCATGATAGGGTCGGATTTAATATCCGAGATCGATGCTACGCGTGATCATCGAAGTTCCCTAGTAATATGATGTTGTGCGCATACAAGCGTAAAGTTCTAGTATAAAGGTATCCTATGGAGAAAGACTAAGAGTAATAGTGTCTTCCTCGGGATGTTCAGATAACACGTGTATATATAAAATCAGGTATATAGGAACATACTTGTATATTAAATCCATAGACTTACTATACTTGAACCATTTGCCTCATAGACTTGTGTATTGACCATAGTTTATCACTCATTCCAGAAATTCCCAGGTAAGCATAACTGGTCTAGCAATGAGATTTATACAATATGCTTGCCTTAGCCCGTAGGCCTTTTGTCAGGAAATCCAGAATACAGGCGTATATGTGTCACACAAATCATGAAAGACATTTAGGTAAAATCAAATGCACACAATC
This sequence comes from Flaveria linearis, assembly GCA_024085815.1. NCBI lineage: Eukaryota > Viridiplantae > Streptophyta > Magnoliopsida > Asterales > Asteraceae > Flaveria > Flaveria linearis. The sequence continues at coordinate 16,278,174 of CM044010.1, forward strand.
CCTAGCATGCATTCTATATGAAGGTTCTTAGGTTATAGTCTAGGTCGAGTTCTCCACCTAATTCTCTATAACCAAGGCTCTGATACCAATCTGTCACACCCCCGCTTATAGCGGAAACACGAGGATGCGACGGATGGGATCGTCATACCACTTGGTAAATTTACAGAGACATAATATATGCAATAATCCTCGTGTCATGACGTCGCCCGACACAATGGTGACTTGTGTCGTGGTTAGTCAGTTCCACGACTATCATAGTCTATTAATTCAATAATCCAAGATACACATTGTTCAAATACAAAGGCAAATAAAAGACAACACTAATGCAAGTCTATTGATTCCTGAGGGTCTCTACTAAAGCATCGGCTCTAGCTATCCTCTTTGATTATATTCACCTGAAAAGATATGCTCAAAATGTCAACAATAATGTTGGTGAGTTTCACAGGTTTAAATTGAAAACATGTAATTGATGCTGTATAGAATTTGCTGTGGAATACCGTGCATATAGTTATAAGCAAGCAAAATCACATAACATGTGTCTTAGACAACCAAACCTAATGACGTATGCATATAAATTAGACGGAATATATTCACCCAAGGCCTGATTGCTGGCAGCTGGGTTGGTAACTCACAAGTTAACCAATCGTCAAGGGTGGGGGTGTCAACCCAGTAGTACTACCAATACCTATCCGCAGGTTCCAAACCAGGAATTAATGGTTATAAGATGATTCACAATGTAACACCATGTATGCTTAAGATAAATACTCACAAAACAGTATCACGTTGATTCCAAGTATGAAAATTTAATATATAATGTACAGCATTGACAATGGGTGAGCATACTTTTCCCCCATGATTGAAAACATTAAAAACTTGTATAAGCATAAAAAGGGGCCACGAAACTCACCTTGAATTGAGATGTAAATGAAATGAACAAGAGCTTCAAAGAATAAAGGCAATGCACGATCAACACCTATTATTAATTGTAATTAAGTCTTTAAAATGTACTCAAAGCGAATAGATACATTTGGTCGGATTCGGGTCGGTTCGAGTTTGACGCACACGATTAGATATATATATATATTTAAGTTTGATTATAAATTTAGTGATACTAGGATTTAAATTGAATTGTGGGGTTTTGACAAGTAATTAAATTTATATAAGTGAAATTACTTGTATTTTGATTTATTCAAAAGAAATATATCTTTTTAAGTATTTTAATATAGAAAAGAAATTAGGTTTAATATCTGATAATGTTTAAATATATTATGTATATATTCTTTGTAATCTTTTGAAACAAATATTATTACGATAACGTATTAACCGATAATAATTTATTAATCTGAAATATTCGTCAAAGTATATTTTATAAGAAATAACCTATAATTACATTTGTAAATAATTTGTGAAATTATAAGATGTATAATTTCTATGATTTTCATGGTTATTTCATAATTACACACGATTTAGGGTCCATTTTTATAAAGAAATAATGATTTATAATATTTATAAATAATATTTTATAAAGTTTTTTTAAGGTTTTTAAATAAAATAATTTACAGAAAATAATTATGTAACATTTAAAATACAGAAAGTTTATAAAACTTATTTTTATAATTTTTAAGAATTTTTATATATTTTTTTGAAGCTTAAAAAGCATTAAAAAAATAGGTGAGGGTGCCCGGGGTCGAACCCGGGACCTCATAGCTAACAAGCATGCACTGAACCGGTGAACCAAGGCATACAGCCGCGGTTATACTCGGTTCCATTTATTTTTAAATAGATTTAACCCGTTTCCCCCAATTCCATATGAACCCTAGAATGAAATCGATCCAATTGAACATCAAATCGATGTTAATAACCAAATTAATGTTGGGGCTTTTAATCCCCATGTAAAACCGAGTGTGTAGGTGTGTTCAATTACCCGATTCGTAGTTCCAAATGTCGAGAACAATCGATGGATAGGTCGCGGTTTGTCTTGAATCCAAACAATGGATAAACACTGATGATAATCGAATTAACTTTGCAGGATCATTCTAAAGTTGTTGACAAGCAAAAACCCTCTGTTAATTTAGGTTTAGAACGTGTCTAAGTGGGAGTTCGAGTAGGTTGCAGATCGCGAATGAGGGAGAGGATTGAACTCAATGTATGTGTGTGTTTCAGATGCAATTACAAGTTGTATTCGATTTATAACCAGTTAAAGTTCGATTTGATTGATTAAATTTGATTATAATAGTGTTTTGAGTGGAGTTCGTGAGTTGTAATCGCAGTAGCATAAAGTGGATTCGATTAATGGATTTGTGAGCTGTAATTCACATGATTAGATGCGTTTTAATGGTGCATTCCAGTTCAAATTGGGTCCACGAATTGATTTGGACCGGTTTTGTGTTTCAAAATCGAATAATTTGGGCGATTTGGTCATCGCCGGAGCTCGCCGGAGCTTCGGCCGGAATAGTGCCGGAGATCGAAGGGGAACAGTGGGCGGGGGGTTGGGTTGTAATTTTTAATTTTTACATTTGGTCCCTGTAGTTTTTAGTTTTGTTATTTCATGCTAGAAGCTTAGATTTTAAGTTTCAATAATTACATTAATACCCCCTGGACTTTATTATTATTATTATTATTATTATTATTATTATTATTATTATTATTATTATTATTTTTAGGGTTAACGAGTATACGAAAAATTTTGATTAAAACGAAAAATATAAACGCGTGAGGATAGTTAACGAGTGTCACGTTAATTGACGGACCTGTCGATGACAGTTGACACAGTTAGCCCGGGCGGGGTTTGTCAAACCTAGTACTACTACTTAGAATTACCTCGCTACACATTATTAACGGTTTGAGAATGTAAGGACTTTTAAGTATGTTTGCACTAACGTAACAGACGATAAACAATAATACTAAAAACCATTTTGTAAAATCTCCCCCAAAAGGAAAGAAAGAAAATAGGGGTCGTGAAGACTCACCTCGAGTGTAGAGCAACAAGTAAATGTAAGCACAAAAGATCGGGTTCCAATTAACCTGAGGTTCATTTAATATTTAACTGAGATTAAATGTTAGTAATGGAAATGATTACTTAGAATAGAATGATACGGTTCGTAATTACAGTTCGGTTACGATGTCGGCTAATCGGCGTGACACTCCATATCCGGGCAAACGTAAGCACACACATAAACTCACCCAAGCATGTAACTCACGTTTTCACGCACAATCCAAATTATATATAAAAGTATTCCGCATACTTATGATTAATTATAAGGTATTTTGTAACTGAAATCACACGTTTTGTAACACGTTCATAAATATATTAATGCCATTTATGACACTCATACGCCTGCCATGCATCTCATGCACCTAGATCGACACATAACCACACACACATAATATGCATAAATATGTGTCATATACACACCACACATGCATAAATATCTCATGCGCCCAACATGAGATTCATCAAGTTTCCCCATGCGTCCCTCCTGTCAAACCAACACACACATCCAAACATATATATAGCAAACATATATTATATATAGTGTACAATCCACTCAAAAATCACATGATTTCAATCATCCACACTCATACCCATATGCATTCCTCAATATATATATATATATATATATATATATATATATAAACCATCATACATGTGCAATGAACAACATGCATGGCATACCCCTAACAAATATGTTGTAACATCCTCATGCGTCTAACCTTTCTATCAAACGCCTACGCTCGCATCCATAGAATTAATACATACATATACACACGGTTTCACACATATACATTATAATCGCAGAAGTATATATATATATATATATATATATATATATATATATATATACACATACATATACACGCACGAATACATATACATTACCATCTCATACGAACAATCGAAAAGATGCATATACCCGCGGTCGACACCCGTTACCACACATATACTTTCACACATACATGTACTTATATATATTTAGACATATACATATGCATGCCTAACGAAATCAATTGCCCACCCCACATATATGCATGTCACACATTCATTTTACAAAGAGTAAATTACCATTTGCATCCCTGACATTTGTCCATTTTAACCACTTGCATCCCTGCAGTTTCAAAATGGCCATCCGCCCCCTAACGTTTCGTGTTATCTTCATTTGAGTCTATACGTTTCATTTTTATCTTCATTTTAGTCCAGATGACTTAACACTGTTAGTTTTCCAGTTAAATTATTATTAAAAAGACGAAATTGCCCTTAAGAATACCCACATAATCCTTCTTCTCTGACTCCAAAACACACACACACATTCTCTCTCTCTCTCATCTCTTCATCACCCACCACCATAAACACCACCACCATAAACACCACCACCACCCATCACCACCACAACCTCCTCCTCACCACCACCATAACAAACCATCAGATCAACCCACACCACCACTGCCCTTCTGCAACATCATCATCATCAATTTCATCGTCACCACCACTGCCCTTCTGCAACATCATCATCACAACAACGATTGAAGCTTCTGTGCGGTGAATCTCCAGCAAAAAGGCACGATTTCCACCGGCATCGCTAACCCACTTCCTCCGACGTAATCCACGAGCTTCGATTCATCAACAATCACCACAAACTTCTTGCAGCAGCCCTCGATCATCTTCTCCCGAAGCAACGACCCGCCCTGGCGCCCAATCATCAAGCAAATCCAAAGACCACTGGCAGTTTCTAAACAAAAAGCTACCAGTGTTCAAAGCAATCCAAGATTTCTGATTAAATAACAACTCAGGGTACCCATGAATAATCAAGTTATGATCTTTATACTTAGACAATGGAAGCTCAAACACCATATCAGTAAACAATGCATCACTGTCCATCCACCAAATCCACTCAACTTCAGGATGAGACAACATCAGCCTACGAATCAACGGCAATTTCGCCCAATACCCCGACAATTCTTTATCCAAATGAGCCATATTATACACAATTTCAATCCCATGAATCCTACAGTAATCAATCTTGTTCTTGATTGATTTCAACAGATGGTGCCACGAAGAACAAGAATCGTGACTAAACCATAGAGGATTGTGATCTTGATGTTGTTGAGGGTTTTGTGGATCTGGCGGTTGCCGGCGCCGCCGCGGAGGAGGAAGCGGCCGCCGCGGGAGCCGCCGTTGGCGGTGGCGGAGGTGGGTAGAGTTGCAGAGCCTCTCTTTTAAGCTCCTCCTCTCCGATGCGGTCAATTGCGTGTTTGGCGGTGGACCCCGTTCCCAGACCTAGGACCATGCCGGATTCGACGAACTCGACGGCTTTGTAGGGTTTGATTTGATATGATTTGGGGATAATGTGTGGTGAGGATTGAGGGTGATGAATTGATTGAAGATAAGATTAGGGTTCAGATGGAAGAGAGAGAACTGGAAAAGGGAGGTGATGGGCAATTTTGTCATTTCACACAAAGTTAACTGAACAATTTAACGGAGTTAGTCATTTGGATTCAAACGGGAACAAAATTAAAACGTTAGGGAGCGAATCAAGACTTTGAAACTATAGGGATGCAAATGGTTAAAATGGGAAAACGTCAGGGATGCAAATGGTAATTTACTTTTTTACAAAAGCATATACTCATAAAAACTTGGATTCCATCATCCATGCACGCCTGGAACACTTTCAATTAAATGATTTCATGCACCCATCTATATAAGTGTGTGTATATTTATACATATATATATAGCAACACTCACAGAATAATCACACACACTGGAGCATACGGATACATCATGATACACACACGCTAATATATATATATATATATATATATATATATATATATATATATATATATATATATATATATATATATATATATATGTATATATATATATATATACGCAGAATACATGTATATATATATACATACAACGCAGCACACACACCCGGTTATGCATATATATACGCGACGAAACCGTGCACGCAACGAAACCGTACGTTATGAACAAGGTAAAAGACGGATGAATCGTACCGTACGATGATTAGCAATCACTAACGGGGCGTCACCGGGATGAAACGACACAATCGGGAGCAAGGCGCTTCACTTGAGGGCTGCCTAGGGAGTCTACGATCGTCTAATGACCACAGTTGGCCTCGGGAGGGTTGCCGGAGTGGAGAGGGGAGTTCGAATGAGTTGTCGATGGAATGAGGGAGTTAACCAAAGTTATGCAGTCGTGGGGGGGAGGCGTTTTAAGTGGGGTGTTTGTTGGGTGATGATAAACCCATTTGTTTCCATGTTGTTGTTAAATAATTATTATCTATATTATTGTTTAATTATTATTATTATTTTACTAATATTTAATTGTGGTCAAGTTAATTATAATTATATATTAATAATAATTAAGATTTCGAACTAATAATAATGTCGAATAACGTTGACAAATAGTAATGATAACGAAACAGTCGGAACGGTGTTAACCTGAAATATACGAGTTGTCACATTATCCCCTTGTTGAATGAATTTTCATCCTGAAAATTAGGGCATCCGGTTCGTGAAGAACACCAGGTTTAACAGCGACAATGGAGGAGTGTTCATAAGTTTACACGTGTTAAGGTTTCTGAGATTTATGAAATAAATCCAAAACACAGAAACGTAAGGTTTCGCGAGAGTTGTGACATTAGGTAACTTTAAAAAGTGATCATTTCCTTCATGTTGGACAGGTTTTAACAAATATTGGTACAAGTCAAAATGGGATGTTTTGAAATTATTCTAATGTAATAAAACAAAACAAGTGATATACATACAACCTCTTATGTGTTTTTTAGAGTTCATAATATACTTCTTAATTGTTGTTTAAGGCCACTAAATAGCATGAAAATTAATCAATCAAATGAGGTGAATAGCATGAATATTCAAAATTTAATATCCTTCTTAATTGTTTTTTAAGGCCACTAAATTAGTGTGTCTGCATTTTGAATATACTATATGTTAACCATCATAAACACCTAAAGTGTCTATTTAGTTATGCTAGCTCTTAATAGTATTTACTTTAACTCCGGATTTATCATATGTACTAAACATTATACGCTTACTTTGTGTAATACATGATGCCAATCTTGGGTACAATAAGTCCGGATTTATCATGTGAACTAAACATTATATGCTTACTTTGTATAATACATGATGCCAATCTTTGGTGAATTTTGAGTCTTAATAATGCTAAATGATTGAAACATAAAATTACAACAACCGTTGATCATATACGTGTTACCATTCTCTGTTGTATGCATAAAACAAAACCCAAAGTCATTTCTTCCCAAAGTTACAACTTAAAAGCAAGGTAAGATCTAAACTATAGAAAAAAGATTAATAACAGATCCAAAATATTAATCATTATTCCGATCAAATGCTTAATCTTAATAATCAAAACCCTACTCGAGAAACAAAATAAACTTATATAAAGAAAACCCCAAAAAAGTAAAAATAAAATTGAACCCCGAATTAATCCACCAAGAATTTTGAAGCTGGAAGATTACATGCAAAAACTCACATTACATTTAAATTCATGAAATACGTCCTCTGCTTCAATAACTCCCAGTTTCTTCCACAAGAGCTTAAGAATCTTGAACCAAAACTGACAGGTGGTAATGATAAATAATCAACAAACCATTAGTGCAAAATAACTATGAATTAATAATAATCAACCATCATCGTTGGATGCATAAAGAAAGATATAAAATCCAGCATTGAAGAAGGTTCGATGATAACTTTAAGAAGAAGATGAAGAAGATTATTGATCTATAGAGCCTGTATGTGTCTCTCTCTCTCTAGAAGAAAGATTGGGTTTTTAGAGAGAAAGTGTGTGGGTTCTTTAGACAGAGAAAGATAGATCCCAGATAAGAAACCCTCATACACAACATACGACCTTCTAAGAACAATAACATCAAAGTTGCCAACATATGGTTGGAAAAGAACCGAATCATATCTTGTTTTTGTTTTATAGGTAGTAAAGATAAAGATTATTAATGTGTATATGTATTTGTGTATATTTATGTGTGTATATAGGAGACGGTTTAAATATTAAAATAACATAAAATACCATATTGAACATGTGCAATATGAATCATATCTTTCTCTATCAATTTTAAAATCTAAAATCAGATTAAATGATATAATAATTAACAAAAGATTATTTAGTTTCACCTTACACTAAATTAATTAGTTTTCTTGTTTGGTCTCTTTTTCTAAATTAATAGAGGCTTATAGAGGTTGTGGGGAGCATCACTAATAAGAAGCCTTAAATACAATAAACATGTGTCTAGTCAGCTACACATTAAAAAGACATTTAATATTTTAAAAATTTTAAAATCTATCTAATAAGAAATCTAAAAAACATTGTTACATCGTAAACAAATTTTCTATTTTTAACTATTCATTTATTTTCTCTCTCTAATATATCCATTTAATAGTAACACGGGCCCCACGCCAACTTACCTTTGGAAGGTCATGTGGAAGAACGGGTGCCTCAAAAACGCCCCTTCTCAAATTTGAAGAACTTGATAAATCTCTGTAGGGGTGCAACGAGCCGAGCCGAAGCTCGGCTCGTGATGACTTAGGAGAGCTCGAACTCGAGCTCGGTTCGTTTCAAGCTTTATTTTTTAAGCTCGAGCTCGGCTCGACAAATACTATTTCAAGCTCGAGCTCGGCTCTGGCTCTGGCTCGGCTCGTTTATTTATTTAAAAATTATTTTTAAATATTTAATTTTGATATATACATTATATATTTTATAAATAACATTATACATATTTTTAATTGTTTTTATCATAACTCCATATATAATAAATATTATTTGTATAATATATTTAATAAATTAAATAATATATATATATATATAAAGCCGTTTAGGCTCGCGAGCCGGCTCTAGCTTGATACCTGAAGCTCGGGCTCGGGCTCGATAATTAAATGAGCTTTTATTCAAGATCGAACTCGGCTCGAGCTCGATAAAGCTTGACTCGTTTTGAGTTTTTTATCGATCCAATCTAGAGTAGCTCGTGAGCGGCTCGGCTCGCTTGCACCCCTAAATATCCGCAAGTCACGAAAAACACTTACAGCAGATGATCTTGGTTTATTTAAAGATGCCCAAATTAAAAGTTAAAACGCGGGAGATATATTTGTCACTGCTAAAATTTCATAAAACAGTACAACAAAAGATAAAACTTACGACACAAAAAGAATGAGATATAACATTATAACCTAAAGAAAAATCGAAAATATAGAAAACATGGCCCAAAACCTTATTTGAGCTACACCAGGTTTGGCAAAATGTTAAGCCTGAGCCCAATGGAGATCACAGAGCTTTTTGGATGAATTTGACCCATACTAAGTCTAACCACCATTTGAATTATTGCAATAACATATAAATGAGTTAGAAAATGATTAATAATAATTCGACTCGGGGGATTTTTTTCACTCAACATATTCCCAAAGATTCTATCTTGAACTTTTAGTATTTAGCAAAATATAAAACGTATGTGAACACATCGACGAGATACACATTATAAAGACTGATACATGTTTTGTAGCAAATGCATTTTTTTTTACATCGATGAAACCAATTGGTTAGAAAATATGCGCCTTTTGGCCATGTATATAGACACACATATACATGAAATGAATATAATACCTGTGTCATTGTATACGATTGAAAACTGTTAAATCGACATGTTTGCCCGGCTCCTCAGGTGCCACATAAGAAGAGTAATCAAAATCTTGACATTCTATCTTAAATGGCATCCAGGGAGCCAGGCAAATCATTCAATCTTTTACCCTTCTTGCAACCTTTATGATCGATCATCAACATACCTACAAACATTATAATACAATTTACCCTTCTACGAACATATATTTTCAAATAACACGTATACAGGAAAGTACATTGTGTAAACACATTACTTGTTCATTTAAGCTTTCCATGTATGGACCTTGAGTCAAGACTCAATTTCGCTCATGGTTTTGAACACATACATTTTAGGATATATGTATTGTTATGCATACATAATTGACATTTGTGGAAATCGATTGTTTTGTGAGTTGAGAATAAGATGATGGATTGACGGGTATTTAAGGGTGGGTGGAAAATGATAGACAAATAATACTCCAAAAACAAGTGTCAAAAGAGGTGGTCTTAGGCGGCAAAAAGGGCTCATTGTGCAAAATTATGGGATCAAATACAAAATTGATAATTCTCATTTGTTTGGTTATTAGTATTTGAGTTAAAATTTTGTATTTTCATTTTTGAAGTTTACAGAATATGATATATTAATGATCCAAAATTTCGTTATATTAGCAAACTCACAATTTAAGAAATCAATTATGAAATATGATATATAATAAGCATAAGTGCAAACTTAACTAAGAATATTTCATATTAAGAGTCTATGATATATAATAAGCATAAGTGCAAACTTAACTAAGAATATTTCATATTAAGAGTCTCTACTGACTGAACCTATTGTTATGAAGGCAGGCAACCACAATGAAATAGGGCTTCTAAGTATGTAGTCTGTTTTCAAGCTCTGATAAGCGAGTAGGGGGGTGCGTTAGCCGATTTATAGCCCTACAATGAATTTGATAATCAAGTCTTTTTTACTGCCGGTCAAAAAAAATTAAGACTTTTAACTTACAATATTGAAAATATGAAATATTCTTAGTTAAGTTTGCATTTATGCTTATTATATATCATATTTCATAATTGATTTCTTAAATTGTGTATAACTGAAACAATTTTTAAATTCTAATCATAGGCACTTTCAAAATTTAAATATGATAACTTTCTTCCCATCAGCAATATTAAATAATATATCAAAATTCTAAAATATGACATCTTTTAAAATTCTAAATCCTGAAAAAACTTAATACGTGTGTATACTAGCTACTAATATCAATGTTATTAGGATCGGATGAGACCGGCCGGTCCGACCGGGGATCGGCTAGGTGGCCGGTCCGGTTCATTATAGATTGTTTTTGTCTGGTCGAACTGGTCAATTCCTCCCGAACCGGTGGTCGGACCGGGAAACCGGACGGGTTCGGACTGGATTTTGATTATTTTTTTTATTTTTATGGATAAAAACGGGGTGTTGAACCATAAATTAGTGTATTGGATGTACAAATATAGTTAAGTTTTATATATAACTACAAAATACATATATAAATCATATATAAATTACTTATATTTAATTATATATATAACTATATATATAATATACTATATATATAATTATAACGTCATCCGGTTCTTAAATCTGGTCCGACTGGTCCGACCGGTCCGACCACCAATCAATAGGCGTCCGGTTCGACGTCCGATCCGGTTTTGAACCGGTTTTAAAAACATTGACTAATATCTTTTGAAAAACTCCAAGGTTGAAATTTTATTGATAAGTTAATAAAATTTTATCTCAAACGGAGGAAAATTGATACGCATAATTGTTGAAATCAATTTTAGTTTAGAGAACAATTTCATTTACTATATATATAACTACATTAGTTATTATAAAAGCATAACAAATAATTTTCAGAAAAAGCTAAAGCAAATGACTGAATAGTAATTCATTTCTCAATTATTCACATTTTTATATTTTAAACTATAGCTTTTTATATAACAATTAAATATCTTGTGGTCTTTAGCTGGATATGACCTTTTAGTGTAGTTATATTAGTGATTTATCAAGTACGATGTGGGTTTAAATTCGTTCAAGCATAAGATTATATGGAACTATGATTTTACATCCAACTTAGTTTGACGAGAAACAATTATATTTATTGGAACAATCATAAGTCCGTATTATAGCGTGGTCATTTCAACAATTTTTTTAACAATTTTTAGAGCGACATATTTCTTTACTTATGTGGGACTTAGGACATTCGCACTAGCTTTCACATCTCAATCTCCATATTTACATTAAAAGTATTATTTTTTTCTCTTTTTTAAAATTAAATAATACTTTTTATACATTTGTCATTCCCTTTTATCTATTCTACACTCAACATCAATTTCAAAAATATTAAAACACCATGTTAGATACATGTGTGATACCAAGTTGAAATAAAAAGGTTATATAATAGATTTTATATATGTATAATTTAACATATATTATAAATCTTTTTATATACATTAAGTATTTCAGTTTTAAAATGATTAGCTAGAAATAAAATTGTATTTTAACAAAAATAAGTCTTAATAAAGTATGTTTAATGAAAGATTTATTTATTTATAGGAATAAATTAATTTGAGTAAATGAGTATCTATTAAGGAAATTCTTTGAAAAACAAAATTTATCAAATTTTATAAGTTTTATTATGGAGAGGACATGTGGACAATCGTAGGTGGAGCCTAAGTGTAGATGACTTGAATAAGCTAGAAAATAGCCATATGACTTATATTTATTTTGCTTTATTAATATAGATTTATAGAGGTTAATTATACCGTGATTTTCTTAATATGAGGGATGATCAACAATATTTTATCTATTTTTCACTCACATTCACTTACAATCATCTCTCATAATACATGACGCACACTTGAGTGCAATGTTAAACCACTTGTGACATTGTAGATATCATAATATTACAAATTTTTTTATTCTTTGTATATGATTTGTATTTTAAAAGTGGCCGGTTATATTAGAGCGTCACTAACTTCCAGACTAACCTTATGTGTGTTGGGTTCGGCTTAATCCTTACTTGGTTTGCTTTACGGTGTTAAAACTCGAGATCAATACTTCTATTCTCTCTTGACACGTTTGATTTCAAATGATGTGAAATTAGTAGGATTTATACTCGGGTAAAATGCATGTTAGTTTTATATCTTAACTATCAACTTATAAAATTAATTTTGTTTCAACATAATATTTTTCATAAAAGGAATAAAGCTACCACAAGAGACAAACACAATATTAACTATGATGCCTCTGACGGATTTTCTTATGACTTTTTAACATATTGATTCTTACTACAATTCCTTATATACGTATTAAAAATATTATTTAAATCTATATAATATCTAAACTTAGGAATACGATTTAAACACTTCTTTATCAATACACACCGATAAAAATGACTTAAATATCTTACTCTTGCACAACAAATTGTCAATTAAGAAAAAGATGTTCGTAACAATTGTATCTGTGATGTATTTATAATAAGTAATATAATTTATAAAATTTTAAACATGTGATAGTATTAACATGAAAAATCGTATGAAGTTCTTATGGCTTCATTTTAAATATCAATATGTCAAGAAAATCATATGATGTTTTGTTTTCATTTTAAGCATCAAACAAAACGTAGATAAAAAATACACGTCGAAACATGGATAACAATAAGTACATCGTTGCAACGGAAAATACTGACTTCGTGACGATGCAAAATGAAAAAAATAATTATAAAGAGTAAAGAAATATAGATAATATGAGAAGTTAAATCTATGTTAGTAAAAGAAACAAAAATTAATAGATATAATAATACATATACATCTTTCTACAAACAATCAATCTTCTTATTCAATTCATTACTCTTGACTGAATATTCATAACTTAATTATTAGCTTTGCTCGTGTGTTGCGATGGCTCAATTAAGTATATTTTAACGGTATATTTGATGATAATTAAATCAAAAGTTTAAACAAAGTTAGTAAAAAATATATATTGTATATCCATTTTTAAAATAAGGTATATATGCATCATCTTCTCAAATTCATATGATATAATATTTAAGTGATAAACGGATCCTGTTAGTATTTAAGTTTTGAACTCTGCGAATAAAAAACACACGCATGGGGTATCAAACTATCAAAGTATCAAATCCGTGTGTTGGGGGTTGAGTACAAAACAAATTAACCACTAAGCTAGCAAAAATCTATTTTATTTTACTTCCCATATAGAAGTTTTTAATTAAAAAAGGTTTAAATGTAAAGGAGGAGGGGGCATCCTCGGGTACCTGCTCGGGCAGGCGGGTACCCGCTCGGGTACACTGCCGCCACCCTTGCGGGTACCCTGGCAGGTAGTCGGGCTCGGATTGTAGTAGCCGATGGGTAGCCGCAAAAATAACGGCTTTATAACTGTTATTTTTGACTGTTAATTTAAAAAAACTATAAATACTCACACATATACACACTATTATTTACACAAACTCAAATAAAATCATACAAACACAACAATTACACAAACACAACAATGTCTAATGAGTTTCCAAATTTATACATTCCCAAAAATGATTTGGATTCATTGAATTCGAATTATAGCAGTTTATATTTTATGAAAAATCTTGTCAACAAAGCCCTGGAGGATACATCAAGTAGTTCTTCCAAAAAAAGATATGTTCCACTCGATCGTGTAATGGGTCACGAGCTACTTATGAACGACGATTTCGTTGATGATTTGGAATACAATTAACAAACATTTCGAGGAAGGTACGTATGTCGAAACGTTTATTCTTAAAAACAGTCAGCAATATCGAATCAAAAGAAGAATGGTTCCAAGACGACCTTGACGGGAGAATAAAAAAGAGTTTCACCCCCTACAAAAATGAACATCGGCGGTCAGACAACTCGCGACAGGTAACACTCCAGACGAGTATGATGAGTTTTTATGTATGTTTGCTCGCACTTCGTGTGAGTTTCTATAATTTTTTTGCAAGACCATTATTAAGTTATATGCTAGGAAGTTCCTTCGTAGACCTACAAGCCACGATGTTACGCTTTTGTACCAAGCACACTAGGATAAGCATCACCTTCCTGGTATGTTTGGCAGTATAGATTGTACATATTTTGTTTGAAGAATGTGTCCGATCGAGTTGCGTGGCCAATATATGAGATGTGATCACTAATATCCGATGGTTATGCTAGAAGCGATGGCTTCAAATGATATGTGGTTTTGGCATGATTTTTGTTGCCCGTTCTGGTCGAACAACAACATAAATGTTCTCAATCAATCCCAAATATTTTGTACCTGAAAGGAATGGTACCGTACCCAAGTGTCCAATTTATGTAAATGGATATCTATACATGTAGCACCCCAACCCGGAAAGGCTGACATGTCACTATTACAGATATCAAATCAAAAACCAAATCCACGATATTAAAGAGATTGTCAAAAGAATAAATTCAAACAAACTCCATGATCCGAGAGAACCTAATTAAGTTATTCATTACGTCAATTTAAGTAAAATATAATCTTGATCTTCAACCACTCTTCACTGATTTCCCGGATACCCTGATTACCTACAATCAAATAAGAAAAACACCACGAAAGAAAATACGGCTGAGCCAAAAGTTGCCCAGTGACGGAAATGACAATAGTAATGATAAGAAGCATAACATACTGATATCTGATACTGAACTGATCATATGATATGGAAAACAAAAATCTGAATCTAAACATATAATACTGATACTGAACTGAACATGTAATACTGAACTGAACTGATCTACACGACGCGTATATACAAACAAAATAAGTCGTGTAATATAAGAAGTACCCAGAGCCAAAACTGAACTGATAAGTACATAGCTAGCTAGACTATGCACTAATGAGATGGTGTGTGGGCGTACACACATGATTCCATCCCCCGGAACTGAACTGAACTGAACTGAACTGAACTAGGATCGATCCATCCGCCTCCCAGATATTATGGCCAAAGTACTACCTGAGTACTAACGTGTTAACGGAGACGCCGTGAACTATTTATTACACACCGCCACGAAAAGTGTCACATCATTGACGCCACAATGACATGTCGGAGAGCTCGGGTAACAGAGTATCAAATCAAATGGTAGTACATGTGACAACCCGAAAATTTTCATGATTTAATATAAATTTTATGTGAATTTACAATTTATTTTTATATTTTTATTATTAATAGTATTAATAATAATAAAAATAATGACAATGATAATAATAATAATATTATTATTAAAAATAATAATGTTAATAATGAAAATAATAATAATAATGAAAATATTAATAATTTACAAATTTAATTTAATTAATTAATTAAGTCCAGGGACTGATTTTACAAATTTTGAAACATGTTTTAAAACCTTAAAACATGAAATAATAAAGCTGTGAAACCCCAGGGACCATTCTGTAATTAAATTAAACCCAAACCCCCCCTCGCCGGCGACCACTGTTCCGGCGCCATCCCCGGCGACGATCCGGCTAACCCAAAACACCAAAAATACACGGTTTTTAATCGAATTAAAGCTACCGACACAACCCCGTGAGTGTTTCGAACACAATGACCCACATTAATCAGGAATCAAGCTAAGTGCGATCGATCTACACCCTCGTGAACATGTCGGCTACTTTACAGCTTCAAATCGCACTAGAAATGCAACCATAATCGAATTAATTGAGTCTGAACAAAGCTATAAGTATTACCAGACCGTCTACACATTCAATTGCACCAAGTAACAAACAGAAATCCCAATTCGATCTTTATTTCTTTCGCGACCTGCAACTCAGTCGAATTACACCTTAGGAGCTTCAAATCACACAATTAACTTAGGTCTTTCGATCATCTAAGCTATTAAAAGCTTCCTGTAAGAGGAATTCGAATATCATAATCATTTGGATAGCAATCGAGCTTCATCCCTGTCGCGACTTGTTCTTGATTGTTCTCGACATCAAACCGAATCAAACAGGTAAATTGATTTCACCATTCTGTTCGGTTAATCATGGGGAACAAAAGCCCCATGAATTCATTCATTAACAACAACAATTACATGTTCAATTTGATCGAATTGTGATTAGGGTTCTTGATTTGGGGGTTAGCTTAAGGGGTTGTGTTTAAAATTAATTGGGGCTGTGTTCCTTTCGATTTGGAGCCTTGGCTCACTGGTTCGGGTGTTGGGGCGATGGGGAGGAGGTCGCGGGTTCGAACCCGGCCCCCTCCCATTATTTTTTTTAAAGCTTTTTGAATAAATTAAAAATATATAAAAATTTCTAAAAATTATAAAAATAATTTTTAAAGACTTATTTTATTTTAAATACCCTTAATTAATTTTCTGTAATTTAATTATTCAAAAACACTTTAAATAAAATTTATAAAATATTATTTAAAAATATTATAAATAACCATTTTTATAAAAATAGACTTTAAATTATGATTTAAAGTATTAATTCATTAATTGGACATCATATTATTTTTGAATAATAATAAATCATAATAATTGTAGAAATTTAATTATTTAAAAACCTTAATTATTTATGTAAATAATTATTATATGTATTATAAATTGTTATCCATACAAAAATGGGTTTTTAAATATAAATTAAAACAATCAAATTATTAATGGATATTATATTATTTAGGGATTTATTTTGATAATATAAATATGAATTAGATTTTATAAATTTAAATGTTTATAAAATCTTACAAAAATTAAATATAAACTTATATATTTATATAACGTCTATAATTTAATTAGAATATAATGATATGTCAAAATCATTATTAAACTAATTAAATTTTATATAAATCATTGATTATTAACAAAAATAATTAAAAGACTTAATGTTCATAACAAATCCCAGAAAACCAAACCCTAGATCAATTGAACACCAGGTTCAAGATCTAACTTATTTAGGTTATGGATTTGTATATATATACTTATGTGAATATTAATTCCTTAACAGGAATTTACTAGGTTGTCAACACCACACAGGAACTGAGGTGAGTTCATAACTATTCCCCTTTTTAATCATTTAAATATTTTGGGGCTGGAATACATGTTGTAATTAAAATTACAAATTATTTTGTGTATTATGTTAAATAATAATTTAATCACATTTATGATTACATATGGTTATTATGAAAATCCTTCTCTGTATACTGGACTATAAATAAGCAGGGATCTTTTGGATAGTACTATCGGGGAGTGACTTACCCCCACAAAGGTATGGACATGTGATCCATATCAGATGCACAAAGATCTTGTTGTCATTTGGGATGACTGTTTCTGTAGTGAGAAGGCAGATGTGCACTTTATATAGTTTGCATTATAGTTCCACATACAACCCATATGAGGATAAATGTAAAGGAGGATTTGCTCCCTCTGATTTGAAATTATTATGATAATATAATATACACATGAAAAGGATATTAAACTATGGTACATGGACAAATCCTATGTGTAGGATTTGTTGGGCTTGTACATAGTGGGTATGTGGGATAGCGGGTTCACCTTAATAAAAAGGGTTCCGACAGGCTATTCATATACCGGTGAGTAAATTAAACTCACACTTTTACAGTAAATCCTAATTGATGTTAACTGATGATTTATCAGTATGTTTTACTTACCTACGAACTCACCAACCCTGTGTTGACACTTGATTTACATGTATTCTCAGGTATCTACTAGGAGCTTATGGACATGCACGTAGGATCATATAAGAGCTCAAGATACCTATTGATTATTATCTGAAATATGATTAAGAAATGTTGTCAAGAAAACAATCTATCTTTTATTTCCGCTGCTCTGATTATTAATGAAATGTTTATCTAAAACTTATCATATAGATAACTGCATCTCATGTGTGACTACTGTGTTCGATCCTGTTTGCTCACCCCTCTGTGATAAATTCCAGACCCGGAATTTGAGGGTGTGACAGATTGGTATCAGAGCCACTGGTTATACTGAGTTAGGGATTGCATCTAGCCTATAGCCACACACAATAGTTGCACAAAGTAAATTGCCTTAGTTAGAGATAGAATAGGATTAAGAAGTTATATGCTTAAACTTAGATAGTTGTGTTCCTAAACATAACTTGACTCTTTGATTCTTTTCGATCATTCCTAAACTTATTCTCAACGACATGTGGGATCTACACTTATCATCGTGCCTAAATCAATTTTTTTTATTCTCGTCAAAGTCTGTGTCTTACAACTTGAAACATGTAATGCTGGAAGAGCGTGATGCCTGTATCTCGGGGTGTTCTGTCTAGGCAAGGTATTCGCATATATCCAAATCAACAGATGGACCTGTTTACCTTACCTGGGAACCCTTGGGATGAGTATCTGCTTATAGGTACGCATGTCTTCAACAAAGTTGTGATTGACTCAATACTTTGATTAGTCAACGTACTCGCTTTGATTTACGAATCAAACGATTACACCTGGAACGTCTCATTGCTATTATGCCAAATTCTCAATTGTCGTTTTTATGATTTCCATGAAAATTCTTAATGATACTTCAGAATGGCTTCTTGTCAAATCCGTTCACGGTCTAGAAACTCTGGCTGTAAGATTTCTGCTATTGTAGCACGTGAAGTTACTGCGATCATACACAAGTCTTTAAGGCAAATAGGTCAAATTACCTTGATATGTTCCATTCGGAAATCTAAGCTACGCTTGTCCTAACCTAAGGCGAGACTTGTTTCCTTAGTACTCGTGCCTTGCCGAATTTAATCGAAAAACCCAGTTTTCTTAAATTCCCATCTGTCCTACAGTAATTGACCATACTTTGAATATTTGATATAAAATGCATCTATTGAATATGTCAAAGTGTGAATTCTCACCAAACAATTTCATGATAGATGGACGCACCAGCGGGCAGAGGCAGAGGTAGAGGACGCGCCAGAAGAACTGTCCCAATAGGGATGACTCCTGAAGAAATACAAGCCTTGGTCAATCAAGGTGTTGCTGCAGCCCTAGCCACTTAGGCTGCTCAGAATGGTCATCACTATTCGTATAAAAAGTTCCTAGACTGCAAGCCAGATATCTTCACTGGGGCGGAAGGGGCCATTGGGCTCATAAGGTGGTTCGAGAAATGTGAATCCATCTTCGCTATATCTGAATGTCCCGATGAGAGTAGGACCAAGTATGCCTCCGGAGCCTTGAGTGGAGCTGCACTCTCATTCTGGAAGACAGAAGTTTCAAGACTTACTCTCTCCCTAGCCAATGCTATGGATTGGGAGGAATTCAAACAGCTGATGATGGAAGAATTCTGTCCGAGAGAAGAAGTACAAAGGTTTGAAACCGAGTGCTGGAACCATAAAATGGTGGGATCTGAAATTGAAAAGTATACCACTGAAAATCATGAGTACGCAACCTTGTGTCCTCATATGATGGAGCCTGCTCACAGAAGAATTGAAGGCTATATCCGTGGACTGTCGCCAGTCATTCAATCTATGGTCACTTCCTCCAACCCAACTTCAATCTAACAGGCCATTAGGATAGCTCACAAGCTGACTAATGAGGCTGTGGCTCAGGGGAAGTTACCACCAAGAAACAAGGGTAAGGGTGTTGCTGCTGAAAGCTCGGGGAAGAGAAAGTTTGAAGATGCTAAAGACAGTGAGAGTCAAGGTACAAGCAAGAAGCAAGATCAGAAAAAGCACCATGACAATCAGGGCATTCCGCCTAGATGTCAGAGGTGTAGCAAGCGCCACCATGGCAAGTGTACTGCAATCATTTGCTACAAATGCAACAAGAGGGGGCACACTGCTCCTTAATGTAGAACCAAGACTCAAGACCAAGGAAAGAAGGATGGTAATCAGCAGAATGGTGGAAAGAAGGAAGTTATTTGTTTCAGATGTGGAGAAAAGGGCCATATTGCTAAAGACTGCACTAGGGAAAAGAAAGATACAGCCAAGGGCAGAGCCTTCGTTATTGGCAAAGGTGAGGCTCTCAAAGACCCTAACGTTATTATGGGAAAATTTTTGGTGAATGATGTTTATGCTATAGTATTATTTGACACGGGAGCTGATAAAAGCTTCGTATCTAATACTTTCTATAAGCACTTGAATGTAGAACCTGTACCCCTAGATGAGCCATATGTTGTAGAAGTAGCAAATGGTAAATCCTTGACCGCATCACAAATCCTGAAAAATTGTACATTAGACTTATCAGGTCATATCCTACCAATAGACCTCATGCCCATTACTTTGGGAAGCTTCGATGTGGTAGTTGGTATGGATTGGCTATCCAAAAACTCTGCAGAAATTATCTGTAAAGACAAAATGATTCGTATCCCCCTACCAAATGATGAAGTCCTGTGTGTGGAGGGAGATAAAACTGGTGTTGTGATGGGAGTTATTTCTTACTTGAAGGCTCAAAAGTGTCTTCGAAAAGGACATACTGCTATCCTAGCCCTAGTCACTGACAAAGATAAGAAGGAAAGGAAAATTGAAGATGTACCCGTCGTCAGGGAATTTCCTGAAGTGTTTCCTGATGAACTGCCTGGGTTGCCCCCTAAAAGAGAGGTCGAGTTTTCAATCGAGTTAGTACCTGGAGCTACACCTATAGCTCGGGCACCATACCGTCTCGCACCTTCTGAATTAAAAGAACTATCTGACCAGCTTAGGGAACTCCTTGATAAAGGATTCATCCGACCTAGCTCGTCACCATGGGGAGCACCAGTGTTATTTGTGAAGAAGAAAGACGGAACCTTCAGAATGTGCATTGACTATCGGGAACTGAACAAAGTGACGATCAAGAACCGTTATCCCTTGCCACGTATTGACGACTTATTCGACCAACTGCAAGGTTCGAGCATTTACTCCAAGATAGATCTTAGAAGCGGCTATCATCAGCTGAGAGTCAGAGATGAAGATATTATGAAGACGGCTTTCAGAACTCGATACGGTCACTTTGAGTTCACAGTCATGCCATTTGGGCTAACAAATGCACCTGCTGTATTCATGGATC
Organism: Flaveria linearis; assembly: GCA_024085815.1. Classification (NCBI taxonomy): domain Eukaryota; kingdom Viridiplantae; phylum Streptophyta; class Magnoliopsida; order Asterales; family Asteraceae; genus Flaveria; species Flaveria linearis. The sequence goes on from CM044010.1 coordinate 16,299,861, forward strand.
TCATGAATCGTGTATGCAAGCCTTATCTAGACAAGTTTGTCATTGTCTTCACTGATGACATCTTGATCTATTCCAAAAATGAGCAGGAGCATGAAGAACATCTGAGATTGATCCTTGAACTACTAAAGAGAGAGGAGCTTTATGCTAAGTTCTCGAAATGTGATTTCTGGCTTAAAGAAGTTCAATTCCTTGGTCATGTGATCGATGCTAAAGGAATTCATGTAGACCCAGCTAAAATTGATTCCATCAAAAGTTGGCCTACACCTTCTAATCCAACGGAAATTAGACAATTTCTGGGACTAGCCGGCTATTATAGGAGATTTATCGAGGGATTCTCCAAGATAGCTCAACCATTGACTATGCTTACCCAAAAGGGGGTAGCATATCATTAGGGATTCAAGCAAGAGGCTGCTTTCCAAACACTGAAACAGAAGTTATGCAGTGCACCTATTTTGTCCCTACCTGACGGTATTGAAGACTTTGTAGTCTACTGTGATGCTTCTGTTCAGGGACTGGGATGTGTTTTGATGCAGCGAGACAAAGTCATAGCCTATGCCTCAAGACAGTTAAAGGCTCATGAGAAGAACTATGCAACTCATGACCTAGAACTGGGAGCTGTTGTGTTTGCTCTTAAATTATGGAGACATTACTTGTACGGTACTAAGTGCACTATTTATACCGATCATAAGAGTCTTCAGCACCTGTATAATCAAAAGGAGCTGAATATGAGGCAGAGGAGATGGCTTGAACTACTAAACGATTATGTGTAAGGCCCCGCTCACCGGGCACCTTACTGTTGGTCATCATCACACGTAAAACTTACATTTGATACATGATCATAAAATACGCAGCGGAATTAATAAAACATGCATTCACATTTCATCATAAAAGCTTTTATATCATTGTCTTGGTTACAAAATACAAGCTTTTCCTTACATTGCCTAACTATTCTATGATTGCTGCTGATGCGTAAGAAAACGAGAACAATCTCGTTTATTCGAATCCTCAGCAATCATAGGGTCATACAGCGACCTCTACCGAAAGAAAATAATAAAAAGAAAATATATTCTTCTTCATAAAGAAGATATTAAATTCAAACATATATTTTTCTTTCATAAACAAGATTTCTTAAATAATCATGTTTATCAGGATCATCAAGAAATCTTGCACTTGCATGCAACATGATGTGTTGCGCGCATTAAGGGCCCACAACACATGATGTGGCAGCATAATCAAAAAGTGAATGCCATCCCAAAAGAGCTGAGTAGTCGCCTCGTGCCATCCTCAGCAACACTACCTGCGAACTGAAAAACACATAAAAGTCAGCGTTGCTGAGTGAGTTCTAGTTTTATAATAAAACATACTTTCATTCTCATTAACTGTTCTTCCATACATGTGTTCACACATCATACGTACACGTAGATAATATTGTTATTATCTCATCATTCATTACTTACTTTCATTCGTGTACACTTCATCATTCTCGTTTACTTTCATACATACATACTTTACATACTTTCGTACGTACTTTACTTTCATTCATACATTCGTTACTTACGTTCGAACATTCATTACATTCATTCATACTTTCATTACTTTCGTTCGAACGTTCTTTACATTCAGTGACATGTACTATACCCCACTTTCATCATACATACTACTGGTGCTGGACCTGTGGTGGTTAGCCACGAACGTTGTGCACAAATGCTGATCCAGTCACCTGGGGTAGGTACATGCTCCACTTAACTTTCCACTTTCATTCGTCGAGCATGCAAATCTCTAAGGGTCACTTCTCATCTCCGCCCTCATGGTTCCAACCCATGAGCCGACAAAGCATATCGTATCCGTCTGGTGCCCCTATGGCTCTCAGTCCATAGGCCGACACCTGGTGCCCCTATGGCTCTCAGTCCATAGACCGACACCTGGTTGCCCCTATGGCTCTCTGTCCATAGACCGACAACCTCGTTGCCCCTATGGCTCTCTGTCCATAGACCGACAACGTCGTTGCCCCTATGGCTCTCTGTCCATAGACCGACAACGTCTCATGTGGGGTCACGTAACCCCATGAGTGATCGTCACCACTCCTGCTGTAACAACCATCCCGTGACAGGTCACAAAGACACTGCCCCGTTGCTCCTAAGGCAACTATGGCTCACTGTCCATAATCTACCATAGGGCTCGTAATAGGCCTAGTTACTAGAACCAGGCACCATTTCCAAGACTTCTTAACCGTCAAATCCATCTCGTGCCCCTTAGACCATGCAAGACTTTCTTACGTTCATTAATTAATTAATTAATTAATGCATGCATTCATTCATTCATCATGTTCCTCTTTCATTATCTTTCACTTTACGTTCTTATTACATTCGTTTCATTCTTTCATTCATTCACGTAAAGTTATTAAAAGATAAGACACATCTACATAGGGAACATAAATACTTACATATCATCAGTATTCATCATCTATCATGGCAACATCATACTAACATACATACATTATACATACACTTCTACATTCACTCACATCAGCCCTATTCGGGCGACTGAACTACCACCAGTCGCATGTCCTCCATGCGACTGGGTAATGCGATTGGGCTACTCATGCGAATGGGTACTCAAACGTGCGATTGAACTTCCTTCCGTACGACTAGACACTCTGCGACTGGGTTATATGCGACTAACTCTTAACCGTACGACTGAACTTCTCTGCGATTGAACTTATGCGACCGAAACCCTCAGTCGCATCACCTATCATGCGATTGAGTCTCAATCGGGCGTCTGAGCCTCAGTCGGGCAATTAGACATCAACTAACACTCATTCGGCCGAATGGCCCTTCAGTCGCATAACCCTAACTGGGCAGCGACTGGAGTTCTTCAAAATCTGCAGTCGCGAACTCCCGTGCCCAAACTCGTCTTAAACCCATTTTTAGCCCAAATCGACCCTCCCTAGTCTCAGGGATTCATACTAGGACCTCATACAAGCATATACAAGTCCTACTTCCTACCATAAACACATTACTCATGAATTTACCCAAATGGGTCGAACTTTCACTATTTCAAAAATAGGGTTTACATGTGATTCCAGCCCCAAAATCGTTAGAAAACATGTAAATAAGGGGTTCTAGAACTCACCTTAACAGGTAGAAGTTGACGAGCTTCGATTTAGCTTGCTTCTCGACAATCGGTCAGCACTTTCCCTCTTTTCTTCTCTGCTCTCTGTCGCCCTCTGCTCTCTCTCCCCGACTGAAAATGGGAGGAGAGTGGAGCTGCTCCCCTTTTATACCCACAACTCAGTCGCATCTGGTCCAGGGGCGACTGGACCTTCAGTCGCATCAACACTATGCGATTGGACCCCAATCGCACGTGTTCCATGCGGCTCATACTTCATTCGGGCGGTTGAACTCCAATCGTGCGGTTGAGCTTCAATCGGCCGAATAGCCATGCGGTTGACCTCCAGTCGCATAAATCACAGGCGACTGAGGCTCAGTCGCATAGCCTACCAAAAGGTCAAACTTCCGGGTGTTACAAGTCCACCCCCCTTATTTTAGGTTTCGTCCCCGAAACCTGTTGTTCCTTAAACCCTCACGGGCCCTACTGTCCCATTCCTTTTCCAGTCCATCACTTGGAACTCTATTGCTCCACATCGTTTATCAATGTTCGACTTCTGGTCTATCTTGGACTATCACCGTCTGTAACCCATGCATACTGATCAATGTTTATTTGACCAGCACCTGCGACTTCAAACATGCCATGTAGAACACGGTTACTACAATTAAAAGGAACATCACAGTATTCGAGCAAAGGCTCGGCGTCATAATCATTGTGCTTCAGAGCGTCACTGAGAACCTTCAACCTTAATGCTTGAAGAACAAGGCCTTCAACTTGCGTAAAGTTGCTGCTTACCCCAGGCCCTTGTTTGATGTTCTTTATGTATGAATAATGACCCTCTTACGAATCCAACGACTGATGAAAAGACTTTCATTAATCGTGCTATGTGTTGTTCCAATTATAGCTGCACTGAGATCGGTTTCTCTCAAGTTCCTTGCAGGTACACTTTGATTGAAAGGCAAATCGACTACTTTCATGCCCAAACCAAATTTATCTTTTTCTTTCGCTCCCGACCTTCCATTCTACTTGTTTGCTACAACGTCGAAACTATGCGTACGTTATCGTTCGATGAACCAATCACAAGCTGAAACCGTCCCACAGACAACAGGTGACACAACTTTCTCAATTGCTTTGCTCAATCTTCTAGGGCACTAGCTAACCTAGTGAATCCATTAATAGCAACCTCTACATCGAATGGCTCGTCGACGTTCCTTCTCCTATCATGCAACTCATAACAGTAGGCAGTAGGAACGAACTACTACTATGCCTGTCGTTCAGTCGGAGTCCGCTCTACCCTCCCCTTGGCTATGGCAAAAGCTGTTGCCTTTACCCTCTGTTACCCTTCCTCGCACCGGGGCTTCTCGCTTTTGACCCCTTACACTCCCTGCTCAGATGTCCAGTCTCACCGCAATCGTAGCACTTAATCACGTGGCAATCCCTTGCCCTATGACCTTCCTTCCTACACTAACAACAGACGTTCAGTCCCTATTTGCACTTTCCTTCGTGATCTCTACTACCCTTCTCGCATTCCTCACCCTTTCTTGTTATCCTCTCGCGATCATTGACCTTCATCACCTTACCTTCTGCCACCATTCCACCATCACTATCTCGCCTTCCTTTCCCTTCTTAGCATAAGCTCGCTCCTCCGCTTTGCCCGATATCACCATCACCTCCCACTCGTCGTACAACCTTCCCGTAGATTTACCGCTGACCTGAACGTGCTTGGCCGGGTAGTGATCATGTGCCTACGGATGTCCGCCGGCAAGCCCTTCATGTACCTCTTGATTTTCCGCGAGAGAGGTGTACCCTGATCCGGCACCAGCCATGCCATCTCGTTGAATTTGGTGGGGTACTGGTGATGCTTCATCGTCCCCACTTCCAACTACAGGAACTCCCTTTCAACCTTATTCGTCTCACGGCGGGGACAAAACTCCTCAATCACCAACCCTTTCAACTCTGGCCATCCCATCCTCCCGGTAGCCCGACTACCCTAAACTTGGACTATGTTGTCCCTTCCCGCAAAAAGCAGAGTCGACGAAAGAGTGAGCGGCAACTTCACTTTCTGATCCTCCCGGCACCCGCTGATATTCAGCACAGCTTCCATTTCCCTCACCCACCGGTGAGTAGCAGCAGCGGTGCCGTCACCATCAAAAGTCGAAGACTTGCATCGTTTCACCCGAAGGCCTACTCCCTTCTCTGCCTCTCACCATTTCTAACAGTGTTCATCACCTCGGTCACTACAGACGGTAGGATCGTCTGCATGGTCTGGTACACTTCTTTCGCAACCGCCTCTGAGTTTACTCTCGGAATCGTCGTGACCCGATTCCCATAAACAGTTACCGAACTCACGTCAGGCGCTATCCTCGAATCATCTCCTCGCGACACACTATATTTGCCCTCGAAGTCCACCAACCCATCCATTCCAAGAACCCATTCGAGATCACCTAAGGTTATCACAAGTAGTCTAACCGGGTATCCATGACCTTCTAACTCCACCTCGTGGTCTCCTATCATCTCAGAAGTCCTGTTGGACCTACCTTGACGGTTTCTACATCGAAGCGCTCATCAATACTCCCACTCTCAATAGGCAACTTAGCACAGAAAATAACAGAAACAAAACTCTTTCTAGCTCCGGAACCAAACAACACACAGAAGACAATGTTTGATTACTAAATACGTACCTGTCACGATATCAGGCCCATCCTAGCCTATCCCGGCATTACCGTGAAGGCCCTGCGCCCTCTGCCCTTGGCTTCTTGCAATCCCTGCTTATGTGACCCCTTCCCCTGCAGTTGTAGCACCGTACCACCCTACACTCTCTGGCCACATGACCACGCTTCCCGCATTTGAAACAGTCATTGGTCCCCCATCTACATTCCCCAAGGTGTTCTCTGGAACACTTATCACACTTCCTCGTCCTAGCACCAGACGAAGCTACACTCCGGTCCTCCGTCCTCGCAACCTTTTTGTTGTGGGTGGCTCAGTCATGTCCAACCCGCTTTCTGTGCCAGTTCTTGTCGTCGCTATCTTTCGTGCTCTCTTCAATAGCAGTTGTCTCTTTCACCGCCCTAATTACCTCAGTCACCATGGACGGCAGAATTGCCTGTAAGGCCTGTTGAACTCCCTCAACAACAGCCTCTTTCATGGCGATCCTCAAACTAGTGCCATCATCACTGCCCTCCAGCTGAGGGGCCTTAGGCTCTTCAAGTGCCATTTCAGCCGCCCTAGCCATGTTTCTCGTGACACACGGTTCAGCTCTACGTTCACCACAACCCTTATCTGGCAAAACCTTAGAAGGTTTACCGCTAGCCATCTTTTGACACACACTGAAAGATTCAAACACCAACACAGTCATTCAAGGGATTAGCTCAGTTTATGTTAAGTACAGTAAGTCCCTAATTACAGTGGCCAGTTGTGATTAGTCACTTACTCTACTCTTCGTACCCCGAGCATCACCTATCCTGACTACATTAGTATCTCAGTCTAACAGTACACATAACTCACATCACATGCGCACATAATAACCAGTTAATCTTTAGGAAAATACCTGATGGCACGCGACTACTCAGATGGCATCCTCATTCTCTCTGTCCCATTCTCAGTTTAAGTTTAGGTTTATTATAAAAATTTACCCATTTTACTTAAACTTTTGCTCTGATACCAACTTGTAAGGCCCCGCTCACTGGGCACCTTACTGTTGGTCATCATCACACGTAAAACTTACATTTGATACATGATCATAAAATACGCAGCGGAATTAATAAAACATGCATTCACATTTCATCATAAAAGCTTTTATATCATTGTCTTGGTTACAAAATACAAGCTTTTCCTTACATTGCCTAACTATTCTATGATTGCTGCTGATGCGTAAGAAAACGAGAACAATCTCGTTTATTCGAATCCTCAGCAATCATAGGGTCATACAGCGACCTCTACCGAAAGAAAATAATAAAAAGAAAATATATTCTTCTTCATAAAGAAGATATTAAATTCAAACATATATTTTTCTTTCATAAACAAGATTTCTTAAATAATCATGTTTATCAGGATCATCAAGAAATCTTGCACTTGCATGCAACATGATGTGTTGCGCGCATTAAGGGCCCACAACACATGATGTGGCAGCATAATCAAAAAGTGAATGCCATCCCAAAAGAGCTGAGTAGTCGCCTCGTGCCATCCTCAGCAACACTACCTGCGAACTGGAAAACACATAAAAGTCAGCGTTGCTGAGTGAGTTCTAGTTTTATAATAAAACATACTTTCATTCTCATTAACTGTTCTTCCATACATGTGTTCACACATCATACGTACACGTAGATAATATTGTTATTATCTCATCATTCATTACTTACTTTCATTCGTGTACACTTCATCATTCTCGTTTACTTTCATACATACATACTTTACATACTTTCGTACGTACTTTACTTTCATTCATACATTCGTTACTTACGTTCGAACATTCATTACATTCATTCATACTTTCATTACTTTCGTTCGAACGTTCTTTACATTCAGTGACATGTACTATACCCCACTTTCATCATACATACTACTGGTGCTGGACCTGTGGTGGTTAGCCACGAACGTTGTGCACAAATGCTGATCCAGTCACCTGGGGTAGGTACATGCTCCACTTAACTTTCCACTTTCATTCGTCGAGCATGCAAATCTCTAAGGGTCACTTCTCATCTCCGCCCTCATGGTTCCAACCCATGAGCCGACAAAGCATATCGTATCCGTCTGGTGCCCCTATGGCTCTCAGTCCATAGGCCGACACCTGGTGCCCCTATGGCTCTCAGTCCATAGACCGACACCTGGTTGCCCCTATGGCTCTCTGTCCATAGACCGACAACCTCGTTGCCCCTATGGCTCTCTGTCCATAGACCGACAACGTCGTTGCCCCTATGGCTCTCTGTCCATAGACCGACAACGTCTCATGTGGGGTCACGTTAACCCCGTGAGTGATCGTCACCACTCCTGCTGTAACAACCATCCCGTGACAGGTCACAAAGACACTGCCCCGTTGCTCCTAAGGTAACTATGGCTCACTGTCCATAATCTACCATAGGGCTCGTAATAGGCCTAGTTACTAGAACCAGGCACCATTTCCAAGACTTCTTAACCGTCAAATCCATCTCGTGCCCCTTAGACCATGCAAGACTTTCTTACGTTCATTAATTAATTAATTAATTAATGCATGCATTCATTCATTCATCATGTTCCTCTTTCATTATCTTTCACTTTATGTTCTTATTACATTCGTTTCATTCTTTCATTCATTCACGTAAAGTTATTAAAAGATAAGACACATCTACATAGGGAACATAAATACTTACATATCATCAGTATTCATCATCTATCATGGCAACATCATACTAACATACATACATTATACATACACTTCTACATTCACTCACATCAGCCCTATTCGGGCGACTGAACTACCACCAGTCGCATGTCCTCCATGCGACTGGGTAATGCGATTGGGCTACTCATGCGAATGGGTACTCAAACGTGCGATTGAACTTCCTTCTGTACGACTAGACACTCTGCGACTGGGTTATATGCGACTAACTCTTAACCGTACGACTGAACTTCTCTGCGATTGAACTTATGCGACCGAAACCCTCAGTCGCATCACCTATCGTGCGATTGAGTCTCAATCGGGCGTCTGAGCCTCAGTCGGGCGATTAGACATCAACTAACACTCATTCGGCCGAATGGCCCTTCAGTCGCATAACCCTAACTGGGCAGCGACTGGAGTTCTTCAAAATCTGCAGTCGCGAACTCCCGTGCCCAAACTCGTCTTAAACCCATTTTTAGCCCAAATCGACCCTCCCTAGTCTCAGGGATTCATACTAGGACCTCATACAAGCATATACAAGTCCTACTTCCTACCATAAACACATTACTCATGAATTTACCCAAATGGGTCGAACTTTCACTATTTCAAAAATAGGGTTTACATGTGATTCCAGCCCCAAAATCGTTAGAAAACATGTAAATGAGGGGTTCTAGAACTCACCTTAACAGGTAGAAGTTGACGAGCTTCGATTTAGCTTGCTTCTCGACAATCGGTCAGCACTTTCCCTCTTTTCTTCTCTGCTCTCTGTCGCCCTCTGCTCTCTCTCCCCGACTGAAAATGGGAGGAGAGTGGAGCTGCTCCCCTTTTATACCCACAACTCAGTCGCATCTGGTCCAGGGGCGACTGGACCTTCAGTCGCATCAACACTATGCGATTGGACCCCAATCGCACGTGTTCCATGCGGCTCATACTTCATTCGGGCGGTTGAACTCCAATCGTGCGGTTGAGCTTCAATCGGCCGAATAGCCATGCGGTTGACCTCCAGTCGCATAAATCACAGGCGACTGAGGCTCAGTCGCATAGCCTACCAAAAGGTCAAACTTCCGGGTGTTACATTATGATTGTGCCATCAAGTACCATCCTGGTAAAGCAAATATTGTGGCTGATGCTTTGAGTAGGAAAGAACATATGAAGCCTAGTAGAGTACGAGCTCTACAACTGACCATTCAAAGCAACCTGCCGGCACAAATCTTGAATGCTCAGACTGAAGCCCTGAAAGAAGAGAACATTAAAGATGAAAACCTTCGAGGGCTAGACCAACAGTTTGAAGTTCATTCGGATGGGATACGCTTTATAGCAGGAAGGATTTGGGTACCCCTATACAGGAATCTGAGGAGCTTGATCATGGATGAAGCCCACAAGTCTAGATACTCTATCCACCCAGGTGCAGATAAGATGTATTATGACTTGAAGCTTGTTTACTGGTGGCCAAGAATGAAGGCAGATATTGCAACCTATGTCTCGAAGTGCTTGACTTGTTCTAAAGTCAAGGTCGAATACCAAAAGCCTTCAGGAATGTTGACCCAACCAGAAATTCCCGTGTGGAAGTGGGAAATGATAACCATGGATTTCGTCACTGGTATACCCAAGTCTCAAACGGGCAATGACACCATTTGGGTTATCGTTGACCGTCTCACCAAATCCGCTCATTTCATACCCATCCGTGAGAAAGACAAGATGGAGAAGCTTGCAAGGGTGTACATCAAAGAAATTATCTCAAGACACGGAGTGCCAGTGTCTATTATCTCTGATCGTGACGCACGGTTTACATCAATCTTCTGGGGTAAACTTCAGAAAGCTCTAGGCACTCGCCTAGATATGAGCACAGCCTATCACCCTCAAACTGATGGTCAAAGTGAAAGAACCATACAGACTCTTGAGGATATGCTTAGGGCTTGTGTTATTGACTTTGGAAAGAACTGGGAAGGTCATTTGCCTTTGGTAGAGTTCTCATATAACAATAGCTATCATTCGAGCATCAAGGCGGCACCATTCGAGGCCTTATATGGACGTAAATGTAGATCACCGCTTTGCTGGGCAGAAGTTGGAGATAGTCAACTTACTGGTCCAGTGTTGATCTTTGAAACTCATGAGAAAATTGTCCAGATAAGAGAACGCATGGCTGCTGCCAGGGATCGCCAGAAAAGCTATGCTGATAAACGCCACAAGCCACTGGAATTTCAGGAAGGAGATAAAGTTTTGCTAAAGGTATCTCCCTGGAAGGGAGTTATACGCTTTGGGAAACGAGGGAAATTGAACCCTCGCTACGTGGGACCTTTTGAAATTGTCAGAAGGATCGGCCCAGTAGCCTATGAATTAAATCTACCTGCTGAACTTGGTGGTGTGCATAATGTTTTTCACGTATCTAATCTAAGGAAGTGTTTATCCGATGAATCACTTGTTGTGCCTTTAGAGGAACTACAAGTAGATGAAAAACTCAGGTTTATCGAGGAACCAGTTGAAATCATGGATAAAGAAGTTAAACAACTTAAGCATAGCAAGATTCCGATTGTTAGAGTTCGGTGGAACTCCCGGCGTGGTCCTGAGTTCACTTGGGAACGAGAGGACGAAATGATGCGCAAGTACCCTAACCTGTTCAAAAATGTTGCTAGTACATCTTAATTTTCGGGACGAAAATTCCTCTAACAGGGGGATGATGTGACAACCCGAAAATTTTCATGATTTAATATAAATTTTATGTGAATTTACAATTTATTTTTATATTTTTATTATTAATAGTATTAATAATAATAAAAATAATGACAATGATAATAATAATAATATTATTATTAAAAATAATAATGTTAATAATGAAAATAATAATAATAATGAAAATATTAATAATTTACAAATTTAATTTAATTAATTAATTAAGTCCAGGGACTGATTTTACAAATTTTGAAACATGTTTTAAAACCTTAAAACATGAAATAATAAAGCTGTGAAACCCCAGGGACCATTCTGTAATTAAATTAAACCCAAACCCCCCCTCGCCGGCGACCACTGTTCCGGCGCCATCCCCGGCGACGATCCGGCCAACCCAAAACACCAAAAATACACGGTTTTTAATCGAATTAAAGCTACCGACACAACCCCGTGAGTGTTTCGAACACAATGACCCACATTAATCAGGAATCAAGCTAAGTGCGATCGATCTACACCCTCGTGAACATGTCGGCTACTTTACAGCTTCAAATCGCACTAGAAATGCAACCATAATCGAATTAATTGAGTCTGAACAAAGCTATAAGTATTACCAGACCGTCTACACATTCAATTGCACCAAGTAACAAACAGAAATCCCAATTCGATCTTTATTTCTTTCGCGACCTGCAACTCAGTCGAATTACACCTTAGGAGCTTCAAATCACACAATTAACTTAGGTCTTTCGATCATCTAAGCTATTAAAAGCTTCCTGTAAGAGGAATTCGAATATCATAATCATTTGGATAGCAATCGAGCTTCATCCCTGTCGCGACTTGTTCTTGATTGTTCTCGACATCAAACCGAATCAAACAGGTAAATTGATTTCACCATTCTGTTCGGTTAATCATGGGGAACAAAAGCCCCATGAATTCATTCATTAACAACAACAATTACATGTTCAATTTGATCGAATTGTGATTAGGGTTCTTGATTTGGGGGTTAGCTTAAGGGGTTGTGTTTAAAATTAATTGGGGCTGTGTTCCTTTCGATTTGGAGCCTTGGCTCACTGGTTCGGGTGTTGGGGCGATGGGGAGGAGGTCGCGGGTTCGAACCCGGCCCCCTCCCATTATTTTTTTTAAAGCTTTTTGAATAAATTAAAAATATATAAAAATTTCTAAAAATTATAAAAATAATTTTTAAAGACTTATTTTATTTTAAACACCCTTAATTAATTTTCTGTAATTTAATTATTCAAAAACACTTTAAATAAAATTTATAAAATATTATTAAAAAATATTATAAATAACCATTTTTATAAAAATAGACTTTAAATTATGATTTAAAGTATTAATTCATTAATTGGACATCATATTATTTTTGAATAATAATAAATCATAAAAATTGTAGAAATTTAATTATTTAAAAACCTTAATTATTTATGTAAATAATTATTATATGTATTATAAATTGTTATCCATACAAAAATGGTTTTTTAAATATAAATTAAAACAATCAAATTATTACTGGATATTATATTACTTAGGGATTTATTTTGATAATATAAATACGAATTAGATTTTATAAATTTAAATGTTTATAAAATCTTACAAAAATTAAATATAAACTTATATATTTATATAACGTCTATAATTTAATTAGAATATAATGATATGTCAAAATCATTATTAAACTAATTAAATTTTATATAAATCATTGATTATTAACAAAAATAATTAAATGACTTAATGTTCATAACAAATCCCAGAAAACCAAACCCTAGATCAATTGAACACCAGGTTCAAGATCTAACTTATTTAGGTTATGGATTTGTATATATATACTTATGTGAATATTAATTCCTTAACAGGAATTTACTAGGTTGTCAACACCACACAGGAACTGAGGTGAGTTCATAACTATTCCCCTTTTTAATCATTTAAATATTTTGGGGCTGGAATACATGTTGTAATTAAAATTACAAATTATTTTGTGTATTATGTTAAATAATAATTTAATCACATTTATGATTACATATGGTTATTATGAAAATCCTTCTCTGTATACTGGACTATAAATAAGCAGGGATCTTTTGGATAGTACTATCGGGGAGTGACTTACCCCCACAAAGGTATGGACATGTGATCCATATCAGATGCACAAAGATCTTGTTGTCATTTGGGATGACTGTTTCTGTAGTGAGAAGGCAGATGTACACTTTATATAGTTTGCATTATAGTTCCACATACAACCCATATGAGGATAAATGTAAAGGAGGATTTGCTCCCTCTGATTTGAAATTATTATGATAATATAATATACACATGAAAAGGATATTAAACTATGGTACATGGACAAATCCTATGTGTAGGATTTGTTGGGCTTGTACATAGTGGGTATGTGGGATAGCGGGTTCACCTTAATAAAAAGGGTTCCGACAGGCTATTCATATACCGGTGAGTAAATTAAACTCACACTTTTACAGTAAATCCTAATTGATGTTAACTGATGATTTATCAGTATGTTTTACTTACCTATGAACTCACCAACCCTGTGTTGACACTTGATTTACATGTATTCTCAGGTATCTACTAGGAGCTTATGGACATGCACGTAGGATCATATAAGAGCTCAAGATACCTATTGATTATTATCTGAAATATGATTAAGAAATGTTGTCAAGAAAACAATCTATCTTTTATTTCCGCTGCTCTGATTATTAATGAAATGTTTATCTAAAACTTATCATATAGATAATTGCATCTCATGTGTGACTACTATGTTCGATCCTATTTGCTCACCCCTCTGTGATAAATTCCAGACCCGGAATTTGAGGGTGTGACAGTACAACTACCAACATATAACGTATCGATAGAACATTTATAGAAACATGCAATAATGAGCACAAACTTATAAAATATATATTGCATGCTGTAATTATAAAATATATATTGCATGCTGTAAGCCTTCAACAAGTAAAATTAACAAGTCAAACGAGTAATAGCATAACAAATAATGTTAGACGACTAGTAAAATACCAAAGGCCAAACGAGTCATATTAACGGAAACATGGTATCAAAATCTGTACTACAAAGTAACAGAACAGAATTTATACTATGATAAAGGTAACCAAGAATCCGTACCTTATACACGAATGACAATGATCAGAAACAAGGTCTAGGCTCGGTTAACGCCGCGAGAACCTACGATAACGTAACGCAAATTATAGTTTGGAAAATTCCAGTTCTGCCCTTGTCTTTTGGCACTCATTAAAAATACTAAACGACATTTAAAAATTCTGAAAATCTCCAGTTTACTAGATTAGTGATTTCTAAACTACTTTCATTAGAAAAGTTTCTGATTTGGATTACCGAAATATGAGAAAAACATGGATCTTTACAGCTGCGCAGAACCGCTAGCTGTTACGAAAACGACTATTTGGAGGTCTAAACGAATGAGTTTTTCTATGTTTTATATATCAACATATTCGTTTTTCGACGAACTTCGTCATGGACATAAGGTTTAACTGATTTGAATCTGTTATGAAGAAGTTATGGCCTCTGTAAGTTGGCTGTAAAATACGGGCCTAAATCAATTGTTTACAGTTTATTTTTAAACAAAATAAACTATTTATAACGTTTGTTAATAATATAAATATAAATTGTTAAGGTTTTTTTAACAAACTAATTTATAGAAATTAATTTGGTACTTCTATAAAAGAAGTTTTATATTTAATCAGATTTTTACCATTTATTTAACAGAAATCCATAAAAATAATTAAACTAAATGCCTTCGTTATATTGTTTTATAAAGGTTTTAAACTTAAAGAAAATTACAGAAATAAGGTTGATGATTTAAAAAAAATGAACAGAGTTTATAAAAGAATTTTTATGATTTTTAGAAATTTTTACATAATTTTTAAAGGCTAAATAAGGCTTTAAAAAAATATGGCAGGGGCTCGGGTTCGAACCCGTGACCTCCTGCCCATCCCTCTTCCGCTTTAACCAGCAGGCTAGGGCGCCTGTGCCTAGCCTGTCTTGGTTTTAATTTCCTTTAACCCATCCTGAACCAAAAATCCCCAATTTCCAATCATAAACCCTAGAATCGATTTACCCAAAATTGAACATCCAAACAGGTACGTTAATCAACGGAAGTTTAGGGCTTTTAATCCCCATCTAAATCGAGCTAATAGGTGTGTTCAATTACCTGTTAACCAATCCCGAATCCAAAATCCCCAATTTCAAACCATACAAACCCTAGAAACGATTTCGATTCAAATTAACCTTCAATTCGTGATTATAAATTCTTAAATCCATAGGGCTTTTGTTCATCAACTAAAATCGAGTAAGTAGGTGTTCTTAATTACCTGATTTCATTTCGAATTGAAGATGAACACTTGAAGCACAAGCCGCGACTAATGTGGATTCTGATTTCGGTTCAAATGGTTATCATAATTCAATTAACTTTGTGTGGAGCTTTACCAAACATGCACGAAGCAAAGCCCTCTATCAATTCGAGGTTTCGAGGTCCGGAAGAATGCGTTCGACACAGTTGCAGGTCCGCGACGAAGATGGTGATTGACGGGGTGTTTGGGTGTGTTTTAATCGAAATTGAAAGCAGCATTCGTTTAGGATTAGGTAGATGATTGTATATATTAAGTTAATTGCATTATTGTTGGTTGAGTGCGCGACAATGGAGGGGAAAAGCGGCCGAAAGGTGCATGCGGGTCAGTCGGGTTAATTACAATCCAATTTTTCAATTTAATCGAGGCATGGGGTTCGAATCTTGCATAGAATGTTGTCGGGGATCAATGATTGGGTCAAACCGCGTTAATTTTGACTGTGGAGGCTCGCCGGAGTCGACCGGCTCTTTGGCCGGAACAGTGGGTTCGACGGGGACGGGGAGAGAGAAACAGAATTGGGATTTTCCATTTTACAGAAATGGTCCCTGTGGTTTAAGCTTCTTTCAATTTGTGCACAAAACTTAAATTTCAAGTTTTCAAAATAGCAAAAATGCCCCCTGAACCTTTTATTATTATTATTATTTTTTTTATGGGTATTATAATTCTACCCCCCTTAAAACAATTTCGTCCACGAAATTGCTAGGTACAGATCAAACAAAGATATGACATAACGTACACGGAGTAGTGAAAAAAATCAACCAGTGAACGAAATCACTCATAATTATTCAATTGCTGAAACGGAATCGATTCGAAAGACGAAATCGTATAAGAGATGACTAATATGGTGTTCAAGAAACAGATAACTGATAACTTCATAACTGATAACAGAAACATATAAAAGATAATAACTAAGGGGTAAATAGATACGGATATTGAGAACGGATTTCATCTTCTATCTCCCATGTAGCTTCGCGTTCGGAATGGTTTTTCCATAGTACTTTAACAAAAGGAATAGTTTTCCTACGCATAATGCGTTTTTGTCGGTCAAGGATAGCTTCTGGTTCTTCCTCGAATGATAAATCCTCACGAATCAAGTGAAGTGGATAGTTAACCACGTGAATAGGATGATAATTGTATCCCCTTAAAAGAGATACATGGAAGACATTATGTACATGTGACAGTTGAGGTGGTAAAGCCAAACGATACGAAACCTCACCAACTCTTTCTAGAATTTCAAAGGGTCCGATAAACCGTGGACTAAGTTTCCCTTTTAGACCAAAACGTCGCACGCCTTTACAAGGCGAAACCTTCAGGAATACTTTGTCACCGATCTTAAACTCCAAAAGTCGACGATGTCGGTCTGCATAACTTTTCTGTCTACTTTGGGCCTCCTTTAACTTTTCTCTAGCAATAGCAACTTTCTCATTTGTAATCTGAACTAACTCGGGTCCTTCGATGACTCTTTCACCGACCTCTTCCCAACAAATAGGTGCTCTACATTTACGACCATACAATAATTCGAAAGGTGCCATGCCAATGCTAGCTTGCCAACTATTGTTGTAAGCAAACTCGACCAAACACAAGTACTCATCCCATTTCCCAGTCCACTCTAAGGCACAAGCTCGAAGCATGTCCTCAAGTGTCTGAATAGTACGCTCTGACTGACCGTCAGTCTGAGGATGAAACGCCGTACTAAACCTCAACTTGGTACCCCATGCAGCTTGCAAACCCTTCCAAAAGCGAGAAGTGAACCTCGGGTCTCGATCAGACACGATAGACACCGGAGTGCCATGAAGTCTAACAATCTCTTGTGTAAACACTTCAGATAGTTTGCTAACCGAAAATCCTTGCTGAATTGGGAGAAAGTGAGCCGACTTTGACAATCTGTCGACTACAACCCATATTGCATCATTCTTCTTAAATGTCCTTGGCAACCCTGTCACAAAATCCATGGAAAAATCATCCCATTTCCATACAAGAATAGGTAGTGGCTGAAGCAAACCACTAGCTCTTTGATGCTCAATCTTAACTTGTTGACAAGTAAGACATCTGCTAACAAATCTAGCCACGTCTTCTTTCATACCATTCCACCAGAAATTCTGACGAAGATCACGATACATCTTAGTAGATCCAGGATGGATAGAGAACGGAGAACTATGTGCCTCAGCTAATAACGATTCTCGAAGAGAAGAATCATTAGGCACACATAAACGTTTACCATACCAGATTACTCCATGCTCATCTACTCTGAATTCTGATTGTTTACCAATCTCCACATTCTGTAAGATTGCCCAGAGTTCACCATCATCTTTCTGTGTGTTCTTAATCCGGAATATTAAGTCTGACTCAATCTGAAGTCTAGCGAGATATCCGTCACTCTTGCCAATATGTAGGCCAATACCCAATCTATCAAGATCGGTAATGTTGTGTGGTTGTAGCTGTAGGGAGGCTACTGTTCCCGAGCTCTTCCTGCTAAGGGCATCAGCTACCACATTGGCCTTTCCCGGATGATACTGAATATTGGGATCATAATCTTTTAACAACTCTAACCGTCTTCTCTGCCTCATGTTTAGTTCTTTTTGTGTGAAGATATATTTCAAGCTCTTATGATCAGTAAAAATATCACAAGTCTCTCTGTAAAGATAGTGACGCCATATTTTCAACGTGAAAATAACAGCAGCGAGTTCAAGATCATGCGTAGGATAATTAACCTCGTAAGGTTTCAACTGCCGTGAAGCATAAGCAATGACCTTACCATGTTGCATTAGCACACATCCAAGTCCCTTTTTAGAGGCATCGCTGTAAATCTGATATACACCCGTGCCCGATGGAAGTGTGAGAACAGGAGCAGACACCAATCTTTTCTTGAGCTCTTCAAAACTTTTCTCTCGTTCATCATTCCAAGAGTACTTAACCCCTTTCCTTAACAGTTGCGTAAGGGGTAAAGCTATAACAGAAAAACCTTCGACAAATCTACGGTAGTAACCAGCAAGGCCAAAGAAACTACGGACTTCTGTGGCTGAGGTAGGTCTAGGCCACTTAGTGATCGCCTCTATTTTAGCAGGGTCCATCATAATACCATCCGCAGAAACGACATGACCCAAAAAGGCTACCTTGCTCAGCCAAAATTCACACTTTGAAAATTTAGCATAAAGCTTCTTTTCACGTAGTGTTTCGAGCACGATACGAAGATGATTCTCATGCTCCTCCTTACTTTTAGAATAAATTAAAATGTCGTCGATAAATACAATGACGAACTTATCGAGGAACTTGCGAAAGACTCGGTTCATTAGGTCCATGAATACGGCCGGGGCATTAGTTAACCCGAACGGCATAACCAGGAACTCATAGTGACCATACCGAGTAGGAAGGCAGATTTAGGGACGTTAGAATCCTTGATCTTTAACTGATGGTAACCAGACCTCAGATCGATTTTAGAGAAACACTTTGCACCCTGAAGCTGATCAAATAAATCATCAATACGAGGCAGAGGGTAACGATTACGGATAGTGATCTTGTTGAGTTCTCTGTAGTCAATGCAGAGTCTCATAGAACCATCTTTCTTCTTCACGAATAGGACCAGTGCGCCCCAAGGCGAGACGCTTGGTCTAATAAATCCCAAATCTAGTAATTCCTGTAACTGCTCCTTTAACTCCTTAAGCTCTATAGGTGCCATACGATACGGTGCCTTAAAAATCGGCTCAGCACCTGGAATAAGATCAATAGTGAATTCTACCTCGCGATCTGGTGGAAGTCCGGGTAACTCCTCAGGAAACACGTCAGGAAAATCACATACAATCGGATAATCAGATATGTTCGGCTTTTCAGAAGATGTAGCTTTCACTGAAGCTAGGAATCCCACGCAACCATGCGATAAGAGTTTCTGAGCCTTAAACGCAGAGATGATTTTCAACGATTTCCGAGGCTGAGTCCCTTGATAAACGAGTTCAGGGCATTGAGGATTTCCAAATAAAACACGACGAGTCTGGCATTCAATAGTAACATGATGTCGAGTTAACCAGTCCATACCAAGTATGACACCAAAGTCACTCATTTGCATTGGAAACAAATCAGCTTTACGAATAATAGACTCGATTCTGATCGGACAATCTCTATAGACATGCGAGATGATAGTCGCATCTCCTAATGGAGTAGTAATAGCCAAAGTGTGCTCTAATGCAGTCTGTGCAGTCCTTAAGTACTTAGCAAATAAAAGAGATACGACAGAATGCGTAGCGCCCGTATCAAATAAGACATAAATATCCCGCTTTCCTATGCAAAGGGTACCGGAGATCATACCTAGGGCGTTTACTATCAGTATCGGATAAGACATATATATGTATATAATACGTCCCTAACTAAGGGGTCAGAAATATACCTGGTGCGTTAGCTGCTTCATTTGCAGTGAGTGCAAAAACTCGTCCTCCAGTTGCAGGTTTAGCTTGATTCCCTCCAGCGTTATTACGAGGGTCGCGCAGAGGGCAATCCCTAATCATGTGTCCTGCACGTCCGCATCTGAAACATAATCCTCCGGCCAGACGACAAGCTCCCTTATGAAGTTTCCCGCATGTGTTACACTGAGGGATAGCATTCCGATCCTGATTAGGGTGCTGCTGATTTGGTGGTTGAGCACGAATAGGAGCCTGCTGAGTCTGATTATGAGTTGATTTCTGGTTCTGGTTTTGATTCATCCATGATCGAGAGTTATTGTTGTTGTTGCGATCAAAACGGTTTTGACGGTCTCGTGGTGGTGAAGACTGATTCTTATTCGTATGAGAAGAAGACTGATCCTGGTCATTCTATCTAGGCCGTTTGCGGTTATCATCATACGACTTCTTTCCATTCTTTTTATCATTATATAGGTTTTTAACAGCATCAACCACTTCATTAATATCTTTAAACCGATGATTCAATATAAACTTTCGATCTCTTTCACATATGGTCCACTGAAAATTTTCTGTCTGCTCATGCGGTGAGCCTGCAGATGCACCAAGAAAACTCACTAATCGCGTAAATCGTGTCTTGAAATCTGTTATGTGCTCGTCATCCCTCTGTCTAATATTAGCATACTGTCTACGATACTCAGTGCGGTCAGCAGCAGTGAAGTATTCCTCATAAAACATTCCTCGGAATTTATCCCAAGGAAGTGTAGCTGCATATTCGTTTCCTCCTCTAGCTTGTTTCACAGTCGTCCACCATCTGTGAGCATCATCTTCCAACTTGTATGTAGCCAACCTTACTTTGTATACGTCCTCAACACCAAGTACCTCAAACAATTTCTCAATATGGCTGATCTAGTTTTGCACCTCGACCGGATCATTGGAAGTACTGAAAGACTTAGGCCTTTGCTTCTGAAAATGTTCCAACCAGACATGAATACCATCACGGGTTGGTGGTGTATTATCACCGGAAGGTGGTCCCGTGTTGTTCCCGCCAGAAGGTGGCTCTGAGTTATTTCCACCGGGTGGAGGTCCTGTGTTGTTTCCACCGGGTGGTGGTCCATTGTTATTTCCCTCCGATGTTGATCCCATGTTATTTCCACCTAAATTCGCCTGTTGCATCTGCTGGATGACTTTTTGAGCAGTCTGAGTCATCAGATTAGGGAGTATTCTAGAAATAGCAGCGTTTACGGCATTAGCAACGAGGGTTTCAAGAGGAGTATTAGATGAGGGGCCATTCGAGTTATTGCGGTTGTTCACACGTCTCTTAGGAGCCATCTGAAATGAAGATACAAGTGTGAACACTAAAATTTAAATTGGGAACAAAATTAGATCCTAACCTAATGTCTACCCATTACCTCACAAGTCTATTATTAATGTTTAAGTTTTCTACAGGAAAGAGCCTTTGCTCTGATACCATGACTGTAACACCCCAACCCGGAGAGGCTGACGTGTCACTATTACAGATATCAAATCAAAAACCAAATCCACGATATTAAAGAGATTGTCAAAAGAATAAATTCAAACAAACTCCATGATCCGAGAGAACCTAATTAAGTTATTCATTACGTCAATTTAAGTAAAATATAATCTTGATCTTCAACCACTCTTCACTGATTTCCCGGATTACCCTGATTACCTACAATCAAATAAGAAAAATACCACGAAAGAAAATACGACTGAGCCAAAAGTTGCTCAGTGACGGAAATGACAATAGTAATGATAAGAAGCATAACATACTGATATCTGATACTGAACTGATCATATGATATGGAAAACGGAAATCTGAATCTAAACATATAATACTGATACTGAACTGAACATGTAATACTGAACTGAACTGATCTACACGACGCGTATATACAAACAAAATAAGTCGTGTAATATAAGAAGTACCCAGAGCCAAAACTGAACTGATAAGTACATAGCTAGCTAGACTATGCACTAATGAGATGGTGTGTGGGCGTACACACATGATTCCATCCCCGGAACTGAACTGAACTGAACTGAACTGAACTAGGATCGATCCATCCGCCTCCCAGATATTATGGCCAAAGTACTACCTGAGTACTAACGTGTTAACGGAGACGCCGTGAACTATTTATTACACACCGCCACGAAAAGTGTCACATCATTGACGCCACAATGACATGTCGGAGAGCTCGGGTAACAGAGTATCAAATCAAATGGTAGTACAACTACCAACATATAACGTATCAATAGAACATTTATAGGAACATGCAATAATGAGCACAAACTTATAAAATATATATTGCATGCTGTAAGCCTTCAACAAGTAAAATTAACAAGTCGAACGAGTAATAGCATAACAAATAATGTTAGACGACTGGTAAAATACCAAAGGCCAAACGAGTCATATTAACGGAAACATGGTATCAAAATCTGTACTACAAAGTAACAGAACAGAATTTATACTATGATAAAGGTAACCAAGAATCCGTATCTTATACACGAATGACAATGATCAGAAACAAGGTCTAGGCTCGGTTAACGCCGCGAGAACCTACGATAACGTAACGCAAATTATAGTTTGGAAAATTCCAGTTCTGCCCTTGTTTTTTCGCACTCATTAAAAATACTAAATAACGTTTAAAAATTCTGAAAATCTCCAGTTTACTAGATTAGTGATTTCTAAACAACTTTCATTTAGAAAAGTTTCTGATTTGGATTACCAAAATATAAGAAAAACGTGGATCTTTACAGCTGCGCAGAACCGCTAGCTGTTACGAAAACGACTATTTGGAGGTCTAAACAAATGAGTTTTTCTATGTTTTATATATCAACAGATTCTTTTTTCGACGAACTTCGTCATGGACATAAGGTTTAACTGATATGAATCTGTTATGAAGAAGTTATGGCCTCTGTAAGTTGGCTGTAAAATACGGGCCTAAATCAATTGTTTACAGTTTATTTTTAAACAAAATAAACTATTTATAACGTTTGTTAATAATATAAATATAAATTATTAAGGTTTTTTTAACAAACTAATTTACAGAAATTAATTTGGTACTTCTATAAAAGAAGTTTTATATTTAATCAGATTTTTACCATTTATTTAACAGAAATCCATAAAAATAATTAAACTAAATGCCTTCGTTATATTGTTTTATAAAAGTTTTAAACTTAAAGAAAATTACAGAAATAAGGTTGATGATTTAAAAAAATGAACAGAGTTTATAAAAGAATTTTTATGATTTTTAGAAATTTTTACATAATTTTTAAAGGCTAAATAAGGCTTTAAAAAAATATGGTAGGGGCTCGGGTTCGAACGCGTGACCTCCTGCCCACCCCTCTTCCGCTTTAACCAGCAGGCTAGAGCACCTGTGCCTAGCCTGTCTTGGTTTTAATTTCCTTTAACCCATCCCGAACCAAGAATCCCCAATTTCCAATCATAAACCCTAGAATCGATTTACCCAAAATTGAACATCCAAACAGGTACGTTAATCAACGGAAGTTTAGGGCTTTTAATCCCCATCTAAAATCGAGCTAATAGGTGTGTTCAATTACCTGTTAACCAATCCCGATGTGACAACCCGAAAATTTTTTATAATATTTACGAGAATTTACAATTTATTTTTATATTTTTGTTATTATTTAATAATAATAAATAATAATAAAAATAATGAAAACAATAATAATAATAATAATAATGATATTATTAAAGATAATTTATAAAAATTATTAAACTTAATTTATAAAGTCCAAGGGGTGGTTTTTGTAAATTATAAAACCTGTTTTAGAAAGTTGTAGCATGAAATAATAAAATTTCAAACCCCAGGGACCATTGTGTAAAAATCCCAAACCAACCCCCCGTCCCCGTCGATCACCACCTCCGGCCACTATTCCGGCGGCTCTCCGGCGACATTCAAACGGCCAAAATATACCATTTCAATCCATTCAAAAGCCACCAACACTTTCACGAGGATGATTCGGACCGGGACCATCTTTTAATTAAGAATTCGTAGTGCGAAATCCACCCAACCGAACCACCTCCACTGTCGGCCGGTTTCTTCTCCACTATCGAGCACTAAACTTCGAAAATAATTAAATTAAATGAGCACTCACGATCATTTGATCGTTTATAAGCTGATGGTAAACTCAATTTGATCTCAAAAACACTGAAACATCACCTTCGATCAACACCGCTATCGCGACCTGCAACTCATTCGGAACCCCACATAAACACCTTATGTTCCCAAATTAACAGAGGGATATCTATCATTCACACATAATGAAGCTATCTGTGCAAACAATTCGATTATGATCATCATTTGAACATCAATTCGAACCTATCTTGGTCGCGACCTGTTCATCCTAGTAATCACGTCAAATTCGAACATAATCAGGTAATTAATTGTGTCCATAGACTCGAAATCACATAGGGATCAAAAGCCCTATGTTTAATTTCATTATTAAGATCATATCGGGGTTCAATTGGATCAATCTATGAACTAGGGTTCATACGATTTGGGGGTGATTTGGAAACAAATGATAAAACTAATTGGAACCGGCTTTTAAACGCGGGTGAGCCCTTGGCTCAGTGGTTTGGTGCGTGTGGGATGGAACCGGGGGTCACGGGTTCGAACCCGGCCCCCAACATTTTTTTTAATAGCTTTTTAATACTTTTAAAAATACAGAAAAATTCCTAAAAATTATAAAATAATTTTTATAAACTTTGTCTATTCTTAAGGTTATTAAATTATTTTCTGTAAAATTATTTCTTGTGATACTTTAGTAAATTTATATATAATATTATTAACAAATAATGTAATTAGTTTATTTATAAATAAACTATAAACAATTGAAAACATAAAATCACTATTGCTTGTATTTAATATATACGTGGAAATATAATACTAGGTATTATATAACGTATATAATACGTATATATATATATAACCGACACCGAACCGATTCGTGAGACGCGAAACTGTACAGTTATTATAATTAATAATTAATATTAATTATACATATATATACTGAATGAAACACAGGTTAATTGGAAACCCGATCTTTTGTGATTACAATTACTTGTTGCTCTACACTCGAGGTGAGTTTCACGGCCCCTTTTTACTTTCTTTCCTTTTTGGGGGAGAAGACATGCAAACATATTTTATGAATGGTTGCCAGTATTATTGATATCGCTTGTTACGTTAGTGGGAAACGCACACATGTCCTCACACAATCGAACCGTTAGTAATGGGATTAGCGAGGTAAGTTTGAGTAGTACTACTGGGTCTGACAAACCCTGCCCGGGCTAGTCGCGCTAGCTTGATTGGAGGTCAAACGGGTGCTTAATTGACCTAACACAACGATTGCCACGGTCGGTTAAGACGTGGTGGAAACACAATTTCATGGTCTGATGAGACATGACGGGATACACGATTGCAACGGTCGGTTAAGACGTGGTGAAAACACATTATCATGGTCTGATGAGACATGACGGGATACAACAAACACAAATAGAACGTAAACAGTCAGCTTCGGTTCGAAACGCTAAGTAACAAGAACATAGGCTAGCTACCTATCGATATGCTCTATATACTAAACCATTGAAACGCAAACTATGGAAACGCTTACGAACACATTTTCTTGTTGATTAAACCTGTGAACTCACCAACTTTATGTTGACACATTTTAGCATGTTTTCTCAGGTCACAGAAACGCACAAGGTTAAGAACTCAGCTAGGATGCATGCATGGCATACATAACTACTCAACTGGTTTAATTTGTGAAACGCTATTGATTCTTATGGTTGAAATGCGTGTTGAAACGATTCACTATTGATTTCTACTTTTGAAACGCTTCCGCAAATCTAAAACACTCATGATTGATTTAAAAGTCTAATTACTTAATGTGATGTTTTGTAATTACTGTGTCTGGTGTAACTGATACTATCTGAGATCCTGGTATGTCACACGCCTGACGGTAAAACCCCGTTAGCGGATTTTGAGGGTGTGACACCCGAATCCAAAATCCCCAATTTCAAACCATACAAACCCTAGAAACAATTTCGATTCAAATTAACCTTCAATTCGTGATTATAAATGCTTAAATCCATAGGGCTTTTGTTCATCAACTAAAATCGAGTAAGTAGGTGTTCTTAATTACCTGATTTCGTTTCGAATTGAAGATGAACACTCGAAGCACAAGCCGCGACTAATGTGGATTCTGATTTCGGTTCAAATGGTTATCATAATTCAATTAACTTTGTGTGGAGCTTTACCAAACATGCACAAAGCAAAGCCCTCTATCAATTCGAGGTTTCGAGGTCCGGAAGCATGCGTTCGACCCAGTTGCAGGTCCGCGACGAAGATGGTGATTGACGGGGTGTTTGGGTGTGTTTTAATCGAAATTGAAAGCAGCATTCGTTTAGGATTAGGTAGATGATTGTATATATTAAGTTAATTGCATTATTGTTGGTTGAGTGCGCGACAATGGAGGGGAAAAGTGGCCGAAAGGTGCATGCGGGTTGGTCGGGTTAATTACAATCCAATTTTTCAATTTAATTGAGGCATAGGGTTCGAATCTTGCATAGAATGTTGTCGGGGATCAACGATTGAGTCAAACCACGTTAATTTTGACTGTGGAGGCTCGCCGGAGTCGACCGGCTCTTTGGCTGGAACAGTTGGTTCGACGGGGACGGGGAGAGAGAAACAGAATTGGGATTTTCCATTTTACAGAAATGGTCCCTGTGGTTTAAGCTTCTTTCAATTTGTGCACAAAACTTAAATTTCAAGTTTTCAAAATAGCAAAAATGCCCCCTGAACTTTTTATTATTATTATTATTTTTTTTATGGGTATTATAATACAAATAGGGATACTATCTTACCGATGAGATCTATCCTACTTGGTCAACGTTTGTGAAATTGTTTCCATATCTGACCAATTCGAATCAAAAGATATTCAAGAAAGTACAAGAGTCGGCTAGAAAGACGTTGAAAGAGCTTTCGGTGCACTAAAAGGAAAATGGAGCATACTCAGGCGATCAATGCGGGCTATGGCGGTTGACAAGATTTGGAGCGTGTTTTACGCATGCGTGATATTGCACCAGTATACATAATGGACCCTCCGATCCAACCGGTTTTTAATGATAACGCTCTTTCAAAAATATATGATCAAGATACATATTTTCAACTTCGATATGATCTTGTCAAATATCTTTCAAGTTTAGATCTAGCGTACATCGCTTCGGACGAGAAATAGGTTAATTTTAATATTTGTAATGTTTTAGTTTTAATTATGTACTAATTTTAATTTTAATTATGTAATCTTTTATTTTTAATTATGTAATGTTTTATTTTTAAATATATAATTTTATTTTTAGTAAAATTTAATTTTTCTTTTTGAATTATTTAAATGTGAAAATAAAGTTGCAGGATAGTCTAGGGTTGCATTTCTAGTATTTTGAATGTTTTAGGATAGTTCAGTGTACTTGTGATGTGACATTATGTAATTAATGGATTTCCGGATAATCCAGGGTACCTTAGGGTAGTGTCCTCCTCCCTAATTATTTATAATTAAAATAAATACAATAATTGCAATTTATGCAGTAATGAGAGAGGCGCGAATAAAACAATAACAGACTCACACAAGTCCACACTTCACGCAACCATTTTACTTGTGTATTAAGTGCATTTTGGTGCCAATGTGGAGCTAGCCCACTTGGTAAAGGCTTTGCCTTTTAGAGAAGAGGTCCTGTGTAACATCTCGTATTTTTATAAATTAAAAGTTAAATTCTTATAAGGTCTATTCATGGCTATTATGAAAAGTTAAATTAAGTTTAATACGTTGATGTTAATTCCAATAATTACAATAATCATAATAATAATCATAATCATAATAATAATAATAATAATAATAATAATAATAATAATAATAACAATGTATAAAGATTAAATAACTAATAAGTTAGAAAAATGTTAAAACTCAAAATCTAACTAAGTTTGGAGGGTTGCTTTTGCCAATTAATAAACTTTCAATAGAAGGTTTAACATAAAATAATAAAGATTGAAAGTTAAGGGACTAAAGGTGTAAATTTTTAAATCCCAGCCCCCGTCGCCGTCGACCCTGTTCTCCGGCCACCGCTCCGGCCGTTTCTCCGGCGAGCCACAACATCACAAAACACACGATTTCAACCAAATTAAACACCCCAGACACACTCACGTGGTAGATTCGGACCCATGCCCCACTCCAATTTGAAAATTAGAGTCGATTAATGCGATCGGCCCAACCACCCCACTTTCGGCCGGATTCCATGCCATGATCGCGCACTAACACACTATAATAATCTAATTAATCGAATGTGAACGATCATATATCTGTCTCTAATCGACTACCACTCTCAATTGCACCTGAAAACACACAAACAAATCAATTCGATCATCATCTTCTTCGCGGACCTGCAACTTAACGGGGATCCATGTTCGAAGCGCTATTAAACCGAATTGATAGAGGGCTTTGCATTAAGAACCTCATTCGAAGCTTTCTCGAATTTAATTTGATTTTCATCAACGTTTGTCCATCGTTTGGATTCAAGACGAACCGCGGTGTGTTCATCGATTGTTCATCACCAATTCGTCTTCAATTCAGGTAATTGAATACATGTTTACACTTGATTTCATCTACTAATCAAAAGCCCTATGCTTAATTTGGTTAACAATCTAGAATTGTTGTTCAATTTGGGCATTTTCGAACTAGGGTTCATAAGGGATTGGGTATTTGGTTGAATATGTGCATTTAATAATTGGAAACCCAAATCAACCGCGGCTGTAAGCCTCGTTCACTGGTTCCGTGCACACTTGTAAACTAAGAAGTCCCGGGTTCGAACCCGGGCTCCCTCATTATTTTTTTAAAGGCTTTTTCAGCCATATCTTTATTTTAGAAAAATTTTATTAAATATAAAAATAACTTTTGTAAACTTTAAATATTTTCATGAGCACCAAATAATTTTATGGAATTTTTCTATTAATATAAAAATTAAATAATTGTTTTAAAAACATTTTAACAAATATTATTCTTGGTTAAATCCTATTAAAAATGGGTTTCAACTAATAAATTAATTTCGGTTCAAACGTTATTCTTTTAAAATCATGGTTGTCTTAAAATATTTGTTTAAATTTTATATTTAAAACTTTTATCATAAATGTTTTCTTTTAAAATAATTAAATAATTATTTATATGCATATGGGCTTGTTACAATAATTTAAAAATCATTTAAAATACAAATGGACATAATACTATCTTTATTCTTTAAAGAATTATTTTTATAATTGTGAAAATTATATAATAATTACATCATTATTATACCTAATTTCATTTTTAAAATAGTTAATCATATAAACTTATATAATTCCTTCTAATGGAATCAAAATGTTAATAATTACATTATAAACTCATTACTTATTAAAAACCTTAAAACTATTAAAAACCTAATTCTTATTGAACGTCAATCGTATTGTTAACCTTAATCTTTATCTCGTAAATTATATATTTAGGTGCTTGTAATGGATACTTTGGATCATCCTGTAATCTTTATTATCATCTTGAAATGCATATATCTATGTGAGTATTTTCATGCCCCTTTTTCTTATTTTCACACTTTGGGGTGAACATGTTAACTTATATCATTGCACTTGTAAAACGTTTGATTCTTGTAAACTTATGGCATTTCACTTGTAAAGTTGTGGTTAGTTGAACTTTTGTGGTTACCATGTTATGGCGTTATATGTACAATCATTAACTATTGCTAGCCTGGCGACGTCATAGATCTATGGGCCTGACAAGCCTGCTTGGTTGATCCAAGTACACTTAGCTAATCATATATACTTTTAACGTTTAACACTTGTAAAACTTTGTCAAGGTTTGATTGTTGCATTGTTCATAACATCCCTAATCACTTTATTCACTAATTTACAACTTGAATTGCTATCTTTTATATATTCTATGCATTGAAAACTATGGAATGCTCACCAACATTTTTATGTTGACCTTTTATTTTTAACATGTTTCAAGAATAACCCAAGTATGCGTTCTACTCTTTGAAGCTTATCTCACTTAGGACTGGACTTAGAGAAATAAACAATGATCTTGTTACTTTCAACCCTGTATATATGATGTATCTTTGTTTGAGCCTTTTACTTGTATTATTACAATTGAATCTCGATTAATATATTTGGAATTAATAATAGCGTTATGTGGCTGTGAACGATCGTGATTCTCACACTTCGACGTTTCCGCCGTCAAGGTTGGGGTGTGACATCCTGGGTTTATACCCAGACATGATGTAACTTGATGTAATTTAGGAATAGGAGTATGATAGATTTGCCGTTTAAAAAAAGTGCATTTTGATAATCAAACCCAGATTGTTGTATTTAATATTTTAAGTTATTGTGTTATATGCATTTATAATTATATTTTACGTTTTAAATTATTTCGTATTATTTGGTTATTTGTTTTTGTTTTATATAAACTTGTTATCATTTTATTATTATTTTATACATGTTGGAAGTATGTAATTGAGTTATTTCACCGTTATGTTTTTGAAAACTTTATCATTTTAGAATACCCATTTGTGTCAATAGATAGATGTCATTGGGTCAAAGTTTTCCATTATTATGTTATATGTATTTATCATTTTTACGTTTTAAATTGATCCGTTGTTTTCTTATTATTGTATTTTTACATATTAGAATTTAGAAGTACGAACTATGTAAGTTCACCGTTATGTTTTTTAAAACTTATCATTTTCCACACATGATATTTAAGAAAACACAATAACAACTAGAAAGACACAATGCATGCAGAAAAACACAATGAGCTAGAAAACATATTTAAAAAAAAGATTATATTATATAACAATACTTTATTTATTTTAAAGATAAAAAACACGCATTTGTATGGTGTAATTTAAGAAAAATGATATGAAAAGTCATTAACGTTTAAGAAAAAATATGAAAGAATTTTAAAATAGTCAATAAAAGTGCATAATACTAAAATACATAACTACCAACCTGTTTCTTATAATATGTTATTATCCTGACTTAATAAATTTAATGGTTAAGATGAACTTTAAGCTTTTTAACCTAAATTTCCGTTTTGATATAACTTAACTCTTTGGTATAGATATATGCATGTATTTTTTCAATAGAAGAACTATGTTTATTGATCTCATATTTTTATCATGGGCCTTTTTACCATCATGCAAAGTGTACAAATTCATCATTTCTTTGTTTTACTTTATTGGCATGCCAACTTAATATGTCCATGATACCATTTCAGGTTTTTATTTTTACATATCAACTATTATCGATATGTTTTAAGCTCAAAATAGAGAAAATACATTATAAAATAAGAAACTTCACTTAAGACGGCGTATGCTATGAAATCAAGAGTTTATTTACAACAAAAAAAATTAAGTTTTAGCTATAATATAGAACGGTGACCTGCCAAAAAATATATAAGCAATATCATACTTTAAATAGTTTATATGTGATTCAAGTAAAGAAGAAAAAAAGAAAAGCATTGGGTTGTAATTAAAATATTAATTAAAATACTAAATTTCTCACTTTTTTTTTGTTAGATTATCAAAGAATTAAAACACTTGTAATTTATATAAAATATATATGGTAAATTTAAATACATGAAAAAAAGATAAAAATAGTTTAAACTATATTATCCTAGGCTAGATGCAAAAGAAATAATAAAAACAAATTTAATGTATAATATTAATAAAAAATTAAATAACGACAAACAAGAAGTAAAACATATGTATGTTAAATGCAAAGAGAGAAAAAGAAAAGGGATAAAAAAGAAATGAAACACAATTAAAGGAAAATAAATAAAATTTATCTTTATAATTTTCATTTATGTTGGTATATTTAATTGTATTAAATTTTTTATCAATTTTATAAAATTCCAAACCAAGTCTTTATTAAGATGATTCTTTTAAACGCTGTTTACGGTAAATTAAATTTGTAAACAATCATTAGATTTATTTTTCTCATTGCTTTTAGTAAATTTACCTTAACTAACAATATATATCTATGGTTATTTTAGCATGAGAAAACAAATTTTTTAACCGCTTCTAATATACTCTTACTAATTACATATGTAAACATATGATTTCAACTCTCGACCTCTAGAATATATAAATGATACTTTACCACCAGGATATGGTTTAGGAAAAAAATAGTTAATGTCATTATTTTAGTGACACATGGATAAAGCTTTAATTTAGAAGGATTAATATTACATACCTAATATAATTAACTACAGATGCTTCTTATGATAATATCATCATATGGAAATGAAAATAAAAATAAAAATAAAAATAAAAACACCAAAAATAAAATCAACACAGGGATTATAGTTGGGTTAGTTGGCTCCGTCGGAGGCGAAGCTTTATAGGGGCCAGCCCCCCCCCCCCTTTTTTCGTCAGTATTGTAAATTTTCGGCTCGATAGTGTAAATTTTCGGTCCGGTAGTGGAATTTTTTTAATAAATATAGAGTCCGCCCCCCTAATCTTTCGATCAAGCTCCGCCACTGGGCTCCGTGAGAAGATGATTAAAATAAAATAAAAATAAAAAAAAGATGAGTGGTTATTGTTTAATGAGCAGTGACTCTCCTCACACCACCACCAACAAGTTCTAGTATTATATAGATTTGTTTACTTATGATCACTACACACTACTAAAATCAATCTTCAATATTGCAGAAGTAACAAATTTTGTGCAAGTAATGTTGCTAGTGTCGGTTATGCATAAAAATTTTAAAATTTAAAAAAGCCAACCAGACATGACATGTGTACCATACATGAAAACGTAACGTTGTAGTGATGAAGGCACATAGGCAGACACATAATGGTATGGGTTAGATACACATGTATTGAAAGGACACTTAAGTAGACGAACCATTGTTAAATGATCTACATACACTACTATACACATATTGCATTAGCACTTCCATTTTTTTTTAATTAAAACTCCATAACTAAATTTAAGAGAAGTAAATGTCAATTTTATGTGTAACTTATATTAAAACAAATAATGAGTTATGTAAAAGTTATATGAGTTTTATAAAACTAGTGGAAGTAGATAAATGTCAACATTTACCTCTTCTCCTCTTGCTCTCCGGTCATAACTAACTTTCAACTAAATTACAAAATTGTTACCGCCCATATTAACCACTAAAGTTTACTTGGTTAATTGTATAAATCCGACTCTAATATATACACACACATAAACATACATATATATGTATGTATATTTATATATTCTCTATTGAAAAAATAGAAAATGATATAATTTACATGATAGAAAATAATGAAGTGGGGGAAATGGGTAGAGGGTGGATGTTGGACAGAATAAAGTGTAGAAAACAGTGATATGCATATTGCTTTCATGTTTGACTTTTTTTTAACTGAATGGTCCATATCAATAACTTTTTACAGACCGCAAAATGAAGTGTTACCACTTATCAATCATGCTACCACTTATACAATCATGCCACTGATTTTCCATCAATTGTAAGTATAGATTGTAGCCTTGTACCAGCTGATTGCAATCATTCATCAAAATTTGGAAGTTTATGCTTTGATATTATACCAATGATCTTTCATATTACTGTCTTGTTGCCTTTAATACCAAACTTTTAT
Source organism: Flaveria linearis (assembly GCA_024085815.1). NCBI lineage: Eukaryota > Viridiplantae > Streptophyta > Magnoliopsida > Asterales > Asteraceae > Flaveria > Flaveria linearis. The sequence continues at coordinate 16,333,503 of CM044010.1, forward strand.
CACAAAATGATAGAGTTTAGATTTAGTTATTTGTCTGGGTCATGAAATATTGTTAGAGTGTCTCTTCCTAAACCGTTCTACAAAGCGTTTGACAACCAACACTTGCTTAAATTAAACTAGTACATGATTACTACACTTGTGTTAGGCTATGTGTAAACGAGTATCAGTGTGACCAAATAGTGAGTCCACGTAGATGTCATCAAAGAAGTGAGTGTGATCACATTCACTAGTGTGTTACATTTGAAAAAAAAAATACAATGATTCATCATTATGATATTTTCAAACATGTTTAACTAAATCGACTTTAAGGTTGTCATGTGTTTCTCTAATGCTTATCATCGCACGGTTTACTAGCTAGTCTCTCTTACTTGTTGATCTCAACCATAGGTGGTTTGTCATCTTCTAGTGTTAACAAATTACTCACTTGTTGTCCTATAAACTCAGGTGATGTAAAATAATATGAGTATACATGTGTTTCGAATTTTTTTCATTTCCCAATGCCACCATATGCCCCATTTTACGAAGTTGATTTCCCATTCAATTTCCTTTCTTTCTGATTTTTAACCGTTTTAAAATAAGATCGTTTCTCGTCGTATCATTCGGGGACATATAAATGGTCTGACAAATATAACATGCCAGGATAAATACCATCAGCAATATAATATACGTGTTTGTACTCTACTTCATTTCCAATAAACAAAGATTGAGGTGAAACTCCATCAATGATGTCATTGAAAATAGGCGATTGATCTAAAATATTTATATCATCGTTTGACACCGCGACACCAAATAGCACATGTAAAATCCAAATATCGTGTGATGTCACAACTTCAAACATTATGGTTGGGTGTTGATGGTCAGCTGTTAGTGTTGACCTCGCCTACCAAAGGGACACTTTGATCAATGACAATGCGTGCAATCATATTACCATGCATTTTAAGAAAACCATGTTTGGTCTCATACACCTTGTATAATTGTTGAATATCACTTCACTCGTCTCCTCAAATATATCTTAGTGTATAGTTGTATCACATATTCACAAAAATGATAATTAAGATAATGTTTTAATTAAATTAGTAAGACACATCACATACTAACATTTATATATATGTAACGTAATAGTCATGCGAATTATACACGCATCATTTTGATTTTTTGAAAAAGATCAATTTAAAAAAAGTATATAGCGGGACTATTATACTAAAATTAAAATAATAAAATATTATTTAATATTGTTATTTTTTTAATAAATAACATCGTAAAAACATTATACACGTTTAAAGAATGGGAAATTTGAAAAGAGTAAATAATTGTAGATTATTTTAAATCTACCCCTCTAAAATCTTTTCACCCATAATATATTGATAGATTGTCATCTGTTTTTCATCTCAACCATTAATTCAGTAGAATAATGACTCAAAATATTACATACACTTTGTATTACAAAACTAACATTGCATTTTAAACGTTATATATGTGTGTATGTATTTTAGTGTTTTTTTCTTTTCAAACCAATAGCAGAACCAATTAACTATACACCATTTATGTATATTAATTTTCAAAACTAATGCAGGATCGGTTTTGGTCACTTAACAAGTGATTTTCTCTCAAACTCACCTAGAATAACACTCAGAACGAGTCTAGCAAGAGTTGATCACAATATAAAAGTAACAAACAGTAATAAACACAGGAAGTAAATTTTCAAGATACTTTTATATATTGTTTCTCAACTCAAAGGATTACAAGACTCTTACAAGCTCAAGCTCTCTTCTTAATGAGTTACAATGAGAATACATATATAATACTACCTACAGCCGGATATACTTTGATACCAGCTGAAAACCTCTAACCAAACGCCTATACTACAAGACTATACGTTAAGGTATCTCAGACATTTTATCTGAGATTTGGTAGTCAGGACATGTCCCTGACTTACCTTTTGTCACCAACTAAAGTTGGTAACATGTACTATCATAAAAAGGTGAATAGTGGAATAAAGTATGGTCAACAGCATGACTCTTTAGGAAGAAGTCATGCTGTATCAGAAGTCTGCAGCGGAACGGCAGAGACCATACTTATGTCCACTAGTCATAGCAGTGTCTTCCGAAGGTTAAATTGCTTCGGAAGAATAACTTCTTCCGAAGCCACTTATACTTCGGAAGACTGCTTCTTCCGAGGCTTGGGGACTTCTTCTTTATCTTCGGAAGTAGAGTTTGTCTTCAGACGTTGATCTTTAACTTGTCTTCAGCTGTTGTCTTCAGACTTTGTCTTCAGCTGATGTCTTCAGCTGATGTCTTCAGCTGATGTCTTCAGATAATTAATGTCTTCAGATGATGTCTTCAGCTGATGTCTTCAGACTTTGTCTTTGGAAGAACTCTTCAGACTTCAGAAGTTCTCATACTTGGCTTTGGAAGCCTTTGAATGTAGCACCAAAATTGACTATGTGAAGTGGTTTTGGTTGCACCAGCCTTATAATTACCCAACAAACTCCCCCTAGGCTGATGCTACCAAAACTTTACTTCCCTCTGCTTCTCAAAACTTTCAGCACCAGGGAAAATAGATAACTATCTGTTTGCTTGTCTTTCCCTGTGATGCTGAGAAGTTTGTACAAATCCTTGGTAGACAGAACATCCAGTCTGTTACCTTGGATTATATGTACCCTTTGCTGTGGCCCTCTGAGAAGAGTTAGTCGATGGGAATTATAGTCATATTCCCCTCCGACTATAGGTTCCAACTCCGGACCCTCCACCATCTGTAGAAAGGATGTACCCTTGGTGGTAGGTCTTTCCTCTTCTTCCTGTCTTCTCATCTTCAACTCTTCTTAGATCTTGGCTTTTGCAGTTAGCTCAGCCAAGTGAAGACTGCTGATATGATTCCTGATAAGAGCAGCAGTCTCAGAGTTGGAGGGGTTGGAGAATGGCTTCTCTACAAGCTCAGCAATTTCAAATCTGTTGAGATGCAATAGAGAAGTGGCATTGAGTTGGTTGAATTCACCATTCTCCCTTTCCATAACAAAGTTGTGAGAAGTTTCATCGAACCTCCATAGGATTATGCTTTTCCTAGGCACAGGAGATTGACTAGGAATCCTGTCCTCTTTTCTTGTATCCAGTAGAGTCGCCAGTTTTCTTCTAAGTCTCTTTTTTTCAACATTAAGAGAATTAGAGTTGAGACTCAGAAGTCTTGCAGCCTGGCCCAAAGTTCCTCTAGGCAACTCAAGAAATTGACCTAGTGTGAGGGAGCTTGAAGAGTCATCAACATAGGTGATGTTGATGAGATCTCCCTCACAGGAGATGCCGCTCACAGTTGTGCAGTTGTTGAGCTTTGTCTTGATCTCCTTAATCTCTTTAAGAGAGAGGTGTTGAGAAGGCTGAGGGGATGATCTGGGTTTCTGTTGGGTAGGTTTAGGTTCAGTGGTTCTGGGTTGTGTTTTGAGTTTAAGGATGGGAAGTTTAGGTGGTTGTGGTGATGAAGTAGGTATGGGTAGAGTTGTAGGTTCAGGGGTGAAGGTTTCATCTAAGGGCTCGGTTTTGATGGGAAAGCAGAATGGGATTGGTTCTTTTGGTGTTGGTTATGGTTGAGTGGTTGGTTGTGGTTGAGTGGTTGGTTATGGTTGAGTGGTTGGTTGTGGTTAAGTGGTTGGTTGTGGTTGAGTGGTTAGTTGTGGTTGAGTGGTTGGTTATGGTTGAGTGGTTGGTTGTGGTTGAGTGGTTGGTTGTGGTTGAGTGGTTGGTTGTGGTTGAGTGGCTGGTTGTGGTTGAGTGGTTGGTTGTGGTTGAGTGGTTGGGGTGAAGATCATTCCCTGTCCCCTTCTATACATCTCCCTCCTCTCTCCCCTATGGATATCAGCTTTAATTTCACTGACAATCCGTTGGAGTGTCTTTTCAGACATAGGACCCATCTGCCTACCAGAGAAGCTGTAAGCCCGGAGATAGTCTTTCATCCAGGCTTTGTCACTAAGCTTCTTGGTGGCAGAGATCCCTGCCTCTTCTTCCTTCTTCCTCTTCTCTCTGTCCTTTTCCCTTGCAGCCTTCTTCCTTTCTTTCTCCATTTGATCCTGCTCTTTGTTGTGGAGCCAGAGGATCGTATCATTATCATGGGGAGAAAGGTCTTGAAGGTTGAATCCTCTGGAGAGTAGTAATTTTATCCTAGCTTCTCTCAGCTGCAACTGGCTTCTTCTTCTTGTCTTAGCCTGGTTAACCTCTTCAAAGTCACCAACTCCTCTAGTGGTAGCAGGAGTGTCTCCTCATTTGCAGCTTCTAGGTTGATGAGCTGATCAATGAGTTCCTCTCTCTTCTTATTGTTGATAGCCTCTTGATTGGCTGCAGCTGCCTTTGAACTAGCAGCTAACAGCTTCTCAGCCGCGAATCTACCTTTCCTTTTCAGCTTTGCAATCTTCTCCTCTTCCTGAATCTCTTACGCAGTCATTTTCCTTTTGCCTTTATCTTTTGACTGCGGTGGTTCTTGGATGGAGGTAGATCAAAAATGTCCTCCCTGCTCAACTCAGATGCTATTTCAGCAATGACATCTATGATGATCAGTTCCTTGGACATTTTGAATAGTCCTTCTGCAGCTTTCATCTCAGCTTCGGAAGACTTATCTTGTTCTTTCGAGGCTTCAACTTCAGCTTCGGAAGTTTCAGTCTGTTCTTCCAAAGCTTTAACTTCAGCTTCAGAAGTTTCAGTCTGTTCTTCCGAAGCTTTAACTTCAGCTTCGGAAGTTTCAGTCAGTTCTTCCGAAGCTTTAACTTCAGCTTCAGAAGAGGAAGTAAATGCAAGTTCTATCCCAATTGTTTCAGTTGCTGGGCCATCAGTCCCCATTTCCCCTTCGAAGTTAATCTCAGGTTCCATGTGGACCTTAGGTTGACCAACTTCTTCCACAGTGGTAGAAGGTGCAGTCAGCCTTTGAAGCTCTTCGGCTCCAAAGTAGATTAGTGTGGTCTCAGGGCTGGGCTGATCGAAAGAGGATCTCAATACATACTTTGTGAAAAGTCTATAGAGATCATGAAGCATGTGTGAGTCAATCTTAAGAGTAGATTGAGATGACTCAGGCATGGTGATGATTTGGGAAGTTGAGGACTGGATCGGTGGTTCCTCAGGTGTTTGTCTCTGAACATTCTCTCCCTTTTTGGTAGCATCATCTTGAGAGCTAGATGAGCTAGAGGAAGAAGTCAATGAGACTTGGATAGGTACATGCCTAACAGACCTTTCCGTCTGTTTCTCAGCTAGTTTAGCCTTGAGATTGTCAATCTCAAGTTGCTGAGTGGCTGACCTGTTCTCTAAGATCCTAACCTGAGATTCAAGGTTTAAGACCTTAGAGATCAAGTACTGAATAGTGAGTTGCATACTTCCCTCATATTCAAGTGAAGAATCACGGGAAGATGAGATAACATACCTAGTATGTTCAGTCTCACCACCAGATGTGGCTTCTTGGCACCCTGGATACCTTTGCTCAAAGTTATCTCTTTCAGAGACATCAATGGGCAAAGTTGTCGTAGACTCAGTCTGATTGATGTTACCAATGTCCTGAGAGCTCAATGAGAGACTCTGAGTAGTGGCAGCTGAGCCTACATGAGTCCCCTACACATCAGTGGGACTCACCTCAGTTAAGGCTTGCTGATGGGGGCTAGAGATAAGGGATGTCTCCAGGCTCTGTTGATCTTGGAAAGGGTGTTGTAGATCAACTTCATGGCTATGGAGAGATGTTATCTCTTCATCAGTTTTAAGGGGCAGATCAGTAAAAGATAGGGAGGTTAGGCCTACTGATCTGGGAACTATTGGCTGCACAGGGGAGTGTAAATACTCACCCTGTGGGCTAAAAGCTTGGGTGTCGGGCTCTTGGGTTTGAGACTGAGGAGACTCAAAGCCCATATTGAGGTCAATGGTGAAGGATGGTGGGACCCCAGACTGAGTGGGAGCCCATGTTTCCACTCGAGTCCTTTTGGGTTGAACTGGAGGAGCTTGTTCAATCAGAGTAGATTGAACAAGGGTTCGTTTGGGGCATCTCTGGTAAGTGAACTTTATGGATGGAGAAGGTAATGTTGGCATTGTGGTGGTGGTTGCTGGTGTGGGTTTATCACCTGTGGGGTTAACAGGGATGTCACCAGGAGCTATGCGCTCAATCATGTCTGGAGGTAAAGGAGTATACCTGCCAGTAAAGTTGATGGACACCTTCTTCAAAGTTTTGAAGATGGCAGGCCGCACTTGAGGAACAGTTAGAGCAGCTGTGCAGACAAGCGTGCTCTGTTCCAACTCGCAGTTTATGAAGTGTTGAATGTATCGGGGATACATGAAGAATGTCTCCCTTCTAAGATTTCCAATTAAATTGGTCAACACAAACCTTGAGTAATTGAAGCGCAGGCCTCTCACCAACCCGTGAACTAGGCATCCTAGTTCGTATGGGATTTGATCCCATCCCCCAGACTTGTTGGATAGGCAGTGAAGAACGATGTGTAGGAGAAACTTCCAATGATGTGAGAAGTTGAATTTGTATACGGTTGACCTGCTCACATCTCCACCATATCCCATGAGGATGTATGTGCCATACAAGTCTTCTTTGGGAAACTCAGTAGGAGCTCCATCATTATGAAGCTCTAGATGCTCCCTGATGAGTTGTTCACTTGTGATCAACTCCTGTCCACAAATGCGGGTCCTTAGGACGCGAACCCATTTAGGATTTCGGCTTGACCATTTCTCCAAAATTCAGTCATGTGGTTGGAGTAAACGGTGGGGTTAACAGTAAGCGCGTGAAGTAGGTTGATTCAGAAAGAAAGGTGATGATTTCAGTGAAGTCAGCATCTCTTGACGAATCAAGTAATGCGACCTGGTTGTGCTGAGGGTTAAGCGCCATTGTAAGAGAGGGTAAATTTGAGCTTGGGTGAATTGCAGGATTGGAAGTGAAGGAAATGTTTAGGGCAGTAAATTGGTAAAAGAAGATGAAATTGAACAGTCTGGATTATTTAAATGGGAAGAATTGCGGTAATGGTGGTAGGGCGGCAGTTTGCGGTTATGAAATGACAGTGGCGGTAAGGGATAAATTTAAATTATCAGTCATCATCAACAAAATCTTTACCTTTTATAGAGTGGGGCCCAATAAGATTTCCGTTACATAGTAAAATTTCTCCTTCCGAGTGTAAAACATTTCCAAAGGTAACTTATCTTCTGAAGGCAATCCTTTCTTCCGAAGCAAAGCATTACTTTTGAAGGTAAGAACTGCTTTCCGAATGAAGAGTTTTATAAGCTTCGGAAGTAGATCTGATATGAAATCAATCGCTTCTTCCGAGACTAAAAACTCTTCCGAGAAGAAAATTTCCATGGAGGAATTTGACTTCGGAAGATATTTAGGAATATCTTCTGAGAGTTAATTCCTCTTCGGAAGAAATTTACACTGGGAATATTTCAAGGAGATCTTTTGTAACAGGGCTTAAATTGTATTGACACAAGACTTAACACATTAAAAAGTTTTCAAAAGAGGTAGTTTAATCAATGTTTATCATCCCAATAGCTGATATGAGATATTTAAACCTTTGTTCATCAAAAGCTTTTGTGAACAAATCAGCATATTGTTCATTTGAGTCAACTTTGATTAACTTTATCAGATTTTCTCATGAATATCACTAATGAAATGATACCTGATATCAATGTGCTTTGTCTTGGAGTGCTTCACTGGATTTTCTGTGATAGAGATAGCACTGTTGTTGTCAATATGGATAGGAGTACTCATGAAGTTGAATCCATAGTCTAACATCTAGTTCTGAATCCACAGCAACTGAGCACAACAGCTAGCAGCAATGTATTCAGCTTCTGCAGTTGATGTAGATATACAGGATTGTTTCTTGCATTGCTATGAAATGATCCTTTCACCAAGAAATTGACATCTTCCTGATGTTGATTTCTTGTCAATGTTGCAGCCACCATAGTCACTGTCAGAGTATCCATAGAGATTGAAATCACTATTTCTTGGATACAAGAGACCTAGTTTAGGTGATCCTTTGAGGTATCTGAGGATTCTCTTTGCAGCAGCTAGGTGAGACACCTTTGGAGCAGCCTGATATCTTGCACAAATGCAAGTAGCAAACATGATATCAGGTCTACTAGCAGTGAGATACATCAGAGAACCAATAATTGCTCTATACTGATGTTGATCAGTATCCTCCCTCTCAAGGTCAGGGCAAAGATTATGGTTTCTAGGTATGGGTGTCTTGGTTGGCTTACAGTCCTTCATCTCAAATCTCTCTAAGATGTCATTGACATACTTGGATTGATTAATGAAGAATCCTTCCTTCAATTGCTTTACCTGAATTCCTAGGAAAAAGTCAATTTTTCCCATGGAACTCATCTCAAATTTCTGCTTCATAGTGCTCTCAAAGTCCTTACACATTTGGTCATTTGAAGAACCAAATATGATGTCATCAACATAGACTTGAACGAGCAAAATGTCTTCTCCAGTCTTCTTGATGAAGAGAGTCTTATCAATGGTACCTCTGATGTAGCCATTCTTCAGGAGAAACTGAGACAAAGTCTCATACCACAGCCTAGGTGCTTGGTGTAGCCCATATAGAGCTTTGTCCAACTTGCACACATAGTCGGGGTGTTGTGGATCTTCAAATCCTGGAGGTTGACATACGTAGATTTCCTTATCTATATCCCCATATAGAAAAGCACACTTGACATCAAGTTGGTAGACAGTGAAGTTCTTGGATGCAGCATAAGCAAGGAAGATCCTAACCGCCTCAAGTCTTGTAACTGGTGCAAAGACATCAGTATAATCGATTCCTTCCTCTTGGGTGTATCCTTGAACTACTAATCTTGCCTTGTTCTTGATAATCAAGCCTCTATCATCTTTCTTGTTTCTGAAAACCCATTTAGTGCCTATGGGTACTTGATCAGAAGGTAGTGAGCATAGATTCCAGACCTTTGTCTTCTGAATTAAAGCATCTCCTCCTGCATCGATTCAACCCAACTACTATCTTTCAAGGCATCTTCCACCTTCTTGGGTTCCATCTGAGATAAGAAGCATGAGTACAAGCAGACATTCCCATGATGAGTTTGCCCTCTTGTTCTCACACCTTCAGAGACATTCCCTATGATGTTTTCAGTTGGATGAGTGTTGTGAATCCTAAGACGAGGAATCACTTCCAGTTGTAGAGATAGGTCCAGGTTGGACATATTCTGATCAGGAACTGGATCACTCTGTCCAGCTGTTGTTTCAAAGTCATTTAATGAGGACTGATTGAATGACTGAGCAACATCATCAATGGTTGGTCGTGAAGTAGTATTAACAGTTGCCTGTTACTTCAGAATACTACTTCTTTCAACCTGGTGTTGTAATAGATCACCTGAAAAGCTTTGAGGTTCATCAAGTGATTCACTTGTTGAAGCTTCACTATTCCTTAAGATAGTTACACTATCAGATCTGTGAATGGTTGAAGCTTGTTGTCTTTCAGCTCTTGGAGAATTTGGAAGAGGTCTGGGTAGCTCAAATAGTTGATTAGCATCAGCATCAACATCACCTTGAGCACCTGTTCCATCTGAAACATTCTCACAAGATGGTTTAGAATAGTTTGGAAACAATTCTAAGTCAAAGATATAATCAGGTCCATTCCCCCTAACACAAGGAGTGTGCTCATTTACAACTATATTGGATGACTCCTCAAATTGTTGATTCTTAATGTTGTATACATTATAAGATTTGGAGCTAGAAGAGTATCCAACAAAGATAGCATCATCTGACTTCTCAGCAAACTTTGCTAAGTTGTCTTTTGTGTTAAGTATGGTACACCTGCAGCCAAAGGACCTTAGAAAGCCAATGAACGGTGGCCTCTTGTCCCATAACTCATAAGGGGTTTTTCCATGGGGCTTAACTACAAGAACCTATTCTGCACATAGCATGCAGTGCTAACTGCCTCTGCCCAGAATGTTAGAGGTAGTTTTAAATCAGCTAACATGGTTCGAGCAGCCTCAATAAGTGTCTTGTTCCTCCTCTCAGCAACACCGTTTTATTGAGGAGTTCTGAGAGCACTATACTGTCTGGCAATCCCTTTTGAGTCACAGAATGAGTCTAGAACAAATTTCCTAAACTCAGTCCCTTGATCACTTCTAATGATCTTAACCTTGTGATCAATTTGATTTTCTATTTTAAGAAAAAAGATTTTAATGTTTCAACAGTTTCATCTTTAGTTCTTAAAAAGAATACCCATGTAAATCTTGTAAAATCATCAACAATTACAAGGCAGTATGATTTCCTTCCAATGCTCATTATACTTGTAGGACCAAATAAATCCATGTGCAATAAGTGTAATGGAGTAGTGATGGAGTTGACATATTTGGATTTATGAGATAATCTGTGCTGTTTCCCTTTCAGGCATGCAACACAGTTATCTTTGCAGAAAAATTCCTTTTTAGGCAAACCATGTACCAAGTTACTTTTAGCCAATTTATTCATTGTCTTAAAATTTACATGACACATACGTTTATGCCATAGCGTTGACTCATCACTATTAGCTTTGGAAAGAAAGCATGATACTTCACCCATATGAGAAACATTGTTCATATCCAGCTTGTACATATCTCCTTTCCTGGGAGATCTAAGAAGCACTAATTCCAGAGGAATTGTCATCCCTGGTTTGAGGATAATGCACTCATGTTCTGTGAAAAGCATTTGATGCTTTTGATCACAGAACTGAGAAACACTTAACAGATTGTGTTCAAGCTGTTTGACAAAGTGAACTTTGTCAATGTTTATTCTACCATTGGATATACTTCCTCTGCCTGAAATATATCCTCCGGCCTCACCTTCAAATTGGACAGGCCCTCTATCATAGTTTTGAAATTGTTGAATGAGAGATCTGTTCCCTGTCATGTGCCTGAAGCATCCACTATCTACAATCCAGACATTGTTGTTCTTGTCAAATAGATGTCCCTGCACATAAGATGAGATTGTTAGTTTTGTTTGGAAGCCCAAGCCTTGCTGGTCTTGAGCTCTTCCAAAGATAATGACATAATTGAACCAAAATATATGCATTGGGGTTCAATAGAGGTCGTTGAAGAAGAGGTTTAGGCTGCAGCATCTTTCTTGATCTTCCAGTCCATCCTTTGGTTGATCTTGGAGGATGAGCTTGTTGAAGCTTTTGCAGCATGGTCTTCTTCCGAAGCTTCTTTCTTTTTGGAAGAAGCCTTCACCACCTTTTCTTCCGAAGCAGTCTTCTTCTGGGATGATTTCAAGGGAGCTCTCTTGTTCTTCCGAACCTTAGAAGCTTTGGCTTCCGAAGCCATTTTCCCTTCGGAAGAAATATTTTCTTCCGAAAGCAACTTGGCTTCTGAGACCATCTTTCCCTTTTTCATCACTTGGACCGTTTGAAATGGTCCAAATATAAAACCTTCCCTGACTCCTTCTTTTCTAACATTATTTGCATAATGTGTGCTTGCTGGATTGTAGTAACAATCTTTAGCCATGTGGTTGTGCAGACCACACATTATGCATGCAATGTTAGCCTTTTGGAAATTTGAAGGTTGCTGTTTCTTGGACTTCTTTTCTTCATCAGCAACTTTCACTTTCAACTTCTGATCCTTTGATAGGACAAGAGTGTTGGTATTACACTCCTTTCCTGAATCAGAAGTACCTACCACTTGGAATCCAGTAGAGATGAAGACACCTTTTTGCTTTGGGTCAATCTTCAGCTTGGACTCAGCAACCTTCTTGGCAGTCTTTCTAGCAGCTTTAGCTCTGCTTCTTCTTGCCTTGGTGGTTAGGATTTGACCTTCACAGGTGGAGATAAGTGTATCTTCCTGTTTCTCCCCTATGGTGGCCACTATTTTTGCCTCATCCTTTAATTCTAATAGAGAAGGGTCAGCAGTTGGAACCTCTTGCTCCTCAGTACCACATCTAGGTAGTCTAATAGACTCATAAGAGTGTGGTGGAGCTATTTCATTGGTTCCCAACCCTCCTTTGTTTTGATAAAACATTTTGGAATGAGAGGATGATGCAAGAATAGCTTGGAAGTTTTGCTTAGCAATAGCTTGCTTCCTGGCCTGAGCCTCAGAGGTGACAAGCCGGGCTTGTGCTTCAGACAGCTTGGATATCAGATCTTTGATTTGAGTCTTGTCCATCGTTTGTTCATGTTTTAAAAGAGACACAGTTTTCTCTAACTCCTCAATTTTCTTTTGATAGTCAGATTCAGCTCTTTTAAAGTCAAATTTTAAGATATTTAAAAACTCAACATCAGATCTGATTTCCATATTGTAATCCTTATAAAGTTTAACCTTAGCAATACAGGCTGGAGTGCAAAGATGTTCATATACCTGAGCATCATCTGTTCCGGCCATGAGTGCTTGAGTGGGAGTCACATCCTGTACCATGAAGCTCCAGTCAACTTCTTGAGCTATTGCAGCTGTTTCAGTTGTCTTTTCTTCAGGCTTTGAGGTTGAGGGATGTGTAGAGGCCTGTGGGGTTCCCGGGTTGTTCTTGGGAGCCTTGCATTCCCTAGCAAAGTGACCCAGTTGGTTGCAGTTGTAACACTTTGCTTTGGTCTTGTCAAACCCAAACTTGCTGTTGACAGGGTTTTGAGGGAATTGCCTTCCAGTTCTCTTGAAAAACTTCTTCGCTCTGTAAGTTAAGAGAGCCATCTGTTGGACAATGTCCACATACTCTACATCATCTGGACTGAAGCACTCAAGATCATCAAAGCAATATTGAAAATCACCAGAGTGTCCACTTCCAGAGACAAAGACACAACTATCCTGAAAGGAGTTGTGTTGAGCCTGTTGAGACCTTGGAGTCTCAGGTAGAGTAATGTAGGGTCCATTATGTGAGTTGTCAGGGTAGCACAGCAAATGATGTTGTGGTTCCATGCTTTCCCTTTCAACCACATGTTTAAAGAGGAGTTTTGCATGTTCATCTCCATCTGGAATGCACTTAGGATACCATACAACTCTGTGAGAGAAAGAGTCTTAAGATCCGAAGTTCTCTTGATTACAACACAATAGTGTGTCCATAGTTTAGGAAGGGAAGACATGAACTTCCTAACTATGTCTCTGTTCTCAAGAGGTACTCCAATATCCACCAAAGTATCCACTATCTCAACATACCTGAAATATTATTGAGTCAAGGTCTCACCAGCCTTGAAAGTGAAGTTTTCAAACTGCTACTTTAAGAGATCTTTCTTGTTCTTTTTAGTTTCCTTGGATCCTTCATACATGAGTTTCAGTGCATCCCATAGATCTTTAGCTGTCTTGCACTTCTTGAAGCCTCTGTAGATGGAGTTTGGAAGAGCAGTTTGAAGAGAAGTCATAGCCCTTTGATCAAGCTCTATTCTTTTCCTATCTTGTTCTGAGTAATCGTCCAAAACTTTTGGAATGATACGATTACCAGTAGTAGAAGTAGTGCTTGGTATGAAAGGACCATTGACAACGGAGTCCCACATCCTTGAGTCTTGACACTTGATAAAGCCTTCCATTCTTGTGTACCATGTGTCAAAGTCTTCAGGGGTGATCAGTGGGGACATGGACATGGTACCAGTTTCTATATCAGCTTTAGTGAGAGCGGCCATTTGAGTGAGTGGGTTGTAGGAAGGAGTGAAAAACAAGTTGATTTGGATGGTAAGATCTCACAATCAAGAGCCCGGACGCTCTGATACCAATTGCAGGATCGGTTTTGGTCACTTAACAAGTTGTTTTCTCTCAAACTAACCCAGAACAACACTCAGAACGAGTCTAGCAAGAGTTGATTACAATATAACAAGTAACAAGCAGTAATAAACACAGGAAGTAAATCTTCAAGGTACTTTTATATATTGCTTCTCAACTCAAAGGATTACAAGACTCTTGCAAGCTCAAGTTCTCTTCTTAATGAGTTACAATGAGAATACATATATAATACTACCTACAGCCGGATATACTTTGATACCAGCTGGAAACCACTAACCAAACACCTATACTACAAGACTATAGGTTAAGGTATCTCAGACATTTTATCTGAGATTTGGTAGTCAGGACATGTCCCTGACTTACCTTTTGTCACCAACTAAAGTTGGTAACATGTACTATTATAAAAAGGTGAACAGTGGAATAAAGTATGGTCAACAACATGGCTCTTTAGGAAGAAGCCATGCTGTATCAGAAGTCCACAGCGGAATGGCAGAGACCATACTTATGTCCACTGGTCATAGCAGTGTCTTCCGAAGGTTAAATTGCTTCGGAAGAATAACTTCTTCCAAAGCCACTTATACTTTGGAAGACTGCTTCTTCCGAGGCTTGGGGACTTCTTCTTTGTCTTTGGAAGTAGAGTTTGTCTTCAGACGTTGATCTTTAACTTGTCTTTAGCTGTTGTCTTCAGACTTTGTCTTCAGCTGATGTCTTCAGCTGATGTCTTCAGCTGATATCTTCAGCTGATGTCTTCAGATGATGTCTTCAGCTGATGTTTTCAGACTTTGTCTTCAGAAGAACTCTTCAGACTTCGGAAGTTCTCATACTTGGCTTCGGAAGCCTTTGAATGTAGCACCAAAATTGACTATGTGAAGTGGTTTTGGCTGCACCAACCTTATAATGACCCAACAACTAATAGCAGAACCAATTAACTATATAATACATATTAGTAATATAAGATAATATAACACATATAAGTAAGATAAGATGATAATTTCATTTAAAATGTAAGGCACCTATACAACACTTTAAGTATATATAGTATAAGTGTTTTATGTAATAGTTTCACTTTTATCCCGACTTAATTAACTTTTTCTAGTTATTTATCATTTAATACATATTATTAATACATTATTTAATAATGAGATATTATTCAATTCACTCCATTAAAATTTATTTTATTCATAATAATATAAACTAATATTTAAATTTATAGTTACTAATCATATTTTTACAACTAAATACTATTTAAATTAAGTATTACTTTATTTAAATACTTATATCTATATCTATGCTACTATATAATACATCTCTTTGGATAGAGAGGTAATTTTACCAAGCATACAAATTTTGAAACAACATGTAGAAAGGAATGCAAGGCATTTAAAAAAGCTAAAATAGGGAATTGATTAAAATTTTAAGATACTTTAGAGGCAATATAGTTAATATCCACTAAAATTTATATAACTTGACATTTTTACCATGATCTATTTTATGTACTTAATAAAAATTATTAATATATTATTTAATAATATGATATATTTAATTTATTTCATTAAATTTTATTTTGTTTATGATACTATAAATTGACATTTAAATTTATATTTACTAATTATATTTTTATAACTAAATAATATTTAAATTAAGTATTATTTTATTTAAATATTTAAGTATATAAATTATATATATATTCATATTTATAATAACTATAATACTAACATATTTTTAGGGGCATATTGAAAGTATGATAAAATGATAATTTTATATATGGATTAAGACATTCATATAAAAAGTAATGCTTGAATTTTATAAAATAAACCATTTTATTCCATTTTATGCGTTTACAATAAAATATAACATATGATGCTTATAATACAAATGCTAATGCATATACATGTGGTCATACAAAACCGTCATTTACTTTCAATGTCGTTCATTTATTGCGATTGAGCAATAATCCATCTTCCCATTTCCCTTGTCTATTGTTAATATCTCAATAACAATCAAGATAATAGTTTTTGGTGATAATTTCTTTATTAACTTTCTTCGGTCTGTACAAATCATCACCGAAAGTTGCCTCCAATGATTATAAAAATCTAACCTACATTTATAAAATAAACCCTCCTAAAATTTAGATAATAAGTGATTTCCGACCACAAATATCACCCATACTTTAACTATAATTGTTGGGATAATATAATTATTTTAAAGATTTTTGTAATATACGTAATTGTTTTCTTTCATTCAATTTTTTCAATAACTATATTTTGATTTTTTAATTTATATTATAACACACCGAGTCGATATTGACTAAAATCGAATTCCCAAAAAATCACGCTACAGCTATACCTTCGCAACGCGTGAGCATTTCCACTATTTATCTAAATGCATATATGCATATACACTATATTTGTATGTTCATGTATTTTATATATATTTTAAAGAAATTCTAGAGAAATGGATGTTTGATTTAGAGCAATCACAGTAGATTTTTTTTATAAATATATGAGTGTGTTTCATATATTATAAATAATGGTTGTGAGTACTCATAATCTTTAGCTCAACCGGTTAAGATGGGGTACCCATGACATGTAAATAATGGGAGGTCTTGGGTTTAAGTCTCCTTCTAAGCAAAAATGTTCAGAGTTGAAACATGGGGTTTTCTCAGCAATAGGTTTTCTTTTGAGGGGGTTGGGGGTGCAGCCCCAACTGTGAAATGGATATGTGAGCCCGATTAAAATAACATCTGTCTTCTGAAGCAGGTTGTACATTTGCAGTTCAAAAAAATAAAAAAAAAATAATGGTTGTGAGTGAGGGGGAGAGAAAATATTATTGTTCATTTGTATATTTAAGAAAACATTGTTCCGGCCACCTCTATAATTTTTTTATTATTTTTTAAAATAGTTTTGAGTGGATAATAAAAAAATATAATGATAAATAAATAAAAAATATTATTTAATTAAAAAAAAAGTATTCAATGCTATTATATGCTATTATAAGGATGATAATAAAGAAAAAATAGTAAATGCTTTTAGGTGCTGTTTGTTTCTGAAGAGGTAAAACGTCTGCAGTCTGCAGACCACATCTGCAGACATCTGTAGGAGAAGAGGTGGACCAAACCTCTGCAACCTGTATTAAGAAGACTGTTTGTTTTGTAACGTCTGCAGACTGCTGAAATAAAATGAAATTAATAAAAAGTTAAAATAAACAGAAATTTAAATAAACTATCACAATAAACTGAAATTAAAATAAATTGTTAAAAGAGTTATACTTTTTACACTTACTTTTTTTATTTGATGAATTGTTTTATAAAATATAAAGTATGTAGTTTCTAAAAAGAACTACAACAAAAATATAACTTGTGTTTTCTTCTTTTTTATGTGTATAGACAATGAATCGTCATCCACTTCAACAATCAAATTAACCACCCACCATCTTCAACAAAACACCATTGATATGCATGAAGCTTCACAAACACACCATCTTCAATCTCTAATCACCAATCATCAAACCCTAACACCATGAATTCACCAGCACTAACAGACTACTTCCCACCTCCACTAACAATGTTCTCAAGAACCACAAGCAACCGAAGAAGCACATCACGCACAAACCCCCTGTTCCTTCACAAAATCACCACATCACATGACGCTAATCAAGAACCATCGCCGCCTAAAGTCACCTGCATCGGTCAAGTTCGATCGAACAAAAAGCGAACATCCACCGCCGTCCGCCGGAGCAAGTGGGTCCGGCGACTGAAATTGTGGTGGCTCCGACGAGTGTGGGTGGATCAATTAAAACAGGGGGTTTATGACATGTAGGCAGTCGGTAATTTGCTAAGAGTGAAATTTAGTTGGAGACTTGGGAATTGAGTGATGAAACTGGGGAGAAAGTGGGTTAGAAGAGGTTTGTAGAGGTAAGAAGACATTAGTCCACCTCTTCTCCAAGAAGAGGTCACGCAAACGTTTTTTAATGAAACGTCTTCAAAAAAACAAACACTCTGCAGATCTCAAACATCTGCCCGCCTTTTTTTGGCGCAGACAAAAAAGCTTTAGAAGCTTTTTTTCAAAAAAAAAAACACCACCTTAGTGGTAAAACATTGAAAAGTGAAACACATATATAATAGTTGACCTCAGTTTAATAATGGCCCACTATATAATTGTTAACCGTTTAATTATAAAAACTCGAGTGATCGGGGACGATGAAAAAACATCCACCATCTCATGACTTGTTGAAGACTATCTTAAAAGAGTTAAACAAGTTTATTAATTATTTAACAAATTTACCACTCGGTTTAAATTAACGAGCATGGAATATCATGATAGATACACATGTGATATACAAAACAATAACATGAATATAAACATATTGATTTTTTAAGATCAATAAATAAAATAAAATTTCTCTTAAGATCGAATTATCTCATGTGTTTAAAATGAGACATTTTAATGGTAAATTCAAGTCCTTTTCTACATAATTATAAGAGAAAGATTCAAACATAAACTCTCTTAAAACTAAAAAGTATAATAAGTAATCAACAATCATTCTTCTTAATCAATGGTCGAGATCAAATTACCGGAAAAATTTTGATAAAGTGGTATTTTAGAAATAGCCAATTTTGTTGACTTTTTTTAAGTTTTCCTTTTTTTAAACGTTCATAACTTTTATATACAACATTATTTTTTTATAAAAATTACACCATACAAACGAGCGCTTTTTAATTTTTAAAATGAATACCGTGTGTTATATAAAAAGATAAAAAATGACGTTTTTAATATAATATCTCATCATTATGTATTTAGTGCAGTTCATTGTGTATATTTGGTTGGTTATTGTGATAATTTTGAATAATATTACGTTTTTTTTCTAAAATGATGAATTTTAAAAAATATAATGATTGAATAATATTGTTATGTATATCTAATATTAAAAATAAATAATTAATTAACAACTAATTAATCTAATACATTAAAAACAATGACAAAATAACACAATGTTTTATTGTGTCTTTTGATCGTCATTGTATTGTCTTGAATAATATGAATTTTGAAAAAAAATATTGAAATAACATCATTGTGCATTTGTAATGGTAAAACACAATGAATGATAAATAACAAAAGTAACACATTGTGTTACCTTTAATACTATAAGTTTTGAAAACTAGATTGGTGAAAGTATATCATTGTGTCTTCTAATTGTAAAACACAATGGTAGATAACAAGTTTATAATCTATAAAAACAATGACAAAAATAACATAAAAATAATCTAAAACATAAAACACAATGATTAAATATATGACACAATGAACGTTTTTTTTGAACTACAGGTTAGTTGTTAGTATCACCAAGTTAGTAATATTCATCAATGTCAATGTTTGAACCTTGAACTTTCAAAAGAGGCATAACCTCCCATCTCGCCCTTGACCTCTAGGCCAAGAGATAATTGGGTCATAATGAACTTATAAGACACAATGATCATAATGTCATTCTTTTTAAAACAATAGAATGACACATGTCAAGTTTACAGTTCTTCTTAAACTTTTTAGATTAAACATTACTTTTAATATAAGGCTACCCTATTTATAAATTCAAATTATATAAACTACACATGCGGTTGATTTTAACAGTAGAATATGTATACGTTATAGTTGTATCTTTGCCGGTTACAAAATTACCTCGTTTAACAATTGTTTTAGTAATATAATTAGCGAATTTTGCGTCAACATAAATCTGGACGGCAGATCGAGCGATCCCCGGCCGCTTGCGTATCTTTAACTTTGGATCTTCGTTGACTTTATACTATTATATGTGAACCCTAATCGGAAATTGTAGCATTTTTTCAAGATTATACACCACATACATCTATCTTTCTTCATAACCAAAAACTTATTATTTCTGGGTATTATTTAAAATTGTAACTTCGCCCTTAATTTACTTGCAGTTGGCAGTTCTTGATTGGTGCAAGAAGATATGAAATTTAGCCACTTGCAACGTCATCTTGTCCTAAGCAAGAAGAAGACTTGCTTCCCCTTTTAACATTGCGCCACTCGTAATAATGCTTGTTTGGACCACCACTTGTTTGTTTCTTTTATCTTTTGTAAATATTCTCTTGTGCACACCAACTGTTTGTTAATATGCCTCTAATCAATTCAACTCTTATGATTTGATTATATGAAGCTAATCTGCACCTCACCCAAATCAAGTATGTAAAATTTGTGCAAATCTTACGTGGGTTTAGCGTTTGTTATGTGATTCTCGTAGACTCGTAGTTCTTTGCTTGAAGTTAGTTTTGTGGTGAATGAGAGTTGGAATTTTGGGCAAAGAGGGTATAAGAGTGTGATAGTTTAATGTCTTATTAATTAAAGGAAGATGCTTTTCAACTTAACATGGCTTTGTTTGTTAAGCATGTGCTCATTAAAGATTAATAACTACATAGATGTGACTATTTTTAATGCTGTTATGATTTGAAGCCAGCCCACAAGCGAAAACCAAGACTTTCTCATGCTAGAGTACTATATTGGCTCACTCGGCTGAAGATATCGGGTCGGGTACCTCCTGTTTGATCTGAAATGTTCATACGGTTAAGGAGATCATGTGGGTATTAGTGAAGCGTTGTTGACTATCCTCAGATGTTTCTTTTAATCTTTTTTTTAAGGTTAGAAATATTGATTAAAACTTTTGAATATTACCCTTTTTAGTCCACTGAAGTTTTACTACAACAGAAGTCTTTAAATAGGAACCAGGTTTGAGCAAAAGGGATGTTCATGTGCTCATAATTTATCCTGTGAAAGAAGGTAGCATAGAGGGGTCAAGCATTAGCATTTAGCAATGAGAGCATGTAGTGCTACTTCTCTTTATCTTTGCCTTTCATTTCTTCTTTTTTCTGCACTGTTGTATAGACCCACCTTTGCTGCTAAAAGGGTAAGCATCCATTATTGCTTTTCAAATGCTGGTTAATTTATGAAACTAAAACTTAAATTTGAATTTGAAATTTTCATTACAATTTCTCACTTTTTTCTTTTCTTTTTAGTCGTATGTTGTGTACCTGGGAGCTCATTCGCATAATTTTGAAGCTTCACTCATTGATTTAGATCGCGTAAGGGACGGTCACTATGAGTTTCTTGGCTCTTGTTTGGGAAGGTAATGTATTCTCCCACGTGTGCATATGAGTGGTACTTTAAGTATTCAATGTCAATGTCAATTTTGAATTTTCTTTTTTGTTTCTTGAATTTACAGTAAAGATAAGGCCAAAGATGCCATCTTTTACTCATACACAAGACATATCAATGGTTTTGCTGCCATACTTGAAGATGAAGAAGCTGCCCAGATAGCCAGTAAGTACTTGATGGTGATATCAATGTCGTTTTGAGGGCGTAGATGGTTCCGTAGACTAATGTGTTTTAAATTATGTGATCCAATGTAGAGCATCCCGGGGTAGTTTCAGTGTTTTTGAACAGGGGTAGAAAATTGCATACAACTAGATCATGGGATTTTATGGGACTTGAGGATAATGGTATAATTTCCTCGAGGTCTATCTGGAAGAAGGCAAGATTTGGTGAAAACACCATCATAGGAAACCTTGACACAGGTTAGCATTCTAATTCATTTTCATGTTTGTAATATTATAATTGTCTTCAAAATGTACTTTTAGTCAAGGGCATTGGTAACTAAAACACAAATTTTAGTTATTTTTTATTTGTTTGTTTATTACTGCTGACCAATTAACAAACATTTTTGTTGAAGACTGTGATATGAATTTACAGTTTACACCCTGTAAACAACATCTTTGGTGACTAAAACACAAATTTTAATTTCTTTTTTCTTTTTTTTTTTTTTTTTTTTGTTTATTATTACCTATATTCTTCCAACAAAGTTAACTTTTAGCTTCTTTCATTTGGGATCGTTGACTTTTGAATGGCTTAGTTGTACATTAGCATCTAAAGTGGCTGTTTGTTCATTATATGGAATTGGCAATTGATTAATTCGTGGCAATGAAGAAGCAATAGTTTATTGAAATAGAATAGCAAACATAATCAATCTAGATCACTAGCAATTCGGTCTTTTACACTGCAAAACTCTTATCTGTTGGCCACTATCATGAGTGCACATGGTTAGTGAACTGGCATTTTAAATGGTTTCAGTTTCAGAAGCTAGGACTAAGAATTTTTTATTATTTGAATATATGAAGTAGAACTTTATAATTTTCTATTATGCAACCATCATTCCCAGATAAGAAAAGTTAATTTTAATTCCTTTATATACTGATTAAATATTTAGTACATTATAAAAGTCAACATTGACTAATATTGGAAAGTAGCGTACTATAGTCAAGTCATTGACTAATTCTCAAAGGTTAAAAGAACACATAATACAAGTAAACTATATCGAACCTTACATTCTCTATTCAATCTTTTGAACCAGGCGTTTGGCCGGAATCAAAGAGCTTTATTGATGAAGGATTGGGACCCATTCCATCAAAGTGGAAGGGAGTCTGTCAAAATGGTGCAGATGCTAGCTTCCATTGTAATCGGTCAGGTTCCTTCAATAATATTATAAGTTTATAACCATATATCATGCCCAAATTTTTTTATATAAATACATTATTTCCATCTTAAGTAAACTTTTTTTGCATGCTAATCTTGGTATTAGGTGGCATGGCCTAATATGCTATACTCATGTTACAATTATTCATGTTTTGTTTTGCTATTGTAGGAAGCTGATAGGAGCAAGATACTTCAACAAAGGTTATGCATCTATGGTGGGACCTCTAAATTCTTCGTTTGAGTCACCACGTGACCACGAAGGGCATGGGTCCCACACATTATCAACGGCTGGAGGTAACTTTGTATCAGATGCTAGTGTATTCGGGTATGGGAATGGAACTGCTAAAGGCGGATCACCAAACGCTAGGGTAGCTGCTTATAAAGTATGCTTCCCGCCCGTAAATGGAAACGAGTGTTTTGATGCAGATATATTAGCAGCATTTGATATGGCAATTCAAGATGGAGTAGATGTGTTGTCTGTATCTCTTGGTGGTGATGCTGTTCCCTTTTTTAATGATAGTGTTGCCATTGGCTCTTTCCATGCTGTTAAGCATGGAATTGTTGTGGTTTGCTCTGCTGGAAATTCAGGTCCCGATGATGGTACCGTATCAAACGTTGCCACCTGGCAAATTACAGTTGGAGCTAGCACCATGGACCGTCAGTTCCCTAGTTATGCGGTTTTAGGCAGTAACATGCGGTTCAAGGTCAGTTCTTTCACTAATATTGCTATTAATCATTACTTACTTCTAACAAATCTTTAATTTCAGGGTGAAAGCCTATCTGCTAAAGCATTACCGAAAAACAAGCTATTTCCAGTTATAAGCTCTCTAGATGCTAAAGCAGCCAATGCTGATGCTAACGACGCGTAAGGAATACTTTAATGAGTCATGATGCATAAGATTATTACATCTTAGTGGCTAAACTTTAGCCTTATTTGTTTTGCAGGCAGCTTTGTAAGGCAGGATCACTGGATTCTAAATTGGCGAAAGGGAAAATACTAGTGTGCCTTCGTGGAGATAATGCTCGGGTTGACAAAGGTCAAGAAGCTGCTTTAGCTGGGGCGGTTGGGATGATTCTTGCTAATAATGAAGCTTCTGGGAATGAGATTATTGCAGATCCTCATGTCTTACCTGCTACACACATCACTTATACCGATGGTCTTGCTGTTTATCAGTATCTTAAATCCACCAAGTAAGCTATATATCACATGTTATTACTGCATTATCATCATCATTATTTTAACATTCGGTGATTTATAACATTTATGGACTTGTACAGAGCTCCAATGGCTTACATCACACATCCATCAACTCAAATTGACACGAAACCAGCTCCATTCATGGCTGCTTTCTCATCTAAGGGACCTAACATGATCACCCCACAGATTCTCAAGGTTATCATTATATAACTACATATTCTGCCGACTGCAGTCTCCTTCATTTGGCTTACATTCTTGCATGTATTGATCATTATGTTTCTTGATTATGTTCAGCCTGATATAACAGCGCCTGGTGTGAGTATAATAGCTGCTTACACTGAATCACAAGGACCAACAAATCAAGATTTTGACACACGCAGAGTTCAATATAATTGTGTATCGGGCACTTCAATGTCATGTCCTCATGTTTCTGGTATCGTTGGGCTTTTGAAAACTCTACATCCAGATTGGAGTCCAGCAGCAATTAGATCCGCCATCATGACCACCGGTGAGATCACATTTACTCATTACCATACTACGAGGAATTAGATTTATATTATATAGAGCAAATTGTTTAATCATGCAGCGAGAACACGAGACAATGAGGCAAAACCGATGACAAATGCATCCCACATTAAAGCAACACCCTTTAGCTATGGCGCAGGACATGTACAGCCAAACAGAGCCATGGACCCTGGTCTGGTTTATGACCTGACCACAACCGATTACCTCAACTTTCTGTGTGCACTCGTCTACACCAAGTCTCAAATAGAAAAGTTTTCAGAAACACCCTATGCATGCCCATCTAAGAACATTAGTCTCACAGACTTCAATTATCCATCAATCACAGTTCATAACCTCAACGGGTCAGTCACAGTGACCCGAACCGTTAAGAATGTGGGTTCACCAGGCACCTACGTGTCTAAAATCTTCAAACTAGCTGGTGTATCGGTCCGGGTGCAGCCAAAGAGCTTGAAGTTTACAAAGATTGGTGAAGAGAAAATGTTTAAGGTTATTTTCAAGTCCAAAAGGAGCAGGACAGTTGGAGACTATGTGTTTGGGCAACTGAAATGGTCAGATGGAAAGCATAATGTGAGGAGTCCAATTGTGGTGAAGACCATATGATTTGGGGGTGGGAAAAATATCCGTTAAATAATATTTGATTGTTATTATTATTGAAATTTATTTATTTAGTTATTGTACTTGGTATTTTATCATTTTTGCAGGGTAAAATAGTCAAATAACAGTGAACAATTTGCAAAAATTATCACAACATTAAATATGAGGTCTTAAGTTGGGCATATTTATATCTTGACAATGACTTGTGTCTACAATTACCTGAACAACTCTATATATGTATATGCAATTGGCATCATCTTCTACTCTAATATTCTACCCTAACTTAAACATTTTATAGAAACTTGAATGATATGTAATTCAAAATTTAACATCTAAAACTAATTGAACTAATAATAATCTCAAAGCCCAAGATAACAAACTATAAATCTACAATCATGTGTTGAGAAGCTATGCCCTTTTTAATATCAAATTGTCATGTAAATCACATGGATATATGATAAAAAAACACGCAATTGTCGTGTGTTTTAGTTGTATAAAACTTTTATACGGTCGGAATTTCAAAACCTTATGTAGTCATAGGGTCGGAATTTCATAAGTTGGTATTTTTCAACGAATAGAACTTACGTAGTCGTATGATCTACGGTTGCAAAATGTTGATTTTCGCAAGGCAAACACAACCATATATGAAGGCCATTTCTATTTTCAAAACATATGAATTATACAAATTATAGTTACTTGCAAGTAGAATGGATCAAAAATAGTGGCAGAAGTGACAATTTAGAATGGTTATCTTGGTGTAATTTTTGTTTTTAAAACTTCTTGTTCTTATGTTTTAACGCATTGTTAGTTTCTTTTAATAATATTAACAGTTGTGAAAAAAAAAAACTTACAATTAAAATACTTTACTCATAAGATTCCTTCAAATGACATTAAATATGCATTTTTGATTAGTAATATATCAAATTACACAATTTGCAAATTTTTCACCACTCAACTTTTCTACATTTACGGCTACTTATCCTCAATAATCAAATAAAGATTTCACCTATTTTTGTGTTAGGTTTAATGATTGGAGA
The DNA here is from genome assembly GCA_024085815.1 of Flaveria linearis. Lineage (NCBI taxonomy): Eukaryota > Viridiplantae > Streptophyta > Magnoliopsida > Asterales > Asteraceae > Flaveria > Flaveria linearis. Next base: position 16,359,037 of record CM044010.1, read on the forward strand.
CACAATCAGCCAACCAGGAGCGGAACTACTATTCGGGAAACGGGGTTAAAGGATCACTTAAATATTTTAACTAGTAGTGGGTTTTATAATGCCGAAATTTCAATTCTATAGTATTTTGGAAGTGAACTTTTTAATATCATTAATTTCAGAATATAAATAATAATGTAATTTGACTAATTGGTTTTCTTTCTTCCACGCTCGTCCAGATTATTATAAGGCCTTGATTTCTATTCCCAAGACTATTATTTTATACTAATTTTAAATAGGTAAATTACCGCAACACCCTTAATACCTTTTTACCCTAACCCAACCCGAAACCCTCCCCATTGTTGTTACCTTTTGGAAATAAGACCCTTGACTACTACTTGTGTGCTTGCTCAAGAAAAGAGCTTATGAACCTTGAAACAACCCAAGATTATGGACTTTGATTAAGATTAGAAGGGAGATTAACGAAAGCCCTAGATTTGAAAAGTAGTTCTCAATATCTGTCTCGATTTGAAGGTGCATGGACTCGATTATGTGATTTTCCTTTAGTATACCAAAGATATTAAAGTTATCCAAGATGTATCCGTATGATTATAATTATTAAGATAAAAACAAGCTTAAATATGACATCGGGATCCACATTAGAAGTATCAAAGAAGATACGAAGTTTGCTAACACGAATAATATATCTAGTCTTCTAAAAAGATGGTGAATAAGGAAGCTTGTTGATTATCCATTGATTTATTATCTTCTAGAAAGGGTGATATATCACAGGTGTTATGGTTACAACAACAAGTGTTGATAAGTGTTTTTTTTTTCAATAAAGCATGTGAAGAGAGAGTTATGTAATGGCATTAGTGATGAATATATGAACAAATCTTGTATTTGTTACATTAAAATTGAGTTTTTTTTTAACTTTCAATGAAAGATGTACAAGACAAAGACATACACTGAACAAATATAAAATACAATTTTTTTTAATCTCTTACGATATTGTATTTTTGTTAATAGTTTAATGCAATTTAATAATGTCTATCTCTACTGGCCCACATGAAAATTTGATATTGCTTCATTAAAAAACTCTCTTTTGATAGTGAAGTTTTAGATGTTTTAAAAGTTGCTACAAAACTTTGGTTTTTTATAATTTTATCACAAAAGTTTAATTTTTTCTTTAGTTTTTCCGGTTCTCATTTTCACCATCCACACTATACATAAATTACGCTTTAAACCATTTCATTTTCTCATAGTTTTATTTTTGCGTAATAACTTCCGTTCGTTAGACGGAAGACGTGATTGTCTTTAGTCTTCTTTGTTAACATTTTGATATAAATTATTTTGAAGGCAAGGTTGTGTTCAAAATCGAGTATTATTTTGGTATTATAGGCTATAGTGAGTGACATCACTGTTGCGGTACCATGATGAAACTGAACCGATTATGAGTGAAAAATTTGTTGCTTGTATAACGATATTGGTATTATCGAAACTTATCTTGGTAGTTACTTTCATGGTTTTAGACAAAACATACCAAGATTTCGCGTAGCATGAGGGAAAAACGACCAAACTCCCGATGTGTAGAGCGGGGGAATTACTTTTGTTCATTAACATTTTTTGAAAATTGAATGCCTGCTATATTTATTATTCTTTTTATAAATGCTTTGATATAATTTTTTTTTAAAATAAAGTCTCACCCCGTTCAATTAATTACTTTGGTATTATAGTCTATAACAAGTGTAGTTACTGTTGCGGTATCATGATAAACAAACTAATTATGAGGCAACACCACCCTTACTAATATTGGTACTATCGAAACCGGTTTCGGTATTCACTTTTATGGTTTCAACAAGCTGATTCGATAATGACCAAACTCCCTTCGTGTAGCGTTGGCGAATAACTTTCGTTTAATAACCTAAAAAACCAGAATGCGCGACTTTTTTTTACTTTTTTGTCAATGTTTCGATATAATTTTATATTTTATTGTTTAAAAAAAGTTGTATTCAAAATTGAATATTTTTTGTATTATAAGCTACAGTGAATACAATGACCGTTGCTATTCCGTGTCGAATCAAACCGGTCATAAGTGAACTTAGTACCGGTATTGGTTTTATCAGATCGGTATTCGTTTTTATGATTTCTATGAATAGAACCGATAACGAGCAAAGTCGCGTCATGCAACCGATAACGAGCAAAGTCACACCGCATGACGCGACGTAAAAACAATCAAACCCACGTTGTGTGGCGCAAGATAAATAGTAGTTCCAAACCCATTAACAAAGGTAAAAGCTTATCTTGCGACCATCGATGAAGATGTCAAGCTCACAACCGCACTGAAGCAGTTGAAAGATAATGGTGGAAGTCTACATAAGCAATTTCCATCGATCCCTTCTTTACACTTCCTCCACACGCTCTTGACACATTGCCATTAATCAATTCTTTAAACTTTTAATTAAAGAAATCATCACATCAACAGCAACGTGCAAACAACCACTACCATTTTCCCATCTTGATCTTTAAACACCTAACATCAGATGGAGAAAGAATATTCAATTTCTTTGACATTTATTGCGATTAAGCCCAAATCATTGACTTCAATCAAAGGTCCCGACTTTCCTCGAAACTTCCCTTTGTATAATTCTACGTAATTGTAAAGAAACCCATGTGAAATATCAATTGTGTTTGGCTGTTTTTCGTTAAGAAAGTTATGCCCACCAGGTGTTTGATGTATTGCCTGCTTTAATATTTGTGTTAAAGTTGATGAATTTGGGGGTTTTTTGTAGTGATTTTGGTGGGTGTTAACTGTTAAGTGGTTTTGGTTGGATTTCAATGGAGCAGTTAAGGTTTGAGTGAAGATGCAATAAAGTTTCTGCTTATTGGCTGCTGAACATTTGTCAATTTGTCAATTTGTCAATTTCATTGATTGAATTAATGGGCAAATGCAATGATCTGCAGATGGTAGGATTCAGTACATGTGTTGAAGTGAGTTTTACTCTTTTTTTCTCTTTTTGACCACTGCCATGATGATGGTTGTTGTTGTTGTTATGCACCTACAAATGTGTAGATTTATCTAACACAAGAATTCTCACAGACAGGATCGATAGAGGGGAAGCCAATTATGGAGCCACATGATGCGGGCAGTTCAGCCTCAACCAAAAGAAATATGCTTTCTGTTAAAGCAGTATATGAAAATTTGGACAAAAGATATGTTTTGAGGACAGTGGTAACCAGCATAAAGATTGCTTTTTTATCTGATAAGATTAGTTTACTCATACCTTTTGGCCCCTTAGCAATACTGGTTGATCGCTTGACTAATCATCATGTGAGTTATTGCTTATTATCATTGTTATTGTTGTTGGTTAAATTACGAAATAGCACTTTCAATCCATTTTTTATGCCTGTTTTGACTGGATCATATCTTGTATCAGGGTTGGGTCTTTACCTTGAGCTTATTGGGCATCATACCATTGGCAGAACGTTTGGGTTGGGCTACCGAGTAATTATCTTCATATATCTTTTACATTTTTTATTGGTAGTCATATTAAGGGTGTTTTTGAATGACCTTATTTAGATATTTTCTTCATGTAATATTGGTGTTATGACCACATTTGACTGACTTTGATCATTGTAATAATAGTCACTAAGATGTTTTGGCTTGTTTTTATGCAGGCAGCTGGCTTTCTACACTGGACCTACAGGTGTGTTACCAGCTGTTCATTCTAAATCTGATTCAATGGTTTTAGTTTTTGCAAGTTGTTATTATTGGTTATGTGAATTATGCTTTGATATTTACTAGTAATTCAAACTAAAATTGCAGTTGGTGGTCTTCTAAATGCTACATTTGGCAATGCAACAGAGTTGATAATATCAATGTACGCAATGAAACATGGTATGCTACGTGTTGTACAGCAATCATTACTGGGGTCAATTTTGTCAAATATGTTGCTTGTTCTTGGATGTGCATTCTTCTGTGGAGGAATTGTTCATCCTAATAAACAACAAGTGTTTAACAAGGTCCGTTTAGTACTTTTAACTTGTTGATAATTTCTGTATCATTGACCAAAACTTGAAATTCAAATGTATACCACCTTTTGGCAGTCAAATGCTGTAATGAGCTCAGGATTGCTGTTAATGGCAGTTATGGGTCTGTTATTCCCAGCTGTTCTCCACTTCACACATACTGAATTGCATTTTGGGACATCAGAATTGGCACTTTCAAGATTTAGCAGTTGTATAATGCTTATAGCATATGGTGGATACATCTTTTTCGAGCTGACTAGTCAAAAGAACTCGTATACCCCAATCAATGAGGTTGGTGATCGTCCTGTTAGCTACAGAGACGGTATTAACACCTTCAAATGTATCTTTTAGTTATAAGAATATAATATTTTTCTAATATTGAGTTAAAAATACCAGGAAACTAGTCCAGATGATGGGGAATCAGATGACGAAGAATCTCCCGATATTTCGAAGTATGAATCCATTATCTGGCTCAGCATCTTGACACTTTTCATTTCGGTTCTCTCTGAATATCTAGTCAACACAATTGAGGTATCCAAATTGTTTAGATTCTACATAAAACTATTTCTTGAATCTTTTTTATATTATTATAAACAAGATTCTATCTTTCAGGGTGCTTCTGTTGCAATGAATATTCCAGTAGCATTTATTAGTGTTATTCTACTTCCTATTGTTGGAAATGCAGCAGAACATGCCAGTGCCATCATATTTGCAGTTAAAGATAAGCTTGTAAGGACTTGCTTGTTACTTGTTATTTATTACACAATCATGTTTCATTTTTCTTAAAAAAATTGTTACTGTCATATCATGTGTGCACAGGATATATCTTTAGGAGTGGCGATCGGCTCGTCAACACAAATATCTATGTTTGCGGTATACCATTATGCATTAATGTCCACTTTGTAGTATATTTTAACCGCCAATATTCTATTAACTTACTAATCTTATTATTTATTTCATGTAATTATAGATACCGTTTTGTGTGGTGGTTGGGTGGATCATGGGACGTCCACTCGACCTAAATTTTCAACTTTTTGAGACTGCAACCCTTTTTATGACGGTTCTGGTAGTGGCTTTCATGTTGCAGGTTCACCCTATTCGAGCAGATCTTTTATTTTATATGTTATGCCATTTTTGGTCAAATTTGCACCTAAACTTCGTTCTATGTTTGCAGGATGGAACCTCTAATTACTTCAAGGGACTAATGCTTGTGTTCTGTTATCTGATAGTTGCTGCAAGTTTTTTTGTACATGTGGATCCTGAATCTATACGTGAGTTATATAACTTCTTCTACATTGTTGTTTGACTTTTGTCTAGATTTTTTTTCTTCTACATTATTGTTGGAAGCGATTAGCGATTTTTTTTTCTGGTTTTTGCAGAAGATAAACCCTAAAATCCATAGTTGCAGAAGATATGCAAATTCTGGAGAAGAGGGCTTTGAATCCATTGGGCAGCAAGCACAATCACCAGTTCGGTTTGCTTGACCTCTACAGACGACTGTAATGTTCATATTTGACTTCCATGGTGGTGTAGTTATTATGGCATATTCCTAAGTAATTGTAAAAACAAAAGGATGTAGATATATCCAATTTTCAGTATTAATCATGTCATTCTGTCTTTTAACCTCCATTTATTGTTTAGTTGACTAAAATCAGTAAACAAATAAGTAAGAAAATATGAAGATTCAAACAATAAAAACGATCTGGCATTAGTAATAAAACAAAATGATTAACAAGATATATCTCATGTGATTGAATATTATTTATATGAATTAATATGATCCCTTTACAAAAGAATTGGCATACAACATACAAAGAATGAAATTTTAAGTTTGTATTTCCTCAATAAAAGTAGGTGGAAGTATCTGCTGCATTGTTAGTATCCCTACAAAGAATAGACCGAGCTTCAACAATTGAGCGAGGCGGTTCTAGATCTTTCTCTTGTAACGCATTTCCCTGCAGTCTTTGCATTTGGGAAGCAAAAGTATCATCCAAAACCTACAAATCAATCAATAAACTCATGTTATATTGCTAGAAAATAAAAATAAAAACTATCCCTAGAACAGACTAAAGTTTACACAACTTACTCCAAGAGCATAATAAGATCCATTGTACCATACACGGTTTTCCTTTCTACCCTCCAAAAACTTTAGCACAATCTACAAATTACGCACTCAAGTATATCAGAACACTTTCTTTTAAGAGTATATGAAAATTAAGAAATGATGGATAAAGATATATGATTAGAGTTAATTACCTGTCCCATTTTGTCCCATAAACCACGACAACTAGCAATGAATATTTGACTTGTAAAAACCTCATGTAAGTTGGATATTGATTCCACAAGCTGTGAACTCAAAACTTGCATCCTGTCACGGATTTCACTTTCTCCATCTGCTTCCTTAGTTTCCTCAAGAATTCTTTGAAGTCGTGTGCTTCGACTTGCTTGCATCTGTAAAAAAATTATTGATTGGTCATTATCTTCAAAAAAGGAACGCCTTTTATTAACTTATTATTACTTACATTGCTAATGAGCTTGACCACCACAGCCTGCATGTAGTTTTTATACTTTGTTCTGAATAAGACAGTAACTGCATTCATTTGCTCTCCATAAGTTGACTTTTTATCCCCGTTGACCGGAAGACACGATGCCCATGCCTTCAGTTTGTCTTCTATTCTACAGTGTAGAACATCAAGAATTCTCTTGATGGTGTTTAGAAAAGTTCCCAGCTACCAAAAAACAAAACCGATAAAATCGATAAGCTATGTTTTTAAATAATCTTTCTATAACTAATATAAATTGTATTCTCACTTGATTAGGAATGGTATACAGAGCATGTGATTGTCTTCTTGTTAATTTCTGAACTTGTATTCCAAGCCTCTTGGGAATGCTATCTTTCAAAGGTGTCAAAATATCTGCATATTGTCTTTCAAGTGCTTTCATGATTGCTCTTTCCACATTTGCAACCGCCTTTCAAGTGTAAGATGAAAACGTTTAGAATCAAAACTTATAAATGGATATAACTTGTGTTTGGAATTAAAGCATAGATCATTATAACTTACATTCTCCAAGATCAGCGTGTATTGTGGCCATCGATTGATCACAACTTCATATTCACTCAACATTTCTTTAATTTTATCATATAATTCTTCAGCAAAAGGTGAAGTTGTAATCACACCAGCCCATGGTATCTTTTCAGCTTTGCATGACTCAAGTAAGCAAAGTTGCATATCTTGGACCCAAACCATAATGTAATTGTGGTATAAGTTTCTTGAGTCTACACCACCTTGAGGTACACTGAAACATAAAAATGGTAGTTTTTTTAATTCCCAGGGGTTATTATATGATTATTTTATTGGCACAAAGAAATGAGTAATTTATCAGACCTAATGTTCCATGACTCAAGATTTCTTTCAAAGTCAGCAGTTGCTATAAGAAGTTCATTGACATGAGGCTGAGGACTTGAGGGAGGCCATGCGGCAAGAAATCCTTTAAGCCGTTTGCATAATTCGCTGCTGTAAACTGCTGCTGTGATGCTTGAGAGATCAATGGAGCTGAAAAAAGAGGCATAAATATACAAAATTAAAATGCCATAACTTTTTTTATTTTTCTTTTAGATTCTTTATACTACAGAAGTTGGGTAACAGGTTCATATGGGTATGGGTTGAAACGGGTCAGGTCAGAATGGGCCCTTAGCATCTTTTGTCCATTTTTTTTTGTAAACAATGGACGTGTTAGTTATATGATTACAAAAACAATATTATTACAAGAAGACTTTTGGCAAATTCAACCCTTTTCAACCTGTTCCCAATCTAGCTAACTTTTTTTTGTTACTTGTTTGAGATGAAACATGCCCAAAATCAACTAAAAGCAAATGGGTCAAAATATCCACATCTACAATAGAATATTACAAATTCTTTGGATGAAACAATTTAGGCCATATGCTTAGAAAACAGACTTTTCGCAAATTTAAATCCGTGTTCAAAATCCGCTACCCTCTAGTTAATTTTTTTATTTGATCAGTTTGAAATAAAACAAGCCCCAAATCAACCCAAAGAAAATGGGTCAAAATTTCCACCTCTACCACAAAACATTACAGCTTTTTTTTTCATGGTATACATGTGCATACCTTGGTAGTATGTGTTGGTTATGTATCTTGATATCTGTTTTTATTTCATCGCTTAAATTTATACACAAATTCTTCATTTTCAGATACGCGGTAGTAATTGTAATAGAATCCATAAGAAAACCATCAGTATTGCTTGCCACAAACTCATCAGTTTCCACCATATGCTTCCTACACCTCTTTCTTGCTGCTGCCTGTAAAAACACACAACTTTTAAACAAATAAAACCCACACAACACTACTTATTAAGCCAAAAATCACACAATTCTCCACCTGTAAATAGCTAGTCAACAAAGCTTGTCCATCAGGCGAAAGTATATCATGAATAAGAGTATATAATTGAACCGCTGGCACTAATGCTGGGGCAGCGGATTCTGGAATTGGACTCAATATGTCTGATAATCCAGTAGAAGAATTTTCATCTAGTGACTTGTAATTTTGAAAAGCAAGTGCCAGTAGACTCTCAATTTGTGTTTCACAGTCCAACAACAAGCTTTTCTGCAATATGTCAATAAATCATATAAGGGTCTAAATTTCAAAAAGAATCAAGCTTCTAACTTTAAAGTTTCATACCTCTTGTCTTGTTAGTTTTCTTTCTGTTCTAGCCTTGATAACAGGTACTAGTAGTTCATAAATGAGCTCTAAGCAATCTTTTATAGGCGTAGAAACGTTCATGACGTGTGAAAGATGCCTAAAATTGATGTAAGATGATGTAAATTAAGGCAAATGTAGGAGATAAAGATTATAGTTTCATTGATTAATAAATTTGAGTACCTGAGTCTGGTGTATGATTCTGAAACTCCATAATAATCAGAAAACTCAGTCAGCAACCATTTCCAAGGTTCAACTACCCATAAATTACGCGCATGGAAACATTGTGCGCGCATGGCAGCCTCCAATAGTAAATCATAGGCAAGTGTTTCCACAACAGGCCCGCACTGTCAAAATTATGAGAAGAATTAACATTGTGAAACAACTTACAGCATGAACTTTCAAAAAGCATATATATAGTTTTTAAACCTTGAGGTGAGTAGCTTCATCCGATGTAACCGTACTGGTGATGGAAAGCTGAACCTTCCCTATGCATTCACTATCTTCATGATAAATTGGCCACCATTTGATTCTATCATTCTGCATACCATGAATTACATCATAAATTTTATTGTTAAATTACATTTGAATCTATCATTATATCATATATTCATATGTACTTAAAACTTACAGGATTGTCATGTAGGGATGACACTGGAATAATTGCACGACCCTGGATAATTCTCTTTTCGCTCTGCACTTCTAGCATAAGGGCATCACCTTGATTCTCTGGGAAACTAGTGTCACATACAAGATATAAAGTTAGCATATAATTAGTATCTTTTTTAAATGTGACACACAAATTTGTTAAGTTTTTTATTTTTTTGATTTTTGGGTACTTACAAGTCATGGGAATCACCGGTTCCAGGCCTCAAGCAAATGCCTAAAGCTGATTCTGTTTCTGTATGTTCTTGAGAACTTTTGAGGTGCAATAAGCATGTCACTGGTTCTGCAACAGGATGATATTCTAAATATTCGATGAAAAGTTTAATATTCTTTTGTTGATTAGATTATTAGGATAAAAAAGAACCAACCTTCACATGGAAGTGAAAATGAAGAGAGTCCTAATTTGTTGATTTTGCTTTTTACAAGTGAAGAAACGTGTCGAATGTACTCAACTCCTGCTTGCATATAAATAGCACTTTGCTGAGAGTATGTGTCCTTGAGTTTTCTTTGTGGGATGATTCTTACTTTTCTCACTGCAAAAATGGATGCACATCGTTTTTGAGTTAAAGAACATAATATTTTGAACTTTTAAAGTTAAAAAGACCATGTATTCTAATATATTGAGTTAAAGACCATACCTTCAACCTTAATCTTTCCAATCACTTTCTTTACCTTCAAGGAGCATGCTTTATCTGTACTTTCAGTACCACTATTTGCAACCGATTTAAAACCTCCAGGTTGCAACAAGAATTTGTGTAGTCTAAAGAAAAGCGGAAAACACAAACCTTTTAAGGCTATTAATATATAAAAAAGGCAACAAAAAAACATCAAGATAAGTTAACATACCCAAAGGCATTGCGCAAAAGTCGACATTCATCATTTAGGAAGACAGGTGCTTCTGTGCAGCCTCGTGCCCATGCATTTAAGCATAACCGGAAGCATGCATCATATGTTATTAAAGTTTGCCATGGATTTTGACTACTGCCAAAAGTCAGCATTCTGTGTAAGTGATGTTAAATTAAGCTAAAAAAGAAAATGGCTAAATCTCAATGGATGTAGTACCTATTACAATAAGGTGCGTGATCTTGTAAATTCATTTCCCCACAATGCATTGACTTAATGGCTTCATTTTCCCTGCATAAGATGATTATTATCTCGACATATTGTGCAAAAAGTGCTAAACAATGAACATAAACAAGCACATGTTCAAATATCTAACCTTTCACTAACAGAGGTCTCCAGTTTTCCATCATGAGCAAGTTTATCATCATTAGTGAGTTTATCTGGCACATTGAACTCTTTTTGTGATTGTTCAAATCCTAAATGCCCTGAAGATTCTTTACTTGACTCACAATCAACCTCATCACTGTGTCCTACTCCTTCAAAAATAGGTGGTGCGCTTGGAGTTCCTAAATCAGCTACAGGGGTACCCTGCATTTACCACGAACGTCAACAGAAGTCAACCTTTATAAACCTAGAAAGCAAATGACATCAAGAAACATGCACTTACATAGGTGCTAAGATGTGTGCTTGCTCCACCATGCCATCCAGTTTCAGTAAAACTTTTGGTTTTTTGAGGAATTTCAACAGAAAGATCATCTTTTATTATCCCTCTATTCAAAGTTGACCTGTTTGGTCCTACTTGTTTAGGTGATTTAACAAAATTAACATTAAAGATTTCTTCATTGAACTCTTCTCCCTCGGAGAAAGTGCAGTCCATATCATCAGAAGCAGAGCCCACACTCTCATCATGAGCACCATAATCATCATAATCGTCATCATCTTCATAGTCATTGAAGCTGTTTGTTTCAAGATTATGAGATCCAAGCAGGCTGGAATGAAATTTAAGGGGTGGTAATAAATTAGAGGATTTATAAGCTGTAGAATTGAACGAAAGAGGGGATTTTGGAATCATGTATTCATGATGAACTGCAGTCTCTCTTAAAGGCGAACGAACTTGAAGCTGTTCCTTCTCTGATCCCTGCCAACAATCAACAATACATTCAAGATTCAATTTTTCTTATTAAAAGAAATTAAGAAATGATTATACCCTTAAATAAATAATGTGCGAGCGTGATCAAGAATCTGAATACGGATAAACGATTACTCACTTGACTGTTATAGACATAAATTTTCAATAAAAAATGCCATGAAAGACAAATTATGTTGGTGTACAGTATACTTAAAACACATATAGGTTATATCTAATATGCATAACCTCTACAAAACTTGTGCAAACTTATGTGGGCATATGATCAAGAATCTGAAAAAACAAAAACAAAAACAAAAATTGATAAAGAACAGGATCATTCTTCACTGGCACTGCTAGATAATATGATTTTTAATCAGCATGGCATTCAAGATTCAGTTAATCAGTTCTTTCAATAACAAAACATCAAGAACATATGAACGAATGCATAAATTCAATAAAAACCAACATGAATTTGTGGATATATGTTAATTAATCAACAATAACAATAATAATTGTTCTTTCTCTCTGATCCCTGCTACATACCATTCAAGATTCAGTTCTTTAAATAACATAACATCAAGAAAATATGCATAAATGCATAATGTCAATAAAAATCAACAGAAAATTTATGGGTATATGAATCATATGATCATAATCTAAAAACAGTGAAATAATAGTACTTCTTTCTTTCTTTCTCAGACCCCTGCTACATACCATTCAAGATTCAAACCCTTTTTTTTTCATAAAACCAAGGTAAATACAAATCTACACATGCTTGAACAAAATCTTTTGGATGTATGCTAATGATTCAAATTATCAAACATATAACATGCAACTGTCCTCAATTTCAAGCAATTTCATGATCGAAACTTGACATACCTGCTTAACCCAGTTCAGTGCACTTTCATCCAACCCTTCTGTGAACATTTTTACAAGAAGAAAGATAATCAATTAGAAAACAATTAGTGTTGTGGGTTTAAGAGAAGACAAAGGAGAGAGCGTTTGTAACGGCTAGTTTGAAAAGCTTGCTTTATGCATCATACACCAGTTGTTTAGAAGCTTGTAGTTTTATTTTCGCCCCTGCATTTCTGAAAATGTCACCGACACCCCCTCTCTTTTCATGTTACCTTTTTAGAGTTGTTTAATGATGTTTTTGTTTTGTCTTTATAATATTTATGTTTTCGTAAACTGGTTCATGATTGTTTCTGATTATGAAAGAAAAACAAGCCCTAATGTTCGAAGCATTGTAAAATATGTTTTATGTTTATAAACAGGCTTATAAATATTTTGTTGATAAGTGAATAATAATAAGTTTGTTGGAGATATAGAGGTAATAAGTAATTGTAGAAGTTCTATAAAAACTAATTTTTTTTATAAAAATTTATCAAATCATAAATAATATAAGGGTTTAGGGGTTTATCTTATTTTTTTTCTTACAAATAGCAATCATGTTTCCCAGGTCTTATGTAGTATTTTTATAAAGATGTTGAAAATCAAACATTTTTAAAAACTTATATAAAAGACGAATAGCAAAGTTCGAACAATTTTAAAAGAACATTAAAAAATCAAATAGATTAAAAAAGGACATTAAAAAATGAAAGGTTTAAAAAATTGAGAGGTTTAAGAAACCAAATGGTTTGAAAAACGTAACATTTTTAAAACCGTTTATAAAATATGTTTAGAAAAATAATGTTTTTTAAAATATAAAAAACATTCCTTATATGAATATATTTGTGTGTTTTACTTTTACATTACTTAAAAAATTAAATATATTGTTCATTTTTTTTGTTAGTTTTAAAAGATACACAATAGCCCTTGTACTTGACTAAAGTTGTCACTTCAATCCAAGAGCGTTTCAGTCAAATTTTAAGAATATTAACAAAAAAAGGAACGTTGTTAGCATACCGGACTGAAGTGACAACAAATTGCAAATCACAATGTTATGATCACGAAAAAAACCTTTTGAATTGATGTGATAATTTTGTTCAAACCATAAGGACGAAAATAACATTTAACTAATTAAATTATGAGTGAAAGATGCTAAGGTGTAAGAAACCACTACACTAAGTGAAAGAAGAAGTGAAATGTGTTCAGGTGACGCTGAGGTGATAAAAAGATGATAAATCAAAAAGAAACACTACGGATGATCTAGCTTAATAATTAAGTACTTGATATTTATAAATGGTTTAGGTATTTATTTTTTCTGCAGCAAAATGTCTGTAGTTTGCGGATCACATCTGCAGACATCTACAAGAAAATAGGTGTACCAAACGTTTACAGTGTGCAAGAAAAAAACTGTTTGTTTTTTAACATCGACAGACTGCAAAAACAGTCTGTAATTAAATATATCAAATTCATCCACCATCATCATCTCCCTCCTCCTCCTATCCACCACCACCACCCCCACCCCCACCACCACCACCACCACCACCACCACCACCACCGTCTCCTCCAACATCGTTACCCTAAAAGCCCTCAAATCCGACATCAACCCCAACCGACTTTTTCACCATCGACCCCTTCATAAATGCACACCTAAACATCTCAAAAGTGTTTAGAGCATTTTTGAGAACCAAATGACTATTCTAAAAATCAAAGTGAGCAACAACTGTTCTGATTGTTGAAGTCAATGGGCTTTGACTACTAATTCATCCAATTAAAGTGAATCAAACATACATCTGGTAGTAACAAGTGACCAAATCAAGAACCCTAATCAAACTGCAATTGAAACCATGAGTTGCAGAGGTAGGAGGTTGGCGGGCGGCGAAGGGCGCCATTGCTGTTGATCTGGAGGGTTGCCGGAGGGAGAGCGTCAGCCGGATGGAAGGCGCCGACAGAGGGAGAGCGCCGCCGGAGGCAGGGCCGGCCCATCTCTTAAAAGAAGGAAGCATTGGGCTTGGGGCCCCTAAAAAATAAGGGCCCATTTTTTTAAAGAAACCTTATAATACATGCAGCCCACCGCAGCCCAATCTCTATCCTCTGAATATCTTCAGCCCACCGTAGCTCGTTCTCTGATTCTCTCATATACGGTTCTTCTTTCTCGGTTAGGGTTCATCAACCATCTGTCGCTGCACAGATGAACCAGATTCAAATCGACTCTTCGGTCCTCCATAAAACCACAAATCGAAGCATCTCTTCAACTCCGATGGTAAAACCACAAATCGAAGCATCTCTTCAACTCCGATGGTAAAACCACAAATCGAAGCATCTCTTCAACTCCGATGGGCCTGCTTGTGCCTGCAAGCTCCAGCCTGCATATTGAAGGCAACAAAACCGAATCAGTCAACTAGGCATACTCAAGTGAATCTTTGATCTCGACTACTCCTAATCTCTTTGAATATCAAATCTCGGGTTGTCTTAATCTCAGAATCGAAGGTCATCTACTCCTCTTTGAATCTTTGAAGCAGCTTCTTCTCAGAATTCATAATTGAAGGTCCTCAAGTTCTCTTTGAGTCTCTTTGAATCTGTAATTGAGGACTTGAAAGATAAATATGTTGACTATTGTATGCATAACTTATAGCATTTAGCAGGTTAGTCTCTCACTCTCTTTAGTGATGAATTATGCTTAACTGCTTTGATAATTTGATTGGAATTAGGTTAGAGGCTGATTTGATTTGGTATTAGTCTAAAAGTGATTTGGTTTTACATTGATCTTGATAATTCTCTATTTTTGTTTAGGCTAATTTGATTTAGGCTGCTCATTACTTTTGTTTAACACCTAATTTGATACTTTGTCTAGTCTGATTTGATAGTTCTGTTTAAATGTTTCTTTGATACTTTTGATTAGGTTACTTTGATTTGCATCATTTAAAGGTTGTTTTTGTTTAGGTAATTAGGTTTAGAAGTTGATAAAATCTCAACTCCGCCAATTATAAACATTTTAATTTATTACTGTCGGTCCCAAGCCAGGATAAATGAGGAGGATTTTGATATAAAAAAGTTCGGAAAGATCCCTATTTTTTAAATTTGATTGGGGCCTCAAAAAACGTTGAGCCGGCCTTGGCTGGAGGGAGCGCCGCCGGAGGGAGAGCGCCGACTGGAGGGCGCTGGCCGAAGGGAGAGCGCTGGCTGGAGGGAGAGCGTCGGCTGGAGGGAGAGCGTCGGCTGGAGGGAGAGCGTCTATAATACCCATAATAAAAATATATATATATATATAATAAGAATTTCAATATTAGTTCAACAACTCCCCTTCCCCAACCACTCCACCATTATTGACCAAGTTGACTCGAAATTATTTGTTCCACGTGATCATAACAACTCCATATGATTCCCCAACCAGATCATGATCCATTCTATCAATTATGATCATATTATTGTGAATTATTGACCACCTTTACATTCTTTAGTCAAATTATGAACCAAACCCATGTTATATTGATCCCATCTGCATCTTGAACATCCACACATCTTTCATACTCAATCTCACACTTAATTCTGCTCTCAATTGCTTGAATTGGTGATCAATTGCAAGCTTGATCATAAAAGTCAACTGGGTTCTTCAGAAAGTCAAACTGTCCATTCTTTGAATCTTAGAAATCCTTCTTCAGGTATAATACTTATGATTTCTGTTCATTTACATATCATAGATATCCTAATTAGTATTTTAGTTCATTGCCCTTGATCATATGATGCCCGTTCGCATAAGTACTCGTTTATGTTTGGTTTATGTTTTAAACATACTTTCCTTTGCTTAACTTAGTAAACTTGATATGAACCCATTTTGATATTGTTTTAGCTACTGGAAATATAAGTATTTTGACCAAATTAAGATTTAGACCTTAACCGAGCATTTTAAACAAGTCACACGTTTAACTAGTTTTCATGAGTATTTTGAGATGTGATTTTATAAATGACAAACGGATTTGTAATATGATTAGCCAAATTTTCCAGAAGTCAATCATGATTTATACTTATTTATAAAAATATTTCCAAACCTGTAACGGATGTATTTTAACCAGAAATGATTTTACGGTTTACCAAAATACCCTTGACTTAGGCCCGTATTTTATAGCCAACTTACAGAGGCCATAACTTTTTCATAACAGATTCCAATCAGTTAAACCTTATTTCCATGACGAATTTCGTCGAAAGGCGAATCCGTTGATATATAAAACATCAAAAAACTCATTCGTTTAGACCTCCAAACAATCGTTTTCGTAACAGCTAGCAGTTCTGTGCAGCTGTAAAGATCCACGTTTTTCTCATATTTCGGTAATCCAAATCAGAAACTTTTCTAAATGAAAGTTGTTCAAAAATCACTAATCTAGTAAACTGAAGATTTTCAGAATTTTAAAACATCGTTTAGTATTTTTAACGAGTGCGAACAGACAGGGGCAGAACTGGAATTTTTCCAATCTGAAATAGGAAAATCCAAACTATAATTTGAGTTACAATATCATAGGTTCTCGTGGCGTTAACCGAGCCTAGACCTTGTTTCTGATTATTGTTATTCGTGTCTAAGGTACGGATTCTGTTTCTTTGTTATCATAGTAATTACCTTTGTTTCTGTTACTTTATAGTACGGATTTCTAATTCCTGTCTCATATTTGATTTCCGTTCATCTCTTGTTTTGATTCCTGTTATACGTAAATAGTGTGTTTTTGATTCCGTTATAAGTAGCTAGACTCTATATATTTCTAAATTGTTACCCGAGCTCTACCTATCTTGGGGGTGACCAAGACACGTTATTGCGGCATCGATAACGTGGCACCAACCGTGGCGGTGAGCTGAGATCACGGCGTCTCTAAAGAGGACTCTAAAATTATGTTGGCCGTCTTGTTATATTATTATTTCCTCAGAGGCGTATGGATCGATCCTAGGTTAGTCCTGTATTTCCTGATGGATGGTTACACACCACTCCATTTTGGACTCTGGTGAATAGTTTGTATGTCTGCCCATACTCCATTTCACATTGGTTCACGGGCTAGCTACCTGTGTTCCCTCTGTTAAGTTATTATATGATATGATTATTAGCTCGGGTTATGTTCTATCTGATATATATATATCTTATACCATTATATTCTCTGATTATCATCATGTCTGTTTATTTTTGTTATCTGCTATTCCATTCACTGAGCGTTATGCTCAGGCGTGCTTTTGTTTTCATGCACGTCAGGTTTGCAGGGTCATCCGGGAGGGGAGTGAAGAGTGGAAATCTGGATAAAGAAGTCTGATATTTATTTATTTAAATTGATGTAATCGACTCTTCTATTAGGTTTTGGAATTTGAACTTGTAATCGTTATTAATAATGGGATTGTGTTTGGATTTTGATTACTGTGATAGTGACACATCAGCCTTGTCAGGTTGGGGTGTTACGGTTGTGGTATCAAAGCCCAGGCTCTTTCATGTAGAAACTTAAAATTTTTCAAACTAAATCTGTGAGGTAATGGGTAGACATGGGTTTAGGTTCTAATCTTCCGCTTAATTTATACCTTCCTGCTTACACACATACCTATGTTTTCAGTTATCATGGCCCCAAATAGACGCACGAACGACCGAAATGTTGGGAATAACTCTTCGTCTGATACTCCTCTTGAAACTCTCATTGCTAATGCCGTAAACGCTGCTATTTCTGGAATACTCCCTAATCTGATGACTCAGACTGCTCAAATAGTCATCCAGCAGATACAACAGGCGAATTTGGGTGGAAATAACATGGGATCAGCATCTGAGGGAAATAATAATGGACCACCATCTGGTGGAAACAACACAGGACTACCTCCTGGTGGAAATGCAACACCACCTGTGGTTGAGATTCATGTTTGGCTTGAGCGCTTTATGAATCAAAGACCAAGATCTTTTAGTGATGCTGCTACACCGATAGATGCTCGGAACTGGATAGCCCATGTGGAAAAGATTTTCGAGGTGCTAGGAGTCGGTGATGTATTTAAAACTAGGTTGGCTTCTTACAAACTGGAGGATGACGCTCTAGTTTGGTGGGAAGGGGTCAAACTTGCACATGGTGGAGAGGGTTTGTAAAACCTCTGAAATCTCCCAGAAATCACTAACACACGATCTCAATCACGTGAATACGGAATGTAAACGTGATTGGATAGAAAAGAAGATTGGATTGAACATAAAATGCTTCTTCGATTGAATTGAACAACCTATAAAAGGTCTTGTGCAGTTTTCGCACAGTACAAAATGATATTGAATCAAAAGCTTAATTACAAAAACAAAAACAAGCTATTTATACAAAACATGGAGTTCTCGCGCGACAGGCTTTTCGTGCGGCTTTGTCTTTCGCGTGGGTCTTCATCTCGCGTGGAAGATCTTCTCGCGTGAGAGCTGCTTCTCGCGTGGGATCTGCTTTCGCACAGGCTGTTTCTCGCGTGACTTCTTCCTGTCGCGTGGATCTGGATTTCGCATATGATGTTTTGCCGAGCCTTGATTTATCTTCTACAATCTCCCCCTAGGCTCGGTGAAACATATTCAATCAAAGTCAACATTCGCTTTCTTGTACGAGCCTGCATAGGCATACCATTTGTTTCTCAGGATCCGGTCAATCATCCACACGTACTGGCAAGATAGAAAATAAACAGACTCATCAGCTGAAATAGGGCAGTGTATCAGCTTGAGTAAGTCGTCTTTGCCAAAGTTCATCAAGTATGCTGGATCAATGATTCGATAAGACCTGTCTATACATCTGATCACAGCGTGACCGGAATCCTTCTCACATCTCCAAGATATAAGTTGCTTCAAAGTGTTGGGAGGAACTGGAGCATGCACAGGGATCTTCCTTTTCTTGAAAGAATTTTCAAAATGAGATCATATAGTTCTTTATCAAGTCAAGACTCTGTCCAGCTTTATTTAAAATAAACTGGTTAAGTTGATTGTCAATATAATTTGTCCTCTTAAACTTATACTTCAGGTTTTACTCAGAAACATAATGAGTGATATATATCATGTTTTGTGTTTATTTAATATAAGTCAGTGGATCCCACAATCAGAACTTCTGTAAAGTAATTATTATCCTTCAAAACACTATTGAGATTTTCAAGTCACCCCAATTTGACTTAAACCATGCATTGATGATCAGTGATACCATTTATTGTATTCCTAAATATAACTATTTGAGCATAACTAGCCTGAGAAATATTTCTTAACCCAGAATATTAACAAGTTTAAGGACTTACTGACAGCCATCCGGACTTACGTCTGCCCTCTCAAGATGTTTAGGACTTACAAGCCATCCGGACTTACATGCCCCATCTTTCGATTTTGCCTTCCAAAGTTAAAACTATTCTCAAAATAGAAAATATATACCATATAGTATGTATGTCTTTTAGACATATCTTTTGATTTGTTGTGCTTCTTGGCATCTTATATCCTATATGGCCTTTGTTGGCATCTTTTTGCTCAATTATTTTCTTTTTGTGTTTTTCTCTTTTTGTTTCTTTTTGTATTTTATCTTTTATATATATATATATATATATATATATAGTTATGATAATCACTGAATCAATCATATACAGGCTTTAGTATGACAAGATTATATCTCTCAGTCTGTGTTAGAACATTTTTGGCACAGAATCCTGATATGTTCCCCACTAAATCATATCTCTTTAATTCAAGTTTAATCACTCAATTATGATCTTTTCATTTCTGAAAGCAAAGCCTATCGACATATCAAACATAATCCAAATCTATTCGTATTTAAGCCTTTGAAAGTACTTAGACTCTTTTTGAACTGTGTAAAATCATTTCTCATTTAATCATGAAAATTCATTTTTATTGATCCAATCTTGACTCCCCCTAAGACCAAGAATATTTTCAAAGCTTATTTTAAATTTCTTCGATATATGACTGAACATGTTGAAGCAATTGTAAGTTTCCTGTCATATGTTTTTAAACAACCGCTGTCTATATGCCATAAGCTCTCAATGATCCTTTGCGGTTGTCCCTGCATAAGTAACAAAATTACTTAGCTTTTGGTACCCAAGTCAAACATGACTTGAGCACATTATGTGTTGCAGCAAGACAAAATGATTTGATATTATTATATTTTGTTTGCACATCATTCTTTTCATTTATGCTTTTCAACTTGTTGTTTTCTTTTACATTATTTGACAAATTCTTATCCCGTTTGACATTAAACTCATAAACAACCTTTGATTTCATATTATTTGAAAATTTTCCACGTGTGAAAAATAGTTTTCTATTATGAGAAATAGAATTATGAAATCTTTGTTTACTTAATGATTTTTGTCGAAAAGGACAATTGTTTGCCAAATAATTTGTGTTTCCACACTGATAGCATCTCTTTTGTTTTGTGTGGAAAACAAACTGTGGTTGACAATTATGAAAATTGTCATAAAAACCAAAGTCAGAGTGACTAGGTTTAACTTTCTCCATTGTCTCTCGAATCTTTGCCTCGTTAGACAATTGCAAGTTCATCTTTTGCAGATTCGAGGAAATCGAAGAATTATGACCACTTTGGATTGGAGATTTGGCAGTTTTGACTTTTGGAATTGGTGGTGTTGGAATAGGAACAGTCTTTGATTCTGCTGGAGTAGGACCAGACTTTGAATTTGCTGGAGGAGGACCAGGGTTAGAATATGCTGAAGAAGGACCAGGCTTTGTTATTCGAATTGGTACTGGAGAGGGAGCTTTCACTTGCAAATCTGGGCTACAAATATCCTGATTCACAATGTTAGCATTATAATGAAGATTATTTTTAAAGAATCGGGAATTCGTTTCTTTAAAAATATGCTCTTCATTTTCAATTAAACCCTTAGATACAAATCTACTTTTAAAATCCTTTTCAATTCTACCTTTTTGATTTACCCTTTGATTTGCATTCAAATTATATTTACTATTAGATTTAATCTCATTCAAATCAACCAACCCATCCACCTTCAATTTATCTGCATAAAAGTTTTCAGTAGATTGTTTAGGTTTGGGTACTGTGATAGGATCAACAGATAAATTTACTTTGACTGAAGGTTTTAAGTCTTGAGATGGAGAGAAACCAATCCCGTAGACCATATCAGAATCACAAATGTTATCAGATGAAGATAAACATGAATAATCATGATTAATTGGAGGAGCAATGTTAGAAAATCCAACACCACATTTTCCTCCTTTGATCTTCTGAGTCATTTGTGACTTGATTATTCCTTCAACCATTGTTGATGAAAGTTTAAATTTCTCAACAGTTAATTTAGCCGTGGCTAATTCACTGTTAAGTCTATTAATTTCTAATGCGAGTTCATTATTTCTATTTATCAAGTCATTATTGGTACATTCTTTATCATGAAGATTTAATTTTAAATTATATATTGTTTTGTTTAAACCTTCAAGTTTTTCTTTAAAAATCTTTTCATTTAACTTGTGTTTGCGAGCTTGATACTGAAGTTTTTCAACTTCCATTATCAGGCTCTCATTGTGAACTCTGTATCTTTGAACTTTCTCAACACATGAATTTTTGCATAGATCATCATATACCCTTGGTTCTGAGCTTTCTCCTTCAGGCTCTTCATCCCTTTTTACCATGAATGCTATCACAGCTTCAACTGGTTCTTCCTTTTCTTCCCTCTCAACTTCCATCTTACATTCAACTTCTTTCTTCTCTTCCTCAACTTCTTCCTTCTCAGCAAACACACCATCCAAGAGATCATCAGATATAAACTCGGCAAACAGATTCTCAATTTTCTCTGGAATAAGATGCTTTAAATTCGGAGTTGTTGAAGCCATAGTGATCAGAAAGTCAGAAACTCAGGTTTCGTGCGAATTTAGATGTCGTGCGAAAATAGAATTCGCGCGGCCACACTTTTCGCGCGAAAGAACTGTTCGTGCGAATTTTCAAGTTACCTACTTACGCGAAATCGCATAAAAAGGTGAAATACAGTCTGTGCGAAAACACTGATTTTCGCACGCGAAAACCCTCAGTTTCAAGCGAAAACTTCAATTTTGTGCAGAATCAAATTTCCAACAGTTTGTTCACGCGAATGTCACCTCCAATTCACTGAATAGGTTTGATTAAACCCATTTTAGTCCAAATTTAATGAATTTAGTTCAATTTTAAGTATAATTTTGATTAAAATTCAACTAAAGTCCACTAATTCAGTTCCAATCGGTCCAAATCAGTCCAAATCCTCCAAAATCGAGCAGCATAACATTGCCTTATCAGAATCTAAAGTGATCAAAGATAAATTTCTTCAAAATCGAGTAGAAAATAATCCAAATCTTCTCCAAATCGTGGTTCAAGAGCCTATTGCTCTGATACCAATTGTAAAACCTCTGAAATCTCCCAGAAATCACTAACACACGATCTCAATCACATGAATGCGGAATGTAAACGTGATTGGATAGAAAAGAAGATTGGATTGAACATAAAATGCTTCTTCGATTGAATTGAACAACCTATAAAAGGTCTTGTGCAGTTTTCGCACAGTACAAAATGATATTGAATCAAAAGCTTAATTACAAAAATGAAAACAAGCTATTTATACAAAACATGGAGTTCTCGCGCGACAGGCTTTTCACGCGGCTTTGTCTTTCGCGTGGGTCTTCATCTCGCGTGGAAGATCTTCTCGCGTGAGAGCTGCTTCTCGCGTGGGATCTGCTTTCGCACAGGCTGTTTCTCGCGTGACTTCTTCCTGTCGCGTGGATCTGGATTTCGCAAATTGTAAGGATCAAACATTTTGGATTACACTATAGTTATAACTGGTAAGAGATGAACAATTTGGAATACGTGCGATTACATGCAAGTTCGACACAAAGCTTGCACGAGGAAGCTGCATGCATGCATGCGACAGAAAGCAGATTCGCATGCATGCGAAAATGTATGCATGCGAAAGGCAGGCAGGCGAGTCGCATATTCACGCGAAGGCAGGCGAGTCGCACAGCCAAGCGAAATGGTGATGCGAATCGCATGCATGCGAAAACACACAGACTTGTATATATATTCGCATGCGAATTCAGTTTTAGGTGTGTTTCATTTTACCAAGAGTTAGTCTAGATAGTTTGTGTGTTTTCTCTGTTTATTTCGCTCAATTGAGCAGATCACGTGTTGTGATTTTCCACCCTCGGGTGAGATCGATAGTATATCGATTTTCATTGTAATCATTCGACTTTGAATACACATTTCAATTACAATGAGTTTGTTGTAAACATTGAAAACACCTTGTTATCTAGATTGCTTTACAGTAGATTGTTCACCCGTCTTCGCATATTATCAAGTGCAACAATAAAACGAAGTGAGTTCGATCGGATTCTGGTCTTTACATTTGGTATCAGTTCACCTTGCTCTTGATACAACGGATTATTATTCCGCGATCTTCCGTTCGAGGACGTTAAACAAGCTCAAAAGTTGTAGACCGCACACCAAGTGTTTGTGTAAATGCTCAAGAGACTTTGCTGCATGATTTTCTGAAGATTTGAAGCTC
The DNA here is from genome assembly GCA_024085815.1 of Flaveria linearis. Lineage (NCBI taxonomy): Eukaryota > Viridiplantae > Streptophyta > Magnoliopsida > Asterales > Asteraceae > Flaveria > Flaveria linearis. Next base: position 16,382,778 of record CM044010.1, read on the forward strand.
AAGAGTTACTGCATCAAAGTCAATTTTCCGAAGTGTGCGAGAACCTTCATTGAGAAAGGTTTATTCAACAATTGTTTCATCTATCCGCTGATGCGAGAACCTTCATTAGAAAGGTTTTGTTGAAGATTGAAGAATTCAAACTATAGCATAATCCAAGGGGGAGATTGTAAGGATCAAACATTTTGGATTACACTATAGTTATAACTGGTAAGAGATGAACAATTTGGAATACGTGCGATTACATGCAAGTTCGACACAAAGCTTGCACGAGGAAGCTGCATGCATGCATGCGACAGAAAGCAGATTCGCATGCATGCGAAAGGCAGGCAGGCGAGTCGCATATTCACGCGAAGGCAGGCGAGTCACACAGCCAAGCGAAATGGTGATGCGAATCGCATGCATGCGAAAACACACAGACTTGTATATATATTCGCATGCGAATTCAGTTTTAGGTGTGTTTCATTTTACCAAGAGTTAGTCTAGATAGTTTGTGTGTTTTTTCTGTTTATTTCGCTCAATTGAGCAGATCACGTGTTGTGATTTTCCACTCTCGGGTGAGATCGATAGTATATCGATTTTCATTGTAATCGTTCGACTTTGAATACACATTTCAATTACAATGAGTTTGTTGTAAACATTGAAAACACCTTGTTATCTAGATTGCTTTACAGTAGATTGTTCACCCGTCTTCGCATATTATCAAGTGCAACAATCAAACGAAGTGAGATCGATCGGATTCTGGACTTTACATTTGGTATCAGAGCAAGGTGTTGCTCTTGATACAACGGATCATTATTCCGCGATCTTCCGTTCGAGGACGTTAAACAAGCTCAAAAGTTGTAGACCGCACACCAAGTGTTTGTGTAAATGCTCAAGAGACTTATTGCATGATTTTATGAAGATTTGAAGCTCAAAATTGCTGCATTAAAGTCAAATTTCTGCGTGTGCGAGAACCTTCATTGAAAGGTTTTATTGATGATTCAATTTGTTGAAGAAATCAAAACGATATCATAATCCAAGGGGGAAATTGTAACACCCCAACCCGGGTAGGGCTGACGTGTCACACAAACAGTAAATCAGAGGTTCATAACGATAAGTTTAAAGTACTAAGATACACACAAATCCTTACATAGATCCAAATAACTTAAATAAAGTCTTAAAATCAAAATACTATTAAGTCTTTTTGATCCAATTATTCTCATCCTAACTTCTTGAGTTAACACTCTTCACTCGTTCCCCTGAGCCCCTTGAGTACCTGCTATAAACATAAGAGAAAACAACAAAAGAAAATACGGCTGAGCCAAAGAATGCTCAGTAACGGAAATAAACGATAGCAATACAATGATCAATACTGATAACAATGAGATGATCAAGTTGAAAATCAAATGATAATGATCATTTAAAAGGAATACCCATATGAGCCAATAACAATAACAATTAACAATGTGTACATTAGCTGCAGTTCTAATGCACCAATATGTGAGATAGGAATGTGGGCACACACACCTAACCATCTCACCAATAAACAATAACAATGATATCCTAGGATCGATCCATACGCCTCCTTTAACAATAATCAATATGTGTCACAACTTAGCACATAATAATAATGTAGAGACGCTGTGGTCTAATCGCTCTGCCACAGATAGAGCACGTCACTTGTGCCACAATGACGCCCTATGTCCCCATAGGTGGATGTGCTCGGGTATGGAGGTCAATGATACAATCAATCAAGCCAATATAACACAATAAGTTACCCTAGTGCTCATAACCCTTAATCAAGGCCACTAGCTATAATCAATCATTTAGGAAGCATGTGACAATGAGTACAAAGCAGATAAAGGCTATCACATGCAAACAATATCAACTATACAATAAACACTTATAACAATAATCTTATGGATTTAATAACCAACAAGTCAAGTTAAGAATTCAAAATACCGATCAAGAACGAGAGGTATTCATGCTACGAGAGGGAAAGGTCGGAATCCGTACCTTATACACGAATGACAATAATCAGAAACAAAGTCTAGGCTCGGTTAACGCCGTGAGAACCTACGATAACATAACGCAAATTATAGTTTGAAAAATTCCAGTTCTGCCTCTGTCTTTTCGCACTCGTTAAAAATACTAAACGACGTCTAAAAATTCTGAAAATCTCCAGTCTACTAGATTAGTGAGTTCTGAACAACTTTCATTTAGAAAAGTTTCTGATTTGGATTACCGAAATATGAGAAAAACGTGGATCTTTACAGCTGCGCAGAACTGCTAGCTGTTACGAAAACGACTGTTTGAAGGTCTAAACGAATGAGTTTTTCAATGTTTTATATACCAACAGATTCGTCTTTCGACGAACTTCGTCATGGACATAAAGTTTAACTGATTTGGATCTGTTATGATAAAGTTATGGCCTCCGTAAGTTGGCTGTAAAATACGGGACTATATCGACTATTTGAAGCTTATTTTTAAACAAAATGAACTATTTATAATGTTTGTTAATATTATATATAACTTGTTAAGGTTTTTAACAAATTAATTTACAGGAGATTAATTGGGTACTTTCATATAATAAGTTTTATGTTTAATCATATTTTTACCATTTAATAAAAGAATCCATAAAAATAATTTAAATAAATGTCCTTGGTATATAATCTTATAAAGGCTTAGACTTAAATAAAATTACAGAAAATTAAGATTGCTGATGTAAAAATAAACAGAGCTTATAAAAAGATTTTTATAATTTTTGGTAATTTTTCTGTAATTTTTAAAGGCTTATAAAAGCTTTAAAAAAAATGTGGCAGGGGCTCGGGTTCGAACCCGTGACCTCCTGCCTATCCCTCTTATGCTTTAACCAGCAGGCTAGGGCGCCTGTGCCTGATATCTCTTCGTTTTAGTTCCTTTTAACCAGTGTTACAAACGAATCCCCAAACCCATATGAGCCCTAAGTTCGAATCCCCCCGATTGACCCCCAATTCAGTTTCGATAACTCTCGAAACCATGGGGCTTTTGTTCCCCAAGGAAAACCGAGCATGTAGGTATGTTCAATTGCCTGTTAATCAATCCCGAATCCCAAAATCCCCTAATTTTAAACCGTATAAACCCTAGAACAATTTTGCTTCAATTGAGCATCAAAACGATGTAATTAGCCAAATTAATGATGGGGCTTTCATTCCTAGTCTAGAATCGAGTATGTTGATAGTTTTAATTACCTGTTTTGAAGTTGATTCGATGATGAACCCCACGATGAACAGTCGCGACAGGGATGAAGATCAATTGCTATCCAAATGCTAATGATATTCAAATTCCTCTTACAGGAAGCTTTTAATGGATTAAAGGATCGAATGCCCTCTATCTATTTTGTGAATTGATGTTTATAAGGCAGCGATCGACTGAGTTACAGGTCGCAGAGGAGAGGGGAATCGAATTCGATGAATGTTGTAGTTTCAGGTGTAATTGAGAGTGTTTTCCGTTTAGTAATCTTTGTATCATTGTGTGTACATGATTAATTCGATTATCATTAATTTTTGAATGCGATTCCAGACTGTTAAAGAGCCGACAGTGTTCACGTGGGTGTGTAGATCGCATTATCGTTTGATTCCCGAATTATTGTGGGTTTATGGTTCGAATCTTGATCTATAAACGGTCGGTATGAATTAATTGGGTTAAAACCGTGTGATTTTGGAGATCGGGGGTTGCCGGGATACGGCCGGCGAGTGGCCGGAGGTGGCCGACGGGCGGTGATGGGGGATTGGGTTTGAGAAAATTACAGAATGGTCCCTCAACTTTCTTCTTTTATTATTTTGTGTTTTAAAGATTTATAAAACAGTTTTCAAAAATTACAATTCACCCCCTGGACTTATTAAAACATTTTTAATAAATTTTGTAAATTATTATTATTATCATTATTATTGTTATTATTATTATTATTATTATTATTATTATTTTTTTATTATTATTATTTTTACGGGTATTATAATTCTACCCCCCTTAAAACAATTTCGTCCTCGAAATTCTAAATAATGTAGCATGAATCCTTCTGAAAATACAATACGGTGAAAATAATACTTCTTTAAACACACACCACTTACGAATAGAGTAATCACTAACAGTTAGGCTTAGAAAAAAACTTACACTTAGTTGTCGAATAAGTATGGATACTGTGGACGAATCATTTCTTCTGTCTCCCATGTCGCCTCGCGTTCAGAATGATTTTTCCATAAAACTTTAACGAACGGTATAGACTTGCGTCTCATAACTCGTTCTTGACGATCAATAATAGCTTCAGGTTCTTCTTCATAAGAAAGATCTTCTTGAATCGCGTGAAGAGGGTAACTAATAACGTGCAACGGATGATAGTTGTATCCCCTCAACAAAGAGACATGAAAAACGTTATGAACATGAGAGAGTTGCGGTGGCAATGCTAAACGATACGAGACTTCTCCAACCCTTTCAAGAATCTCGAACGGACCGATAAAACGTGGACTTAACTTTCCTTTAATTCCAAATCGACGTATGCCACGACAAGGTGACACTTTGAGAAACACATGATCTCCGACTCTAAATTCCAACGCTCGTCGGTGTTGATCGGCGTAACTCTTTTGTCTAGTTTGGGCTTCTTTCAACTTTTCTCTGGCAATGGCAACTTTGTCATTAGTAATTCTAACCAATTCCGGTCCTTCGATTATCTTCTCTCCAACCTCATTCCAACATATCGGTGCTCTACATTTTCGACCATATAAAAGTTCAAACGGGGCCATATTTATACTAGCCTGCCAACTATTATTATACGCGAACTCAACTAAGCATAGATACTCATCCCAATTGCCCGTCCATTCGAGTGTGCATGCTCTAAGCATATCTTCCAAAGTCTGAATAGTGCGTTCAGATTGTCCGTCAGTCTGCGGATGGAAGGCGGTACTAAATCTTAACTTGGTTCCCCAAGCATTTTGGAAACCCTTCCAAAAGCGTGACGTGAAACGCGGATCTCTATCACATACAATCGATGATGGCGTGCCATGAAGTCGAATAATATCTTGCAGAAATACCTCTGATAATTTGCTAACTGAGTAACCCTGTTGGATAGGCAAGAAATGAGCCGACTTTGTGAGTCTATCAACTACGACCCAAATGGCGTCGTTCTTCTTGAATGTTTTTGGTAGGCCTGTAACAAAGTCCATGGAAATATCATCCCATTTCCACAAAGGAATATCTAATGGTTGCAGTAATCCACTAGCTCTTTGATGCTCAATCTTTACTTGCTGACAAGTTAAACAATGACTCACATATTTAGCTACATCTTCTTTCATACCACTCCACCAAAAGTTCTGCCTTAAATCTCTATACATCTTAGTGGCTCCCGGGTGAATAGAGAATGGTGAACTGTGTGCCTCTGCTAATAAGGAGTCACGAAGGGTTGAGTCATTTGGCACACATAATCTATTTCCACACCAGATAACTCCTTGTTCATCAACTCGAAACTCAGATTGTTTCCCTATCTTCAAATTTTGTAATATCGCCCAAAGTTCTCCATCTTGATTCTGAGCTTCCTTGATCCGTGTAATAAGATCAGATTCTATCCTCATCTTAGCTAGATAACCGTTAGACTCACCAAGCTGTAACCCAACTTCCATTTTATCCAGATCTGAGATAATCTGTGGTTGGATTTGAAGACATGCTACTCCACCTGCACTCTTTCGACTGAGAGCATCTGCCACGACATTCGCCTTGCCGGATGATACTGGATGTTAGCATCGTAATCCTTGAGTAGTTCTAACCATCTCCTCTGCCTCATATTGAGTTCTTTTTGAGTGAAAATATACTTAAGGCTCTTATGATCAGTAAAGATGTCACATGTCTCTCCATACAAATAATGTCTCCAAATCTTTAATGCAAACACTACAGCTGCAAGCTCTAAGTCATGTGTTGGGTAGTTTACTTCGTACGGTTTAAGCTGTCGGGAAGCATAGGCAATAACTTTACCGTGCTGCATAAGAACACAACCGAGTCCCTTCTTTGATGCATCACTATAAATTTGGTATCCGCCAGAACCCGAAGGTAACGTAAGAATAGGGGCAGATACTAGTCTTTTCTTCAGTTCCTCAAAACTCTTTTCTCTATCCTCGTTCCAAGTAAACTTTACACCTTTTCTCATAAGTTGAGTTAGAGGCAATGCTACACGAGAGAAACCTTCCACAAAACGTCGGTAATAGCCCGCTAAACCAAGAAAACTACGAACTTCAGTGACGGATGTCGGTCGAGGCCATTTAGTAATAGCTTCCACCTTTGCCGGATCCATAGTGATACCTTTAGCTGATACAACATGGCCTAAAAATGCCACTTGTTCAAGCCAAAAGTCACACTTAGAAAATTTAGCATATAACTTCTTTTGGCGTAAGGTCTCTAAAATCGTGCGAAGGTGGTCTTCATGCTCCTCTCTACTTTTAGAGAATACCAAGATGTCATCGATAAAAACAATTACAAAGCGGTCCAAATACTCATGGAACACTCTGTTCATGAGGTCCATAAAGACAGCTGGAGCATTAGTCAAGCCAAAAGGCATAACTAGAAACTCATAGTGACCGTAACGGGTGCGGAATGCTGTCTTAGGAACATCTTGATCTCGGATCCTCAATTGATGGTATCCTGATCTAAGGTCGATCTTAGAGAAGAACTTTGCCCCTTGTAGTTGATCGAAGAGATCGTCAATACGCGGTAACGGATAGCGGTTCCGGATAGTAATCTTATTAAGCTCTCGGTAGTCGATGCATAGACGCATACTACCATCTTTCTTCTTCACAAATAATACCGGTGCCCCCCATGGTGAAACACTTGGTCTAATGAATCCAAGTTGTAATAGCTCCTGCAGCTGTTCTTTCAATTCCTTCAACTCTACTGGGGCCATCCGATAAGGTGCCTTAGAAATAGGTTCCGCCCCGGGGATTAAATCAATAGTAAACTCGACTTCACGCTCAGGTGGTAACCCTGGAAGTTCTTCAGGAAAGACATCAGAGAATTCCCGAACAATAGGAAAGTCTTCAATACGAGGAGTATCCACTGATGTATCTTTTATAGAAGCTAAGAATCCCTCACATCCACGAGATATAAGCTTTTGGGCTTTCAGAGCAGAGATAATTTTAAGAGGCTTCCGAGGTAGGTTCCCTTGGTAAACTAAGTCAGGATTCATAAGATCACCAAATAGCACACGATGAGTTTGACATTCTATAGTAACCTGATGTCGCGTTAACCAATCCATGCCAAGAATAATATCGAAGTCACCCATGTGCATAGGAAATAGGTCAGCCTCTCTAATGATTGATTCGATCTGAATAGGACAGTTTTGGTACACTTGTGAAATAACAATCGATTCTCCAACAGGAGTAGAAATCACTAATGCAGGCTCTAGAGCGGTAGGCATGATCGTAAGGCGGTTTGTGAATAGATGAGATACTATAGAGTGGGTGGAGCCAGTATCAAACAATACAGAAATATCATAGTCACCATAACGAAGTATACCACAAATCGTACCTATATATTGATAACTAATGAGATACTAACGACGGTAAAACTAGAATCAATGGAAGTAGATTATGATTATTAGAATGAATTTGTACGGGAAGATGTACCTGGAGCATTAGCAGCTTCCCCTGCAGTTAGTGCGAATACTCGGCCTCCAGTAGTGGGTGGCGCATTGGCTCCCTTAGCATCATTCTCTGGTCGGTTCCTCGCCTTTGGGCATTGACTAACCCTATGCCCCATATCTCCACAACCAAGACAAGCTCCTGTAAGTCGACGACAAGTTCCGGGATGATGCTTTCCACAATGAGTACACATCGGATGTCTAGAAGGATTGCCTTTTTGATTCACCGGTTGAGCTGCAATTGGTTGTTGATAGGGTATCATTTGACCTTGACTTCGAGTCTTACCATGCCATGGCTTAGTGTTCTTCCCCGATCCTTGATTTTTCTGACGATCATTTCCATTTCGGTCAGATCCTTGAGATGACTCACCGCCAGCCTGAATACAAGTCCCATCTCTACTGCGCTTCTTATTATCCTCAAATTTTAACAAAAATTCCTTTCTCTCCAGGTCCACCCTTTTTGCAGCCCTAACTGCTTCCTCAACATTGTTAAAAGTGGAATGAATAATAGCCTTACGAATCCGATCACATACTGCCCATTGATACTTTTCAGCTCGTTCCTCAGGTGGTCCAGCAGAAGAACCTAGAAATCCCAACAGTCGATAAAACCGGTCTGTAAAATCAGTGAGTGATTCATCGTTCCGTTGACGGATGTTATCATACTCCCGCCTGTATGCTGCTTTATCCACATTCGTAAAATACTTGTCGAAGAATATGGAACGAAAATCATTCCAAGATAGAGTCTCCATGAACTGTTCGCCTCCTCTTTCAGCTACCACATTCTCCCACCATACTTGAGCATCTTCCTCCAGCTTATAAGCAGCTAAACCCGCCCTGTACTGCTGATCAACTCTAAGCATGGTAAAAATTTTCTCAATATGAGCGATCCAGTCTTTGGCCACTGCAGGTGTAGCCGCCTTAGTGAATGATCGTGGTTTTTGCTTTTGAAATCGCGCTAGCCAAACGTCTGCACCAGTTGGGTTTGGATTCGGGTTTGGATTTGGGTTTGGATTCGGATTCGGATTCGGATTTGGATTTGGATTTGGATTAGGATTTGGGTTTGGGTTTGGAATTGGTCCATTCGACCCGCTAGAATTTCGTGAATTACGGCTGGGAGGCATCTAAAATGAAAACATTTCACATTAATCAGAACAACGTGAATTAGAAAATAGCCATATAATATATAGAGAACCTAACCCAATGTCTACCCAATCCTCACATGTCTTAATTATTTAGTTTAAGTTTTCTACAGGAAGGAGCCTAAGCTCTGATACCATAACTGTAACACCCAACCCGGGTAGGGCTGACGTGTCACACAAACAGTAAATCAGAGGTTCATAACGATAAGTTTAAAGTACTAAGATACACACAAATCCTTACATAGATCCAAATAACTTAAATAAAGTCTTAAAATCAAAATACTATTAAGTCTTTTTGATCCAATTATTCTCATCCTAACTTCTTGAGTTAACACTCTTCACTCGTTCCCCTGAGCCCCTTGAGTACCTGCTATAAACATAAGAGAAAACAACAAAAGAAAATACGGCTGAGCCAAAGAATGCTCAGTAACGGAAATAAACGATAGCAATACAATGATCAATACTGATAACAATGAGATGATCAAGTTGAAAATCAAATGATAATGATCATCTAAAAGGAATACCCATATGAGCCAATAACAATAACAATTAACAATGTGTACATTAGCTGCAGTTCTAATGCACCAATATGTGAGATAGGAATGTGGGCACACACACCTAACCATCTCACCAATAAACAATAACAATGATATCCTAGGATTGATCCATACGCCTCCTTTAACAATAATCAATATGTGTCACAACTTAGCACATAATAATAATGTAGAGACGCTGTGGTCTAATCGCTCTGCCACAGATAGAGCACGTCACTTGTGCCACAATGACGCCCTATGTCCCCATAGGTGGATGTGCTCGGGTATGGAGGTCAATGATACAATCAATCAAGCCAATATAACACAATAAGTTACCCTAGTGCTCATAACCCTTAATCAAGGCCACTAGCTATAATCAATCATTTAGGAAGCATGTGACAATAAGTACAAAGCAGATAAAGGCTATCACATGCAAACAATATCAACTATACAATAAACACTTATAACAATAATCTTATGGATTTAATAACCAACAAGTCAAGTTAAGAATTCAAAATACCGATCAAGAACGAGAGGTATTCATGCTACGAGAGGGAAAGGTCGGAATCCGTACCTTATACACGAATGACAATAATCAGAAACAAAGTCTAGGCTCGGTTAACGCCGTGAGAACCTACGATAACATAACGCAAATTATAGTTTGAAAAATTCCAGTTCTGCCTCTGTCTTTTCGCACTCGTTAAAAATACTAAACGACGTCTAAAAATTCTGAAAATCTCCAGTCTACTAGATTAGTGAGTTCTGAACAACTTTCATTTAGAAAAGTTTCTGATTTGGATTACCGAAATATGAGAAAAACGTGGATCTTTACAGCTGCGCAGAACTGCTAGCTGTTACGAAAACGACTGTTTGGAGGTCTAAACGAATGAGTTTTTCAATTTTTTATATACCAACAGATTCGTCTTTCGACGAACTTCGTCATGGACATAAAGTTTAACTGATTTGGATCTGTTATGATAAAGTTATGGCCTCCGTAAGTTGGCTGTAAAATACGGGACTATATCGACTATTTGAAGCTTATTTTTAAACAAAATGAACTATTTATAATGTTTGTTAATATTATATATAACTTGTTAAGGTTTTTAACAAATTAATTTACAGGAGATTAATTAGGTACTTTCATATAATAAGTTTTATGTTTAATCATATTTTTACCATTTAATAAAAGAATCCATAAAAATAATTTAAATAAATGTCCTTGGTATATAATCTTATAAAGGCTTAGACTTAAATAAAATTACAGTAAATTAAGATTGCTGATGTAAAAATAAACAGAGCTTATAAAAAGATTTTTATAATTTTTGGTAATTTTTCTGTAATTTTTAAAGGCTTATAAAGGCTTTAAAAAAAATGTGGCAGGGGCTCGGGTTCGAACCCGTGACCTCCTGCCTATCCCTCTTATGCTTTAACCAGCAGGCTAGGGCGCCTGTGCCTGATATCTCTTCGTTTTAGTTCCTTTTAACCAGTGTTACAAACGAATCCCCAAACCCATATGAGCCCTAAGTTCGAATCCCCCCGATTGACCCCCAATTCAGTTTCGATAACTCTCGAAACCATGGGGCTTTTGTTCCCCAAGGAAAACCGAGCATGTAGGTATGTTCAATTGCCTGTTAATCAATCCCGAATCCCAAAATCCCCTAATTTTAAACCGTATAAACCCTAGAACAATTTTGCTTCAATTGAGCATCAAAACGATGTAATTAGCCAAATTAATGATGGGGCTTTCATTCCTAGTCTAGAATCGAGTATGTTGATAGTTTTAATTACCTGTTTTGAAGTTGATTCGATGATGAACCCCACGATGAACAGTCGCGACAGGGATGAAGATCAATTGCTATCCAAATGCTAATGATATTCAAATTCCTCTTACAGGAAGCTTTTAATGGATTAAAGGATCGAATGCCCTCTATCTATTTTGTGAATTGATGTTTATAAGGCAGCGATCGACTGAGTTACAGGTCGCAGAGGAGAGGGGAATCGAATTCGATGAATGTTGTAGTTTCAGGTGTAATTGAGAGTGTTTTCCGTTTAGTAATCTTTGTATCATTGTGTGTACATGATTAATTCGATTATCATTAATTTTTGAATGCGATTCCAGACTGTTAAAGAGCCGACAGTGTTCACGTGGGTGTGTAGATCGCATTATCGTTTGATTCCCGAATTATTGTGGGTTTATGGTTCGAATCTTGATCTATAAACGGTCGGTATGAATTAATTGGGTTAAAACCGTGTGATTTTGGAGATCGGGGGTTGCCGGGATACGGCCGGCGAGTGGCCGGAGGTGGCCGACGGGCGGTGATGGGGGATTGGGTTTGAGAAAATTACAGAATGGTCCCTCAACTTTCTTCTTTTATTATTTTGTGTTTTAAAGATTTATAAAACAGTTTTCAAAATTACAATTCACCCCCTGTACTTATTAAAACATTTTTAATAAATTTTGTAAATTATTATTATTATCATTATTATTGTTATTATTATTATTATTATTATTTTTTTTTTATTATTATTTTTACGGGTATTATAGAAATTGTAAGGACTAAACGTTTGGATTACAATATCGTTGCAGGTCGCGTGGCATCATTTCGCACAACAACATGCATGCGAAAATATGCCTGTTGGGCAACAAACTCGCGCGAAGTTGCATGAATGCATGTATGCGAAAGGTAGAAGAATCGCATGCATGATGCGAAAGTTGGGCTGGAACAAATTCATGCGAAAAATGGTATTCCTGCATGCGACAAAATTGGCAGGAAGCACATGCGAAAGTTTTGTCTGCATGCGAAAATGGAAAAGCATGTATATATATGTTTCTTTATTGTTAGTGGAAGTGTGTGTGCGCCTCAATAATTCAAGATCAATCGAGAGTTTCATTATATTTTGTAGTTTTCGCTCAATATTGAGCAGATCACAGTTTGTGATTTCCACCTTCGGGTGAGATCGATCTAGTATCGATTTTCTTTGTAATCATTCGACAATATACGTTTGATATACAACGATTTGTGCTGAATGATTTTGTTTATCGATTGATACATTCAAACCGCGCACCCGTCTTCGCGTATTATCAAGTGCAACAATCAAACGAAGTGAGATCGATCGGATTCTGGACTTTACATTTGGTATCAGAGCAAGGTGTTGCTCTTGATACAACGGATTATTATTCCGCGATCTTCCGTTCGAGGACGTTAAACAAGCTCAAAATTTGTAGACCGCACACCAAGTGTTTGTGTAAATGCTCAAGAGACTTTGCTGCATGATTTTCTGAAGATTTGAAGCTCAAGAGTTGCTGCATCAAAGTCAATTTTCCGAAGTGTGCGAGAACCTTCATTGAGAAAGGTTTATTCAACAATTGTTTCATCTATCCGCTGATGCGAGAACCTTCATTAGAAAGGTTTTGTTGAAGATTGAAGAATTCAAACTATAGCATAATCCAAGGGGGAGATTGTAAGGATCAAACATTTTGGATTACACTATAGTTATAACTGGTAAGAGATGAACAATTTGGAATACGTGCGATTACATGCAAGTTCGACACAAAGCTTGCACGAGGAAGCTGCATGCATGCATGCGACAGAAAGCAGATTCGCATGCATGCGAAAATGTATGCATGCGAAAGGCAGGCAGGCGAGTCGCATATTCACGCGAAGGCAGGCGAGTCGCACAGCCAAGCGAAATGGTGATGCGAATCGCATGCATGCGAAAACACACAGACTTGTATATATATTCGCATGCGAATTCAGTTTTAGGTGTGTTTCATTTTACCAAGAGTTAGTCTAGATAGTTTGTGTGTTTTCTCTGTTTATTTCGCTCAATTGAGCAGATCACGTGTTGTGATTTTCCACCCTCGGGTGAGATCGATAGTATATCGATTTTTATTGTAATCGTTCGACTTTGAATACACATTTCAATTACAATGAGTTTGTTGTAAACATTGAAAACACCTTGTTATCTAGATTGCTTTACAGTAGATTGTTCACCCGTCTTCGCATATTATCAAGTGCAACAATAAAACGAAGTGAGTTCGATCGGATTCTGGACTTTACAGGGTTATGCTGCTACCCTTCCTTGGGCTGACTTCTGCACTATATTCTTCCGAAAATATTTCTCTAAAGTGGAACGAAGTGAGTATGCACGGGAATATGCATCTATTGAGCAACGAGATGATGAACCTTGGCAAGAATTCACGGCAAGATTCTGTAGGCTGGCTAGCTTTCTTGGGGAAGCTGCAGGTAGCCCAGTGGTCCAAGCAGAAAAGTTGAAATGGACTGTTCATGAGAGAACTCGGAGATGGATAGTGACTCAAAGGTTTAACAATATCAATGAAGTAGCCGATGCTGTGAAGACTTGACATGGAAAACAAGAAGAGGTTGGCTAAAGCTGAGGAGAGCCGTAAGAGAAATCGTGAAGGGAACCATACCGCACCGTCTGGGCTATCTTCGAACGACAATCACAATACAGGTGATCGAAAAGCAAAGTTCAACAAAAATAATAACCGCCAAGGTAATCAATGGAAACAAAAACAGCAGAATCCTAAACCTGCCGAAAACCAAGGTCAAGAGCAAGCCCTGGTATGCACTACATGTGGAAAACGTCATTTTGGTGTTTGTCGTCGAGCTTCAGGAGCCTGTTTCAGATGTGGAAAGGCCGGACATTTACTGAAAGACTGCCCATATCCTAATAATAAAGGAAAGGCTGGAAGTAACACTAAACAACCTACTAATGGAGGATGAGTGTTTGCCTTGAACGCAAAGGATGCAGCAAACACACCAGGTATGACTCTTGATACTTCACACTCATGTGAACATGTCGTATCTGAATAATCTAAGATTCTTACCATTCAAATTATGTTTGTTATCTATTACTAAGTGTGTCATGGTATCATAAATCGTTTAGGTACTATTTCTGGTACTCTCATGTTAGGCACTCGTGATGTTCAAGTCTTATTCGATACCGGAGCAACACATTCCATAGTTTCTCAATCTTTTCTTAAACATCTAACGAGGAGCCCAACATTATTATAAAGTACTCTGAATATTGTGACACCTATAGGAAACTCTATTACAATCTCTCACGTGTATGAGGATTGTCCGATCCGAGTTGAATCGCTCATTCTTACAGCGGATCTGTTGCCCATGCAAATGGAAGATTTTGATGTTATCTTGGGAATGGACTGGTTAACTCGGTATAATGTCACAATTGAGTGTCAGACTCGTCGCATTATGTTTGGAGATCCTCATCATCCTGAACTCATTTATCAGGGGACTAAACCTCGAAAAACTCTTCAAATAATTTCAGCACTTAAGGCTCGCAAATCCCTACTGCACGGCTGTGCAGGATTCCTTGCTTCGGTTAAAATTTTATCTTCTGAGGAGCCTAATATTTCTGACTATCCAATTGTTTGTGACTTTCCTGATGTCTTTCCTAAAGAGTTACCTGGACTTCCACCGGATCACGAGGTGGAATTCACTATTGATCTTATTCCTGGTGCTGAGCCGATTTCCAAGGCACCATACCGTATGGCACCACTTGAACTCAAGGAACTGAAGGAGCAATTACAGGAGTTATTAGATCTTGGATTTATTAGACCAAGTGTCTCGCCTTGGGGCGCACCGGTTTTATTTGTAAAGAAGAAAGATGGAACTATGAGGCTTTGATTGACTACCGGGAATTAAATAAGATCACTATTCGAAATCGTTACCCTCTACCTCGTATCGATGACTTATTTGACCAGCTTCAGGGCGCGAAGTGTTTCTCTAAAATTGATTTGAGGTCTGGGCATCATCAGTTGAAGATTAAAGATTCTGACGTCCCGAAATCAGCTTTTCGTACGCGATATGGTCGCTATGAATTCTTAGTTATGCCGTTTGGGTTAACTAACGCCCCGGCTGTTTTCATGGACCTAATGAACCGAGTGTTCCGTGACTATTTGGATAAGTTTGTCATTATTTTTATTGATGACATTCTGATATATTCTAAGAGTAAGGAAGAACATGAAGACCATCTTCGTATCGTGCTTGAAACTTTGCGTAAAAAGAAGCTTTATGCTAAGTTTTCAAAGTGTGAACTCTGGTTGAGTCAAGTAGCCTTTCTGGGTCATGTGGTTTCTGCAGATGGTATTATGGTGGATCCAGCAAAGATAGAGGCAATCACTAAATGGCCAAGACCAACTTCAGCCACAGAAGTCCGGAGTTTTCTTGGTCTTGCTGGTTACTATCGCAGATTTGTCGAAGGTTTTTCTGTTATAGCTTTACCCCTTACGCAACTGTTAAGAAAAGGGGTTAAGTACTCTTGGAATGATGAGCGGGAGAAAAGCTTCGAAGAGCTTAAGAAGAGGTTGGTGTCTGCCCTGATTCTTACACTTCCATCGGGTACGGGTGGATACCAGATTTACACTGATGCCTCAAAGAAAGGACTTGGATGTGTGTTGATGCAACACGGAAAGGTCATTACTTATGCTTCACGACAGTTGAAACCTTATGAGGTTAATTATCCTACGCATGACCTTGAGCTTGCTGCTGTCATTTTCGCGTTAAAGATCTGGCGTCACTATCTGTATGGAGAGACTTGTGATATCTTTACCGATCATAAGAGTTTGAATTATATCTTCACTCAAAAGGAATTAAACATGAGACAAAGGAGATGGTTAGAGCTGTTGAAAGATTATGACGCTAACATTCAATATCATCCAGGAAAGGCGAATGTGGTAGCTGATGCTCTTAGCCGAAAGAGTTCAGGGATGGTAGCCTCGCTCCAGTTGCAACCTCAGATTATTACTGATCTTGATAGACTTGGTATTGGTCTACAGATTGATAAGAATGAAGGATATCTCGCCAGACTTCAAATTGAGCCAGACCTAGTATCTCGAATTAAGGATGCACAGAAAGACGATGGTGAACTTTGGGCAATTGTACAGAATTTGGATGATGGCAAACAGTCAGAATTTAGAGTAGATGAGCATGGAGTAATCTGGTATGGTAAACGTTTATATGTGCCTAATGATTCTTCTCTTCGAGAATCGTTATTAGCTGAGGCACATAGTTCTCCATTCTCTATCCATCCTGGATCTACTAAGATGTATCATGATCTTCGTCAGAATTTCTGGTGGAATGGTATGAAAGAAGATGTGGCTAGATTTGTTAGCAGATGTCTTACTTGTCAACAAGTTAAGATTGAGCATCAAAGAGCTAGTGGACTGCTTCAGCCACTACCTATTCCAGTATGGAAATGGGATGATATTTCCATGGATTTTGTAACCGGGTTACCAAAAACATTCAAGAAGAATGATGCGATATGCGTTGTGGTAGACAGATTGTCAAAGTCAGCTCATTTTCTACCTATTCAGCAGGGATTCTCAGTTAGCAAACTATCTGAAGTGTTTACGCGAGAGATTATCAGACTTCATGGCACTCCAGTCTCTATTGTTTCTGATCGAGACCCGAGATTCACGTCTCGTTTTTGGAAGGGCTTATAAGCCTCGTGGGGTACTAAGTTGAGGTTTAGCACGACATTTCACCCTCAGACAGACGGTCAGTCAGAACGTGCTATTCAGACCCTCGAGGACATGCTTCGAGCATGTGCCCTAGAGTGGATTGGGAATTGGGATGAATATTTATGTTTGGTCGAGTTTGCCTACAATAATAGTTGGCAAGTTAGCATTGATATGGCACCCTTTGAGTTGTTATACGGTCGTAAATGTAGAGCGCCTATATGCTAGGAAGAGGTCGGTGTAAAGATTATTGAAGGACCTGAGTTAGTACAAATTACCAATGAGAAAGTTGCCATTGCTAGAGAAAAGTTAAAGGAGGCCTAAAGTAGACAGAAAAGTTATACAGATCGACACCGTCGACCTTTGGAGTTTAAGATTGGTGATAAAGTATTCCTGAAGGTTTCGCCTTGCAAAGGCGTACGACGTTTTGGTCTAAAAGGGAAACTTAGTCCACGATTTATCAGACCATTTGAAATTCTAGAAAGAGTTGGTGAGGTCTCGTACCGTTTGGCTTTACCACCTCAACTGTCACATGTGCATAATGTCTTCCACGTATCACTTTTAAGGGGATACAATTATCATCCACTTCACGTGGTGAACTATCCGCTTCATCTAATTTGTGAAGACTTATCGTTCGAGGAGGAACCTGAGGCCATCCTTGACCGACAATAACGTATTATGCGTAAGAAAACTATTCCTTTTGTTAAGGTATTATGGAAAAACCATTCCGAACGCGAAGCTACATGGGAGATAGAATTATAATACCCATAATAATATATATATATATATATATATAAAATAAGAATTTCAATATTAGTTCAACAACTCCCCATCCCCAACCACTCCACCATTATTGACCAAGTTGACTCGAAATTTTTTGTTCCACATGATCATAACAACTCCACTGTAACACCCGAAATTCTTATTAAAAAGAAATAAAAGAATATAGAGAAAGAAAAAGGAGGAAAAGGAAGTCAACCCCAAAGTCGAGGGACCAAAAGTGTAAAATGATAAAAATCTTAAAAAGTAGGCAATAAAAGTTGGTAAAAAGGTGGCATGGCCGCCCATTACCTCCTGCACAACATCTTTCATTCGACTTTAGAGAGAGAAAGAAGAAAAAGCTTCGGGTTGAGAAAGAAGGTCAAGCAGGATTCGAATTTCCAGGTAAGAATTCTTGTTTTTAAGTTGTTCTTGGCTAGATAATGCCTTGGATATATGTTCTTATGTGCCTATATGCTTTCGGGTATGTGTTCTTGGTGTTTAGGTGCTAGAAACATCAAGAATTCGTGGTTTTGAGAGTGTTAAGCTTGAAAGCAGCTAAGGTGAGTTCTAGACCCCCTTTTTACTCGTTTTTAAAATGATTTGGGGCTGGAAAATGCATGTATGTATGTTTTTATGGATTTGTGTATGAAACCCGTATGTTATGTGCATGTGTATGATTATAGAGTATGTTTTAGGGTGTACATATGCCTATGTTTGTGTTAAGTTTATGCCTAAAATCATATGTACATGCTTAGAAATAGGTATTATGATGTTTGGGGACTGAAATATGACTTAGACACATGAATAGGCTGCTGATATGACTAATCAGACCAAATAATGGTCATATCACTGAACAGTGGTCGTATGACCATTAGAAATTTTCTAAGTATGGGGTCATATGACTGAATAGTGGTCGTATGACCATTAGATTTTCTAAGTGTAGGGTCATATGACTGAACAGTGGTCGTATGACCATTAGATTTTCTAAGTGTAGGGTCATATGACTGAACAGTGGTCATATGACCATTAGAAATTTTCTAAGTGTGTGATTATATGTCTGAACAGTGGTCGTATGACCATTAGAAATTTTCTAAGTGTGTGATCATGTGACTGAACAGTGGTCGTATGACCATTAGGAATTTCCTAAGTATGAGGGATGATACGACCAAACAGTGGTCGTATGACCTATAAAAATTTCCTAAGTCTGGGGATGATACGACTGAACAGTGGTCGTATGACTAGTAAAATTTTCTAAGTTTAAGGTGAAACGACTGAGCAGGGCTCATACGACTGAACAGGGCTCATACGCCCAAACACTTGGAATTTTTACAGAAATTTTCTGGAAATCTGATTTATGAGATTTTGACCAGGGTTGACTAGGGTTAATTAATAATGATGTTTCATGCATGAAATGATGGTAAATGATTAACCCTTGATTTTTGAGACTGATTTTATTATCAGTATTTTATTATTATTAACAATATTATTATTATTTTAATATTGTTAAGTATGTACTGGCATGACGAAGAATGACTAAGATTTAACGAAGAGCATAATCATTAATAAAGTAAAATATTAATGATAATGAGAAATGGAACGTAAAGTGAAAGATAATGAAAGGGGGAAACATGATGAACGAATGCATGCCTTAATAAATGAACGAATGAACGTAAGAAAGGCTTGCAAGCAAATGAATGGAGGTGCACACCCCTGGCAGGTGTTAGCTCAACTGTGATGCGGGTTAGCTACCCCGAAGGATGCACACAGGGTCAATCTTTAAGATTGATAATGAGGTGAGCAACTTTGTGTTGCAACAGACTCGGTTAGCAGGCAATTCGTGGGGTTGCCACTGAGGTGAGCAACTATGTGTTGCAACAGACTTGGCTAACATATTGATAATGAGGTGAGCAACTACGTGTTGCAACAGACTCGGTTAGCAGGCAATCGTGAGATTGCCACTGAGGTGAGCAGCCGTGTGCTGCAACAGACTTGGCTAACATATGATAGAATGAAAGAATGTAATGTGAATGTATGAATGAAATGCATGAACGTACGAAGGAATGTAATGAACATATGAATGAAAGAAATGATCGTACGTATGAAATGAATGTATGAATGTATGTAATGTATGAATGAATGAAAGTAAGATACATACGAATGGAAGAACTAATATGAAAGAAAGAATACGAATGTAAACGATGAACGGCACACTAACGAAAGTTAATGAATGAACGACGAAGATAATAATAATATTATCTGTGTACGTACTTGTGTGACCGCATATAAGTAAAGAAAGGTTGTCCTTGAGACGAAAAGCAAAGTATTTTACATTATAAAACTAGAACTCACTCAGCAACGCTGACTTTTATGTATTTTCCAGTTGGCAGGTAACAGGTTGTTGAGGATGGCACACGGGGATGGCTACTTGGCGGACAAGACTGACACCCATTTATGTTTTGACAACACTGTTGTTTTGCAATTCATGCAACTAATTATTTTGTGAATTCCTAAACTAGAATGTATTGCTTAGCAACAGTGTTTAAAATGAATGAATGGATTTTTGTTAAAATTAATTCCGCTGCTTTAATTTATAATATATGAATGTTTTATGCTGTGAATGACCAACTGTGAGGTGCCCGGGAAGGGGGCCTTACATCCACATGATTCCCCAACCAGATCATGATCCATTCTATCAATTATGATCACATTATTGTGAATTATTGACCACCTTTACATTCTTTAGTCAAATTATGAACCAAACCCATGTTATATTGATCCCATCTACATCTTAAACGTCCACACATCTTTCATACTCAATCTCACACTTAATTCTGCTCTCAATTGCTTGAATTGGTGATCAATTGCAAGCTTGATCATAAAAGTCAACTGGGTTCTTCAGAAAGTCAAACTGTCCATTCTTTGAATCTTAGAAATCCTTCTTCAGGTATAATACTTATGATTTCTGTTCATTTACATATCATAGATATCCTAATTAGTATTTTAGTTCATTGCCCTTGATCATATGATGCCCGTTCGCATAAGTACTCGTTTATGTTCGGTTTATATTTTAAACATACTTTCCTTTGCTTAACTTAGTAAACTTGATATGAACCCATTTTGATATTGTTTTAGCTACTGGAAATATAAGTATTTTAACCAAATTAAGATTTAGACCTTAACCAAGCATTTTAAACAAGTCACACGTTTAACTAGTTTTCATGAGTATTTTGAGATGTGATTTTATAAATGACAAAAGGATTGGTAATATGATTAGCCAAATTTTTCAAAAGTCAATCATGATTTATACTTATTTATAAAAATATTTCCAGACCTGTAACGGATGTATTTTAACCAGAAATGATTTTACGGTTTACCAAAATACCCTTGACTTAGGCCCGTATTTTACAACCAACTTACAGAGGTCATAACTTTTTCATAACAAATTCAAATCAGTTAAACCTTATGTCCATGACGAATTTCGTCGAAAGACGAATCCGTTTATATATAAAACATCAAAAAAATCATTCGTTTAGACCTCCAAACAGTCATTTTCGTAACAGCTAGCAGTTCTGTGCAGCTGTAAAGATCCACGTTTTTCTCATATTTTGGTAATCCAAATCAGAAACTTTTCTAAATGAAAGTTGTTCAAAAATCACTAGTCTAGTAAACTGGAGACTTTCAGAATTTTTAAATGTCGTTTAGTATTTTTAACAAGTGCGAACAGACAGGGGCAGAACTGGAATTTTTCCAATCTGAAATAGGAAAATCCAAACTATAATTTGAGTTACAATATCGTAGGTTCTCGCGGCGTTAACCGAGCCTAGACCTTGTTTCTGTTTATTGTTATTCGTGTATAAGGTACGGATTTGTAAGGCCCCGTTCCCGGGAAACCTCACAGTTGGCAAATCATAGCATAAAATCAGTTTAATAACAAAACATTGCAGCGGAAAATAATTAAACATTCATTTAAAACTTAAAAACCCCATTGTACTCATACATTTGTCCTTTAAATGTACATAAAACATATTCCTTATTCATTAATTTCAATAAAGACTTCATTAACAGGAATGCCATCCATATCTCCCCAAGTAGCTTCGTGGTGCCATCCTCAGCATCAGTGCTTACCTGTCCATTATTATGCATAAAAAGTCAGCTACGCTGAGTGAGTTCTAGTTTTATATAAATAAGAAAATATAAGCTTTTATCCTCCATATAATGAACACGCATACATCATACTTCAAAACGTTACTTGCATCATATTAAACACGTTCATTATCTTTCATTCTTTCATTATGTTTTCACTTCATCATAAGCGAGATTGCATAAAGCAAGATCTCCATGTTGATTGACAACGAATGTCAATCCCCGTCGGTACACATTTTTCATGGTAGCTACCCCCGACAGTTGATCGATCCCTGTCGGTACACATCTTCATGGTAGCTACCCCCGACAGTTGATCCACACTGCCAGGCACATAGCCCGCTCATGAATACGGATCCATCTTCATACGTAAGACTCACACAAGTGAAGTCTATCATAGTGCTTGCAAGACTTTTCATCATCAAACGGGCCCGGGGGTAACATTCGTTAAGTTCCACTTCTCATTAGTATTATCTTTCACTTAATATATATATAATACTTAGCTTATTAAGTACACAACATACCAAGTACTAGTCATCATATCACGTAACCGACCCTCCGCGGGACAGCGGGGGTTTGGGGGCGGCAGCCCCTGATAGCGGGGTCCTAGGGGCAGCAGCCCCTAGTGGGGTCCAAGGGGCAACGCCCCTGGCTGGGGCCGGGCTGCCAGGTCAGCACGCCCGAAAATTATTTTGAGCTATTTAAATGTCACATTTTACTTTAGAAAAAATGTATTTCCTTGTTAAAACCCCTTGAAATCCTTATCTTGAAAACATTATGTTTACTATGCATAATAGCCCCAAAAACAAGGAAAAACGTTTAAATAAGGGGATCTAGAACTCACCTGAACTTAGCAAATAGCTTCAATCCTAGGTTACTTAAGCTATAGTCCAAATACTCTAGCTGCACGAAGGTTAATACACAAAAACGTCATTTTCCTCATGATTTCGCTCACAGTTTCGCTGCCAGTTTCGCTGGGCAACACTTCTGTCAGTTTCGCTAGACAGATTCGCTGTCTTGAGCGCCCAACTTTCGTTGGAATTTCCTAGTTTCGTAATGTCTAAGGGTCAACCTGGGCACTGGCGAACTTATCAGCGGAACTGTAGTTTCGCCCTAGCGAAACTGTAGTTTCGCTGGAACTTCTCTTAGTTTCGCTGCATAGTTTCGCTGGATGAGTGCACAGTTTCGCTGGATCGGGGCACAGTTTCGCTGGATCGGGGCACAGTTTCGCTGGATGCATATCAATGACGAACCAGCCCGTTTTAACCCAAAATCTTAGCTTTTTACGTCCAAATCCTTGGTTTACCTTCCATGAAACCATTTCTAACCTTTTTACACGTTTTCACACGTAAAAATTTTACCTTTATGTGTTTTTTCGAGACTTTTAAAACCCCAAAACCCTAGAATCCGGGTTTGATCTACAGAAGGCATTATAGGTCGATTCTTACCTGGATTTGTTGCTCCTTTCTTGAGATTTATTGCATAAACACCCAGATCTTCAATCCCTTGACCTTAGAGGCTCCAAATCTTGAGTTTCTATCACTTTCTCTCTACTTTCTCTCTCTATGGATTTTTAGAGTTAGGGTTGAAATGAAGAAGATGGTGGATGTTTTGGGTGGGTTAAGGGCTGATTATGGGCCTCAATCCACTTAGGCTCTTGTCCATTAGCCTAATTAGCCCATAATCCATTTTTCTTTCTTTATTAAATACCCACAAATTAATCCCATTATTCACGATGACTCGTTTTGACTTTTCGGGGTGTTACAAGTCTCCCCCACTTATTTAGGTTTCGTCCTCGAAACCTGTCAGTCATCAAACAATTGAGGATAAAATTTCCTCATCTCCTCCTCGGCCTCCCACGTAGATTCTGATCCTTTTCGGTGTCTCCACTGTACTCGTACAAGTGGAACTACTTTATTATGTAAGCGCTTCTCCTTCCAATCCAGGATGGCCACCGGCTGCTCTACATAGTTCAGTCGCTCGTCGACTTCAATGTCCTCTAATGGTACGAATGCATCGTCGTCTGCTAGACATTTCCTAAGATGAGATACATGGAACGTATGGTGAATTCCACTCAACTCATCGGGTAATTCTAGTCTATAGGCCACTTCCCCTACCCTTGTGATAATACGGAAAGGCCCTATGAACCTTGGGCTTAACTTTACCCTTTTTCGAAACCTGATGATCCCTTTCCAAGGCGATACCTTGAGCATAACCTTGTCACCAACCTCAAATTCTATAGGTCTACGCCTCTTATCGGCGTAAGACTTCTGGCGATCCTTTGCAGCTTTCATGAATGCCTTGATCTTATCTAACTTCTCAGTTGTGACCTCAATCACTTCAAGGCTCCCCAATTCCTTTTGCCCGATGTCACCCCAACACACGGGTGTTCTGCACTTTCTACCATACAACATTTCATAAGGGGGGCATACCAATGCTGGCATGGTAACTATTATTATATGAGAATTCCGCCAACGGTAAGTGCTCATCCCAACTTCCTCCAAAGTCGATTACACATGCTCGTAGCATGTCTTCTAACATTTGAATCGTTCTTTTCGACTGATCGTCCTTCTGAGGGTGATAAGTCGTGCTGATATGTAGTCTTGTCCCTATCGCATCGTGGAATCTCCTCCAAAACTTCGATGTAAAACGGGTGTCACGATGCGACACGATGGACACCGGTACGCCATGACGAGTTACGATTTCCTTGATGAATTGATCCGCCAATCTTTCAGATGAATACGTCTCGCGGATCGGTAGGAAGTGGGCGCTCTTGTCAAGCGATCGACTATCACTCATATAGCACCATACCCTTTCGGCGTACGTGGTAACTTCGTGATAAAATCCATGGTGATGTGCTCCCACTTCCACTCAGGTATATCCAACGGTTGGATTTTTCCCGTAGGGTTTCTGGTGTTCTGTCTTTACTTGTAAGCAAGTCAGGCACTTACTCACGTACTCTGCCACATCGCGTTTCATCCCGGCCACCAGTAATCTTTCTTCATACCGTGATACATCTTGGTAGCACCGGGGTGAATGGAGTATCGAGTCTTATGGGCCTCGTCCATAATCTTTCCACGTAGATCCCCGTATCGAGGAGTCCACATTCGTCCGAATCGGGTCTTAACACCAGGAGTGTTCTCACCCAACTCCGTAACTAGACCTCTCATCCTTTTGGAGTTAAGACGATCTTCTTTCAAAGCCTCATTCTGAAACTCCTTAACCTGTGTCATCACGTCAGAGGTCATAATTAGCTGGTAAGACTTCGCCCGGAACAGCTCGGGCCTTTCCTTTCGGCTAAGGGCATCCGCCACCACGTTGGCCTCGCCCGGATGGTAATGGATCTCACAATCGTAACCCTTTATGAGCTCCAGCCCTCGTATCTGCTTCATGTGTAAATCTTTCTGCTCGAAGAAGTACTTCAAGCTTTTGTGGTCTGTGAAGATGGTGCACTTCGTTCTGTGGAAACACGGGGAATGCGAGCTAGAAGGGATCGTCATAACACATGGTATGCAATAGAGTAGCAATAATAATATGATGACAAGCGTGTCATGACGACACCCGAACACAATTGGAGACTTGTGTCGTGTATTGTCAAAGATCACGACAGCATAGCCATAAGCGCAACATAATGTTCACATAAGCATTAAGGATAACTTGTAATGTAAATTCCCACAACTCGAGAACAAGTGTTCAAAAGAATGTTAATTGTTTAGTGGACTGCAACAATGTACAAAATGTATGTTCAGTCTCAAAAATGCATCCTAGGGTCTCTACTAAAAGGCAGCACTCCTAGAACTTCAATTACCTTGATCACCTGAAAAGAAATGCTCAAAAACAGTCAACATAATTGTTGGTGAGCTTCGCAGGTTTTAAGTAATAAAAGATGTTAAGATGAAAACAGTAAGTAAGTTTAATAAAAGTTACCGCGACTACACTTATGTATAGGCGGTTTTACTAGTTATAAATAGCTACAGCCAAGCCTATTCATCGGTTCCACCCGGTTATTAATGGCTGTAAAGATAGCATTTCCAAAGCGTAAATAGTTTATAAATGACGTAGCAAGATCCACACAGCGCATACATATAGTTTATAACCAAACCAATCCTTAGGTCCCATTACCGGGATTAATGGTTATATATAAAAAGGTTTTCCATAGCATAATAAGTTTAAGGTGACGTAGCAAGATCCACACAGCGCATACGTATAGGTTACAACCAAACCAATCCTTAGGTCCCAGTTACCGGGATTAATGGTTGTAGTGGATGATCGGCTTAGAAGAACCACACAGAAGAACCACACAGAAGAACCACACAGCCGAGAGCATCCAAGGTCAATGGCATCCACATATAGCATCAATCAACACATAACATCAAGTAGTAGTGCATAGTAGGGTGATACCCCTAGTCATACATAGGGGTAACATAGCACATAGTTCAAGTTCACATAGCAGCAATCACAAGATAAGCAAATTAAGATACTCATAGATATAATAGCCAACTTCCACTAGGGAAGGTGCCTGAAATCAAGTTATATAGGTGAGCATTCTTTCCCCCAAGTAGAAAATGTTTTAAAAAGGTTTGATGAGAGTACAAAGGGGCCACGAAACTCACTGAACAGATGATAGGCACGTATGATGAATATTCCCAACGGTAGGATGCTATGAACAGTCAAACACCTATTGACAGTTTCTGACAGCATTAATAATAAGCATAAAGCATAAGATGATGTCAATAGATTCGAGCAGTTTCGGTTTGGTCATGGGTAGTACACACACAAACAGGCATACACATATCAGACTAGGTTATTTTAAATGACCTCGTCAACACGAGACACTCAAAGGGGAAATCACACATACACGCATCATCAATCACACAACAGGACCAGACGCACGACTGATACTCCATCCGCACGAGTGGACCTTCAGTCGTACGAATTAGCTACTTTCGTACGATTGAACCTTCATTCGTGCGACTAAGCCTTCAGTCGTACCATGCATCACCAGTCGCACGACCCAACAGCCAATCACGCGACTCAACGTCCCTTCGCGCGAATCAGCTTCATTCGCGTGATTGGACCTTCTTTCGCGCGACAGGCCTCCGATCGTGCGATTCACACACAATCGCACACAATCACATTCGCATGACCCAGTCACGCGACAACCCCAGTCGCATGACCCAGTCGTGTGACTTACCCAATCGCGCAGACAGAAGTCGCACACACACAAAGTCGCATGCCCCAGTCGCGCGACAACCCCATTCGCACACACCCACAGTCGCATGACTCTGTCGCGCGACAATCCCAGTCGCACACACACACAGTCGCGTAGACGGAAATCGCGACTGCAGGAAAGTGCAGGGCGGCCTTCGGCTGCCCGAACACGAGTTTTACACAACCAGAACTTCTAGAACTCATATCCTAACTTGTCTAGACGTGAATCACACACTGGAACACAACACACAAGCCCACACGACCTCATGTGCTCGGATGAACCCGAGCACCCGAAGCCCAAGAAAACGCAGCTGTAAAACCGAGCTAAAAACGAGGTAAGCGAGGTTATTTACCTGCTAGGAACGAGTATTCACGATGACACTCAAGATTAGACGACGAAAATGCAACAAACGGATCGGTTTTTGGTGTAAGCTAGAGAGAGAAAGTGAAGAAGATGGAGAAGAAGTGATGAAGAAATGAAGAAGGAGATGGTGAAATGGCTGGGAATGGGGTTTTTATACCCATCCCAGGTTTGCCAAAATGTCACTTTTAGTCCCTGTACTTTGCCCCGAGTTCCTAAATTTTGTTTCGGTTGAAAACGTTATTTATTAGTCTTGTTTTTATTAATGATAAAATGTTGTTAATGATATTTATAATTTAAAAGTGGTTTTATACGTGATAATAGTTTTTATAAAAATGGTGCGTTTGGTGTTAACGGGGCAAATCTTAGTTAATGTTTTAAGATGATGACGTTTTAAAGTTTTAAACAACATTGGTACACGCATAAGGTTAACCAAGCAAACAAATGGGCATAACATTCTCATAGATGGGCCTTAAGGGTGAGGAATGACCGACTACAAAAGTTAACAGATTACGTCAGTAGACGGACCTTTGGTGACGGATGTCACAAAGTCATGGGTGGGATAATTAACCTTATGAACTTTCAGTTGTCGGGATGCATAGGCTATAACCTTTCCTCTTTGCATTAACACGCACCCCACCCCGAGTAGGAAGCATCAGAATAACCCACCAAGTCTTCACTTCCATCGGGTAATGCCAATACAGGAGCTTGGGTCAACCTCATCTTCAATTCTTTGAACGCCTTCTCTTAAGCTTGACCCCATACAAACTTTACATCTTTTCGGGTCAACTTGGTTAGTGGAGAAGCAATTTTGGAGAAGTCTTAAATGAATCTTCTGTAATAGCCCGCCAAACCCAAGAAACTACGGATCTCGGATGGCGTCTTTAGAGACTTCTATTGCATCACCACCTCCACCCTTGCCGGATCGACCATAATCCCTTCCGGACTCACCACGTGACCCAAGAAATTGAACTTCACGCAACCAGAATGCGCACTTGGAGAACTTGGCGTACCATTTCTCCCTTCTCAATGTTTCCAATACTTCTCGAATGTGACCGACATGCTCTATCTCGTTCCTTGAATAAATCAGGATATCATTAGTAAACACAATCACTGATTTATCCAACATCGGCCGACACACTCGGTTCGTCAGGTCCATAAAAGCAGCTGGCGTATTAGTCAAACCGAAAGACATGACGAGGAACTCGTAGTGACCGTAGCGCGTACGAAAAGCCGTTTTAGGGATATCCTGTTCTTTCGCTTTTAGCTGATGGTAACCCGATCGAAGGTCTATTCGTGAAAGCCAACTGGCGCCCTGAAGCTGGTCACACAAATCATCGATTCTCGGCAAGAGGTATCTGTCCTTTACCGTCAACTTATTCAGCTCGCGGTAGTCGATACACATTCTCATACTATCGTCTTTCCTCTTTACAAACGGGACCGGAGCACCCCAAGGTGAGATACTCGGCCTAATGAACCCCTGATCTAGCAGCTCTTACAACTGCTCCATCAACTCTTTCATTTCCATCGGAGTAAATCGATACGGTGCTTTGGCGACAGGTTAAGCACCCGGTATCAGGTCAATCTGGAACTCGATCTCTTGATCAGGTGGCAATCCCGATAAGTCTTCCGGGAACACGTCTAGAAAATCACACACAACCGGCATATCGGATAGTTGTGGTGTTGGTGTTTCCACATCCTTCTCATAACATAAGGAAGCGCTACATCCACGCCTCATGCACTTTCCCGCCACCGCCATCGAAATCACTTTCAGAATCATCGTAACCCGATCTCCGTATATTGTCACCAGACTTCCGTCAGGCGTCGTCAGTCTAATCACCTTCTTTCGGCACACGATATTCACCTCGTAAGTTGCTAACCAATCCCTCCCTAGTACTACATCAAATCCTCCCCGGGCATCACATGTAACTTGGTAGCAAACCTATGACCTTCTAATTCTATAGTGCAGTTCTCTATCACATACGTAACTCTAATGAACTTACCAATAGCAGTTTCTACGTCAAAGGACTCATCGAGGCATTTACTACTAACAGGCAGTTTAGTACAGAAAATAGCAGAAATAAAACTCCTACTGGGCAACTTAACATAGAAAAACAACAAAACAAAACTCCTTCTAGCTCCTGAATTAAACAACACGGAAGACAGAAATTTATTTACTATATACATGCCTGTCACAATATCGGGGCCCGTCCTAACCTGCTCCAGCCTTATCGCGAAGGCCCTGCGCCCTCTGCCCTTGGCTTCTTGCAATCCCTGCTTTTGTGACCCCTTCCACTGCATTTGTAGCATCGTACCACTCCACACTCTCTGGCCACGTGACCTTGCTTCCCGCATCGGTAACAGACATTGGTTCCCAATCTACATTCCCCGAGGTGATCTCTGGCACACTTACCACACTTCTTAGTCCTCGCACCAGACGAAGCTGCACGCCGGCCCTCCGTGCTTGCAACCTTTGTGTTGAGGGTGGCACTGTCGCGTCCAACCCGCTTTCCATGCCAGTTCTTGTTATCGCTATTCTTCGTGTTTTCTTCAATAGCAGTCGTCTCCTTCGCCGCCCTAATTACCTTAGTTATAATGGATGGCAGAACCGCCTGTAGGGCCTGTTGGACTCCCTCAACAACAGCCTCTTTCATGGCGATCCTCAAACTAGTGCCATCATCGCTGCCTTCCACGTGAGGGGCCTCGGGCTCTTCGAGTGCCATTTCAGCCGCCCTAGCCATGCTTCTCGTGATACGCGGTTCGGTACCACGTTTACCACAACCCCTATCTGGAAAAACCTTAGTAGATCTACCGCTAGCCATCCTCTATCCCACACTGAAAGATTCAAATACCAACGCGGTCATTCAAGGGAATAGCTCAGTTTATGTCAAGTACAGTAAGTCCCTGATTACAGTGGCCAGTTGTGATTAGCCACTTACTTTACTCTTCGTACCCCGAGCATTACCTGTCCTGACTACATTAGCATCTAAATCTAACAGTAACACATAAACACATAACATGCGCACATAATACCAGTTAACTTTAAGAAAATACCTGATGGCACGCAGCTACTCAGATTGGCATTCTTTCCCTTTCCGTCCCATTTTCAGTTTAAGTTAAGGTTTATTTTGAAAAATTACCCATTTCACTTAAACTTTGGCTCTGATACCAACTTGTAAGGCCCCGTTCCCGGGAAACCTCACAGTTGACAATTCATAGCATAAAATCAGTTTAATAACAAAACATTGCAGCGGAAAATAATTAAACATTCATTTAAAACTTAAAAACCCCATTGTACTCATACATTTGTCCTTTAAATGTACACAAAACATATTCCTTATTCATTAATTTCAATAAAGACTTCATTAACAGGAATGCCATCCATATCCCCCCAAGTAGCTTCGTGGTGCCATCCTCAGCATCAGCGCTTACCTGTCCATTATTATGCATAAAAAGTCAGCTACGCTGAGTGAGTTCTAGTTTTATATAAATAAGAAAATATAAGCTTTTATCCTCCATATAATGAACACGCATACATCATACTTCAAAACGTTACTTGCATCATATTAAACACGTTCATTATCTTTCATTCTTTCATTATGTTTTCACTTCATCATAAGCGAGATTGCATAAAGCAAGATCTCCATGTTGATTGACAACGAATGTCAATCCCCGTCGGTACACATTTTTCATGGTAGCTACCCCCGACAGTTGATCGATCCCTGTCGGTACACATCTTCATGGTAGCTACCCCCGACAGTTGATCCACACTGCCAGGCACATAGCCCGCTCATGAATACGGATCCATCTTCATACGTAAGACTCACACAAGTGAAGTCTATCATAGTGCTTGCAAGACTTTTCATCATCAAACGGGCCCGGGGGTAACATTCGTTAAGTTCCACTTCTCATTAGTATTATCTTTCACTTAATATATATATAATACTTAGCTTATTAAGTACACAACATACCAAGTACTAGTCATCATAACACGTAACCGACCCTCCGCGGGACAGCGGGGGTTTGGGGGCGGCAGCCCCTGATAGCGGGGTCCTAGGGGCAGCAGCCCCTAGTGGGGTCCAAGGGACAACGCCCCTGGCTGGGGCCGGGCTGCCAGGTCAGCACGGCCGAAAATTATTTTGAGCTATTTAAATGTCACATTTTACTTTAGAAAAAATGTATTTCCTTGTTAAAACACATTGAAATCCTTATCTTGAAAACATTATGTTTACTATGCATAATAGCCCCAAAAACAAGGAAAAACGTTTAAATAAGGGGATCTAGAACTCACCTGAACTTAGCAAATAGCTTCAATCCTAGGTTACTTAAGCTATAGTCCAAATACTCTAGCTGCACGAAGGTTAATACACAAAAACGTCATTTTCCTCATAATTTCGCTCACAGTTTCGCTGCCAGTTTCGCTGCCAGTTTCGCTGGGCAGCACTTCTGCCAGTTTCGCTAGACAGATTCGCTGTCTTGAGCGCCCAACTTTCGTTGGAATTTCCTAGTTTCGCAATGTCTAAGGGTCAACCTGGGCACTGACGAACTTATCAGCGGAACTGTAGTTTCGCCCTAGCGAAACTGTAGTTTCGCTGGAACTTCTCTTAGTTTCGCTGCATAGTTTCGCTGGAACTTCTCTTAGTTTCACTGCATAGTTTCGCTGGATGAGTGCACGGTTTCGCTGGATCGGGGCACAGTTTCGCTGGATGCATATCAATGACGAACCAGCCCGTTTTTAACCCAAAATCTTAGCTTTTTACGTCCAAATCCTTGGTTTACCTTCCATGAAACCATTTCTAACCTTTTTACATGTTTTCACACGTAAAAATTCGACATTTATGTATTTCTTTGAGACTTTTAAAACCCCAAAACCCTAGAATCCGGGTTTGATCTACAGAAGGCATTATAGGTCGATTCTTACCTGGATTTGTTGCTCCTTTCTTGAGATTTGTTACACAAACACCCAGATCTTCAATCCCTTGACCTTAGAGGCTCCAAATCTTGAGTTTCTATCACTTTCTCTCTCTACTTTCTCTCTCTACGGATTTTTAGAGTTAGGGTTGAAATGAAGAAGATGGTGGCTGTATTGGGTGAGTTAAGGGCTGATTATGGGCCTCAATCAACTTAGGCTCTTGTCCATTAGCCTAATTAGCCCATAATCCATTTTTCTTTCTTTATTAAATACCCACAAATTAAGCCCATTATTCACGATGACTCGTTTTGACTTTTCGAGGTGTTACAGGATTCTGTTTCTTTGTTATCATAGTAATTACCTTTGTTTCTGTTACTTTATATTACGGATTTCTGATTCCTGTCTCATATTTGATTTCCGTTCATCTCTAGTTTTGATTCCTGTTATACGTAAATAGTGTGTTTTTGATTCCGTTATAAGTAGCTAGACTATATATATTTCTAAATTGTTACCCGAGCTCTCCCTATCTTGGGGGTGACCAAGACGCGTTATTGCGGCATCGATAACGTGGCACCAACCGTGGCGGTGAGCTGAGATCACGGCGTCTCTAAAGAGGACTCTGAAATTATGTTGGCCGTCTTGTTATATTATTATTTCCTCAGAGGCGTATGGATCGATCCTAGGTTAGTCCTGTATTTCCTGATGGATGGTTACACACCACTCCATTTAGGACTCTGGTGAATGGTTTGTATGTCTGCCCATACTCCATTTCATATTGGTTCACGGACTAGCTACCTGTGTTCCCTTTGTTCAGTTATTATATGATATGATTATTAGCTCGGGTTATGTTCTATCTGATATATATATCTTATACCATTATATTCTTATCATCATGTCTGTTTATTTTTGTTATCTGCTATTTCGTTCACTGAGCGTTATGCTCAGGCGTGCTTTTGTTTCCATGCACGTCAGGTCTACAAGGTCATCCGGGAGGGGAGTGAAGAGTGAAAATCTAGATAAAGAAGTCTGATATTTATTTATTTAAATTGATGTAATCGACTCTTCTATTAGGTTTTGAAATTTGAAGGGCCGGCTGGAGGAGAGGGGACCGGCTAGAGGGAGAGCTTCGGCCGGAGGGAGAGCGTCGGCCGGAGGGAGAGCGCCGGCCGGAGGGAGAGCGCCGGCCGGAGGGAGAGTCGCCGGCCGGAGGCTCGCTGGCGGGAGTTGAGGATGGTGGCTAGTGATGAACAGGAGTTAAGGATGGAGGTTGTGTTTTGTGATTAGGTTCAGATGCTTTTTGAAGGTGGAATAGGAGGAGAGGTTTGAAGACCTCTGAAGACAATAGTCCATGTCTACCTCAGAAAGACATTTTTAATTGAAAAGACTTCCGGAAATCAAACATTTTGCGCTCTCCAAACCTCTTCCCGCGTCTGCGTGCGCGCAGATGAAAAGGTGGGGAAGAGGTTTTAAAAAAAAACAAACACTACATTAGTCATCTTATAAAGCATATTTATTTTATTCACACAACAATATGTTCAACCTTTTATAGAAAGACTTATGAAGCTGTCTCTACTTTACTCCGAATAGGTTAATTGTAACAAATCTCAACCCCCCCCCCCCCTCTCTCCCCCTCCCCCTCCCTCCTTTCACCAATCATCGCCCATAAGGGATTTGGCCTTGAAAACTCTTCGCTCTCTCCTCTATATTGATCACCTCTGTTGCGGTTTCTATCTCCTATTCTCCTTAACGTACCATCCGTCAGAGACTTTTTTAGACTTGAAAACTGCTATCTCTCTTCCACGTTAGTTGCTCTTTCTTTCACCTCAGCATATGGACGTTTGTGGCTCTTCATTGTAGATGGCCTGATTTATTGACCAAGTACTTGGAGCTTATTTACTTAACTCACAAGAAAGCAACATTATGTGCATTCTAATAAGACAAACTTTAATATAAGACCACTACTTACGATATATTTATAAAGAAGACCAAATGATCAAATTATAACTTATTTGGAATACTTTTGCTTCTAAGATTTTTCTTATAAATGCGAAATTTTGGGTTAAAATTTATTTTATAAGAGTATTAAGATTATAGGTCATGAAAATTCTGTATCCTGATAAGTTGATCATTTTTCTTGATAAGATTTAATATATAGATGGTCCATAAAACTCTATATATGTTAATAGATCGATATGATAACATTTTCATATTTTACTATTTGTAAACCATGTATACAGTATATCCGACCCCTCAAGATTGACTACTTTTTTATATTTTAAATTCATCCATAGTTGAAGGTTTTATAGATGAATAAGAAAACAAGTTGCTTCATTTTATTTCTTACAAATAAAGTTGTTTCTTTTATATTGAACATTTAGGGGTTAGTTTGATAATATCTGAATGATTAAGTGCTGAATTAATAAGAGATCTGAACCATTAAATGCTGAACCATTAAGAGATCTGAACTATTAAGAGCTAGTATATCGCTTAACTATTCAAAAACAAATGTTTGACCAATTCAAAGAGGTCTTAACCATTCAGCATTAGACCTCTTAACCATTCAGCATTAATATAATGCTTAACCATTTATAGGCAAATGTTTTAATCATTCAAACATTTGCTCACGAAACAAACAGTCTGAACCATTAAGTGCTGAACCATTCAGATATCTGAACCATTAAGAGGCTGATTAAGAGGCTGCCAAACAGCCCCTTAGATTGTAATTACTTTTAAATAGTAGATAATCTACATTTTGATCTAAGTAAGGCGTTGTTTGTTTTTTACAAAAGAGCTTCTCAGACTCTTTTGTCTTCACCAAGAAGAGGACGCGCAGACGTTTTAAGTTTCAGAGTGTTTGTTTTTTTGAAAGACATTTCATTAAAAATGTCTTCTCGTCCTCTTCTTGGAGAAGACCTAAACCCCCCTCTTTTCTCCTCTTCCAACCTCTTCTAAGTATAAAATAATCTAAACAAAACCCACATACCCTTTTCTCCTCTCCAGCGGCCCAACATCACAGATCCCTGCTCGTCGACCACCGGCGCCTCATCGGCGGCCACCTCCTCGGCCGACCCCTCCCTGCTCGTCCTCCACCTCCTCGGCCAACCCTCGCTGCTCGACCCCCTGCTCGACCCCGCTGCTCGACCCCGCTGCTCGACCCCGCTGCTCGACCACGCTGCTCGACCCCCTGCTCGACCCCCGTTGGTCGACCCCCTTGCTCGACCCACGCTGCTCGACCCCCTTGCTCGACCCCCCTGCTCGACCCCCCTGCTCGACCCTGCTCTACCGTCCCCTGCTCTAACGTGTCAAGTAAATCACTAGATCTATTGGAATTCCATTTGGGTAGTTCTTGTTTGATTCGTATGTTGTTCTTGTTTGATTTCAAGTGTTTTATTAGAATTTCTCGTATTAAATTCGTATGTAGTTCTTGTTTGATGGGGTTTTTGTGGTTTAACTAGTTTTTTTGGATGAACTAATGGAATAGGTTTGCTTGATAATGTTTAGTTTTGATAATGTTTAGTTTTGTTTGATTGGTCATAATGGATTAGGTTTGTTTGATAATGTTTCGTTTTGTTTAGTTTTGTTTGATTTGTCATAATGGATTAGGTTTGATAATTTTTTTGAAATATGTTTATGTTTGATTTTGATTAGGTTTGTTTATGTTTATTTGATTTGTCACATGGATTATGTTTATGTTTGATAATGTTTAGGTTTGTTTGATTTATCATAATGGATTTGTTTATATTTGATCTTGATTAAGTTTGTTTATGTTTGTTTGATTTGTCATATGGATTATGTTTATGTTTGATAATGTAGGTTTGTTTGATTTGTCATAATAGATTATGTTTATGTTTCATAATGTTTGATTGTGTTTTTTGTTGTTGTTTGTTTGTTGGTTAATAGAAATGGGCGAGAAACATCAATGGTCAAATGAGCATATACAATGCTTATTAGAGAATTGTGTTAAAGAAATAAATAAGGTTGGTAGGAAAAGTTTGAGTATACAAAAAGACTCTTGGAATAGGTCAGGTAAAGTTCTTAAAGAAAAGTTTGGCCTTGTGTTGAATCAAAAACAAATGAAGAACGCCTATGATAATCTGAAAGCAAAATACATCGGATGGGTGTATTTGAAAAACAAAACGGACAATATATATAATGCTCAAACAAATACTTTTACCCTAACAAACGAGGAGTGAGAAGAATTTAAGAAGGTATGTTCACATATATATACTATTTTTAACGGCTACCTATAAACATAAACTTATAATATTTATATTTTGGGTTTAGGGGCATCCGAATGCTGGATCTTTGAAAACGGCTCCATTGCCTTTTCCAGAACTTTGTGCACAACTGTTTGATGGTAATACTGCCACTGAAAATTGCAAGTGGACCTCAACCCAAACAATTTCAGTTGTTGGATCATCTTCTACTTGACGTGTCAAACCACTTATGATTACAAATACAATTCTTCATGACACAGAAGATGATGTCGGCTCTTATGATTTTGAACACCACACTTCCGAGCCTACTTTGGAGTGTCGGATTCCATGAAAGAGACATGGATGACACTGTCAGAAATTCTAGAAGTTTTAAAAGGGTGGATCACGATGACGGCTAAAAGTTTGAACCTAATATAGTTGTGATTATGACATTAAAAACATTGGATCATTAATGGTTGTGTTTTATGTTTATGACATTGTTTATGGCATTGGATCTTTAATGGTTGTGTTTTAAGTTTATGACATTGTTTATGTTTAATGGTTGTGTTTATGTTGTTTGTTTATGTTTAATGGTTGTGTTTATGATTATTAACACAGGATCATATGGATTATAATACGAAATTACTTCTAGTAATTCTTATGTACTTGTATATTCGTTTTATTTGAAGGAGAGATTTGAAACAGATACGAGACAATGATTCAGAAACAACGGGACATAAATACACGTTATAGTTATTGCAAGGAAATCCCAAACAATGCATTGAATTACTACGCATGTCTCATGAATCCTTTGTCCGACTATGTGCATATTTTAGAATAAATTATCCATTAAAGGATAGTAAACATGTATCGGTTGAGAAGAAGATGACTATGTTTTTTATGATAATCGGTCATAATCACGTTACGTGGTTATCGCATAGATTTCAACACTCAGAGCAAACAATTCATAATTTTTTTATTAAGTGTTAGATAAAATGATGTTTTTGCCAAAGATATGATAGTACCAACTTCTTTCAATCCGAATCCAAACATTACGGGACATAACAAAAGGCTATGGCGAATTTTCAAAGGAGCAGTTGGTGCAATTGATGGAACTTTGATACATGTTGTTGTCCCTGCTAGCAAACAAGATTTATATAGAGGAAGGGGAAAAGGGAATTGCTATCAAAACGTATTAGCAATTTGTGACTTCAACATGATTTTTACATTTATTGTGGCGGGCTGGGAAAGGGTAGCACATGATTCTAGAATATTATCAGATGCATTATCAGATACAAATGCTCCATTCCCGTTACCACCACCAGGTATTTTAATTGTATTTAAATATTTGTATTTTATTTTAATTTCCTAATTATTTATATATCTTTACAGATAAATATTATCTTTGTGATGCCGCTTATGCACCATACGAGGATTTATGGCTCCATATCGTAATGTTAGGTATTGGCTTGGAGATTTTCGTAGGAGTCGTGCATTGACCAATAAAGAAAAATTTAACCATGCACATACAAAATTACGAAACGTTATTTAGCGTCCGTTTGGTGTCTTGAAAGCACGGTTCCCTATATTGAAGAGGATGACACCATTTCCTTTAGTTACACAAAGGAACATTATCATTGCATGTTTCTCGCTACATAATTTTATAAGGAAAGATGGTCTCAGCGATGACTTTTTTACACAATACGAGCAATTGAAAATCGTCATGTTGATGCTGATGAAAATGATGTTCAAGAACATGGTACCGCATCAAATCGGAAATATATGACTCAGTTAGGAGATGAAATTGCTGAGCAGTTAATGCAGAATATCAAATAAAAAATTTAAATAAAATGCATTTGTAGTGTTTTTAGAATATTATTGTAGTTTGTATGACTTTTATTTATATTTTAATGTATTTGTATGACTTTTATTTATATCTTAATATTAAAGTACTTTTTAAAGTTTTAAAAAATAGGTTTACTTTAATTACAGCATATTTTAGCAGTCTGCAGATGTTAAAAAATCAAATAGTCTTTTTCTTGCAATTGCAGACGTTTGATCCACATCTTCTGCTGTAGATGTTTGCAGATGTGGTCCGCAGACTGCAGACGTTTTACTGCTGAAAAAACAAAAAATACCTAAGTGTTTATATAAAAACATATCTAGAGGAAGTATCTCATAATAAATTTTGATAAATAGCAAAACATAAATTGCATACTACTTTAGTTATCTGTATAACTTTGAGAGTCGCCATAGAATCTATAAAAAATTTGGTTTCTATAAAGTAGAAAGTGATATGCTACTCGTCTAAAACAGTACACCAGCAAAAATAAAAAAATAAAATAAACTATACTTTTCTATATTTAACAATGCAAAATTACAATTTTAGTCCTTTAGTTTTAGTAGTTTTACTTAACAACCTTTATGTTTAACTAACTAGGAAGTTTTGTGTGCAAATATGTACCCTTCAAACATCATAATATATTTACTTTATTTAGGCTAGAGCGGTGTCCCCACAAATTTTTTTAACTTGAAATTTTGAATGATAAGGGTATATAGAAATTAAGTGCGGAGTCCCGCACGATGCGATATGTTTATGAACTTCGTTACGCACGCTGTGATGGCAACGTTAACATAGTTAAGTACCTAAACTAAATGTATGAAGCTGAGGTGACTCGGTTTTGGAGATCGAAACATAGAAAACAATTTAATGTCTCACACGTTGCGGATTAATAATTTAAAAAATAAAAAGTATAACTTAAACAAAAAATTATAAGGAAAAAAAAAAAGAAACGAAAAAGAAAAGAAAAAACTAATAAGAAAATGAATGTAACCCGCATGTATCGAACCTACGTGACCCGATGCAAAGGTGAGACATCTAACGAACTCCACCACACTAGTTTTGTTGATAACAATTAGAATACACATATTTAGGCGGTACTAAAGTCGGTGACTTCCCATAAACCACGTAAATAAAGTAGTGTTAAAGGTTGATATGAGGTAATATTGACAAAGAAATATCACATATACAACAAATGATAATGTATTTGAATGTGTGATTGGGTATAGGGGTATTATTGGTGTAAGTGTGTTTTCCATATAGTTGTGTGCTTTTTTAATATTTTACTGTATGTGGTTTACAAGTTTGAGGGGGTAAATAACGTAAATCATGGTTGGTAAAAAAAAAAAAAGAATGATGTACAACGTAATACCCTCGTTTTTTTTAAGAGAAAAAAAATGAATCGAGAAGGAAAGATAAATACTTTTAACATGGTATTAACAATCATCTAGACAATCCAAACTAGTTTGTGTTAAATCCCGAAAGCTGGTTCGTTTTTTGGATTTTCCCCCTTTCTCTATTCTCCCATTTATCATTATCCAAGAAGTTAAGAGTTTAAATAATTTTGTCCCTTCTATCATATGTATTATTTCTCAAACTTATATCTTCTAATTATATTTCATATTTTAACAGAACTATAAATGTTAATGTACCCCTAAAGGTATCACAATACCCACTTATAGTGAATGTTTGGGAGTGCTTATTTTTATCAATTTTTAACTTTTGAAAAGTTAAAAAGTCATGTTATAATGTTTGGCAATATGATTGTTGTAAGGGAATAAGTTAATAAGTCACTCCATACTAACTTATAAACTTATTGAAAAAATCAATAAGTTGTTTTTAAAAGCAATACCAAACATGCCCATAGTTCTATTACCAAAACAAAACGTTTGAAAAACAAATAACCTTTAAAAAAAATACACACACCTAAAAACAGAACTAGATTATTACGAAAATTTGATTTTAGTGATTTTACATTTCGAAGCTAATTATTACCTTTTCTTAACTCTTTAAAGGCAAATCTCATATCATATCATGACAACATATTTACAAATGGCTTCCCCACTAGGAGGTTTTAGAGTGTTTGTATGTTTTCGTTCTATATATATAATGAATTGAATCACTTTCTCCTCTTCTTCACGAACCAGGTCAAGCTGGAAACTATGAGCGCGCATGTTCAATGAAACGCATGATGCTTCTTGCAGGCTTCTTTGCTTCGCTACATTACACATGAATTTGATTTCTAGCATAGTTTTTCTCTTACTACGTCACTTATTTATCTTTTGATGACTTGTACACAGGAGATGTATACTGTTTCTTTCTATATTATATTAGTAAACGGAATATATATACATGAAATATGTTGTTTTACCTAGGCAACAACAGGATTTGTATGCATAATTGAGTTCTACCATGCCAAATTATGACCTGCCAACTGAAGGTTTCTGAGAACAACTTCTTTATCTCATTGAATAGAGATAAATTGTAAGACCTATCATCATTTGACCCTCTCCATGCCTAATATTGGTCTGAGATTTTGCCGGATACGTTTGTTTAGTTTTAGATAATAGAAAATGATAGAATATCAATTGACGCTTAGTTAGGTGTTGGTCTGAGATATTGCCAGATATGTTCGTTTTGTTTTAGATTATAGTAAATGATAGAAAAGCAATTGACGCTTAGTTAGGTGTGATGTTTACTTTCTGGGGCGAATTTTCTTTCGTCCAATGTTCTCAGAACCGGATCGGACGTCGAACCGGACGCCTTACTGGTTTGGTGGTCGGACCGGTCGGACCGGTCGGACCGGATGGACCGGATTTAACTATATTTTAATTATATTTATATATGTAATTAAATATAAGTAATTTATATATGATTTATACATATATTTTATAGTTATATATAAAACTTAACTATATTTGTATATCCGAAGTACTAATTTATGGTTTAACACCCCGTTTTTACCCACTAAAATAAAAAAAAAAAAAATTCAAAATCCGGTCGGAACCGGCCCGGTTCGCCGGTCCAACCGGCGACTCGGTTCGAACCGGCCGGTTCAAAGCTCCAAAAACGATCCACTATCGACCGGACCGGACAGGGGGCCGAATCGCGGTCCGACCGGTCGGACCGGCCGGTCCGATCCGGTCCTAACAACATTGCTTTCGTCAGTAGTGTGAGATATACATGTTTTGATGTAAAACGTTTTCAACTGTTTAAGAAGCTTTCAAACAACTCCATCATAATAGCTTCGTTTTGTCAAACTGTAAGTACAGAGCTCCTAATCACACAAATTGTAAGTTTAAGTACGGCCCGTTTGAACCCGAATCTATTTTGGTCAGTTTTTTAATATCAACCCGAAGTCCCGAACCCAATAATCTGTTACCTACACAACCCGATCGTTTTGACATGCTTAACTAAAAATAAATACACGTATGAAGAAAAGCATTAAACTTTGACCCGAAAAAGAAATCATAAAACAGCTATTTCTTCAAATGTTGGAACAAACAAGACCTTGCAATTATAATAAGTCATAGAAAAGTAAAAGAAAGGACAAAATATATTCGTCTAACCTTCAATACGCCTGAAAATTTACAGGCCTTCTAAGATGAACACATGTCAGATTTGAAATTGAAGCCTGCATGCCTATAAGAATTTGCACAACCAACTCGCTAATCGATCTTTACCGAGGAGAACAAATAGTGAACGAAGTAGAAGGATGTAATGAACCCAATGGTGCCAGTAGCCAACATGATTGCAATCGCGACAATCAATGAGTACCCAAGATAAAGTATAGCCGACACGGGTCCGCTTAAACTCTGAAGGTCAAACACCAGATACTTCATGGAATACAAGAACACATAAAGGGAGACAGAACCCGAAGCATAAAATGCTTTCCACCACCACTGCCAATCCTCGACGCAAAGATGCATGTAGGTGAGAACAACCGACACCTCAGCACATACGACAACCAACAACATAAGAACCACAAGCAGAAACCCAAACACATAGTAGAACCTTCCGAGCCAGATGCTAGAAAGAATGAAAAATAGCTCGATGAAAAGGGTCCCGAATGGAAGGGTTCCAGCTCCGATTACTAGTAGCCATGATGGGTATTTTTGTGCTGGGATTTCTCTAGCAATTTGATTGGTTCGGACAGGGAACTGAATTGGGTCGGCCCGTGTCCCTAAGTACCCTCCTAAAAGAGTGAGTGGGACCGAGATGCAAAATAAGAGTGACAAAAGTATGAAGTATAATGAAATGGGAATTGCACCAGTGCTGTTACTGCCCCAAAGAATGAAGTTCAATACAGTCAGGATAACGAAAACAATGCCCGGGAAGAAAAATGCAATTGACCAGGAAACAGATCGCCATCCTTCAGAAGTACCTTTGATTGTTCTCCATAGATAAACTCCAGCATACCCAGCTCCAGTTCCCAAGAAAAGATAAAGAATTATCATTCCGGTTAAAAGCATACCTCGTGAAGCTGGTGACATGAACCCAAATGCAGCAAATAAGATAGTGACAATCGTCATTCCCGTAATCTGTACTCCGTCTCCTACCATAACACATAGAAGTTTGGAGTGATTTGGCTCACGAAACACATCACCAACAACAAGTTTCCACCCTGATAGCTCTTCATTCATTTGTGCTTGAGATTCTTTGTCTAATTCTTCATATCGGGTAAGATCACGTCTCACAGTTCTTAAAAATATAACAAACACAATACCAGCTAAAAAGAAGATTACCATTAGTGAGTTAAGAATTGAGAACCAATGGACACGAGCACCTTCCATTTTCAGATAAGCATCCCAACGGGACGGCCATCTCACGTTGCTTTTCACAAACTCAACTTCATAAGTGAATGATATTCTTTCCTGTTCTCTTATTATTTGAGATTTTTCCAGCTCTAATGGACAGTTTAAAGAATCCACTTGATCATATTGATGGAGTTTTGCCATTTTTTCTGGGTCATACTTAACACTACATGGGAAGACCTCAAAACCAACAATCTCATATCCAGCAGACTTCTTTTTATCATCAGAAGTTGATATTACACCCATTCCTTCTTCCCCTGTACCAATTATCTGCACACCTGTACCTTCATACTCGTGTACAAACACCCTGAACTTAACATGATTAATAATGTAATCATCCTTACTTCCAGGAGGGGTAAATCCAACTGGAAACCCCGTCCATTGAATTTTAACTCCATTCTGATTAGCAAACCTCATTGCAGGCAAGTTATCAAGAATCATATTAACTTGATACAAATCATGTGTTCTTTGTTTCAAAAGCTTTACTTCATGCTCACTTAATGAACGTGTGGTGCACAGGAAAACAGATTCATTGATGTTCATTCGGAAACGATAGGGTGAGTTGTCGATTTGGTCTCCCATAAGTAACTCTCCTAAATTTTCAGCACTTTTTTTAACTCCACCAGAGGGAGTGCAGTATGGCAGACTGTAATAACTAAAGGGAAGCTCTGTTTCGATAGATGTTAGTGAATTAACTTTAGCATATATTTCCTGTCCCGTTGAGTATGTACGCATGTAGCTTCCAGGCAAATAGAAACCATTGCAGAGATGTCCAAGAAAAACCACACAGGTGAAAACCACCAAATAAGTCCTTTTAGAGATGAATGACGAAGCCATTGTTGTAAGAAGTAACTGGGTGTTGGGACTCTAAATCTTCAATCAAATGAAGCCACTGATGCTGCAATGTCTATCCCCAAACCTACAAGATAGAAATCCAGAGTTTTAGAACTTTGCTCTCAAATCATACCCAAGCCACAAGTTTACTTATAAGTTATAATGGAACTGTGATGTGTCAATAAAAACTTCTACCATATAACACCCTTTCCCCAGCTTCTTACTTATGTTCAGTTGTTAATTTCAAAGCCCTCAAAAGAGATATGATCCCCTCCAGAAAATACAACATTAAGAGATAGATCAAATCATCAAATATTATATTATATAGAAGATTCCACATTTCAATTGCAGTGCATTTTAACACAGGTTTAACGAACAGCAATGTCTTGAATAAAGCATCATGTCATCTTAAGTAAGGGGTCTCAAAACCAAAGACAAATCCCTGCATTCTTGTTTTATAAATTTTGAGCTTTCTCCTTTACTCCGAGAATCAAAGGATTTAAAAAACCAATAACCAGACAGTATCTTAAAGAATTACAAAACTAGTAATAAGCAACAAAATAGAGTTCCAACAAAGGCCATGTTCACATAAGAAGTTAAGAACTACATCACATCAGAACACGTCCTTAACAACTATTAAACAAATACCTCACCGCTAACATAATAATTCACCATCTTCCTTAGTTTAATCAAA
The DNA here is from genome assembly GCA_024085815.1 of Flaveria linearis. Lineage (NCBI taxonomy): Eukaryota > Viridiplantae > Streptophyta > Magnoliopsida > Asterales > Asteraceae > Flaveria > Flaveria linearis. Next base: position 16,427,354 of record CM044010.1, read on the forward strand.
TTCCAAACACGCCCTCATCTCTCAGATTTGAAACAACTTGCATGCAACAAAATCTGAACCTTATTACACAAAATCATTCCACAACTACAGCTTCATATTATCAAGTACTCACACAACACATTACATCAACAAACTCCACACTCAAAAAATATCAAACGCAAAAACGCACATGCTACAGAATCACGCACACAATTACACATCCAGCAACAGATCTAACCAATTTCCAAACAAAAACTTCACAAACCACCTCATCCACCACAAACCGAAGACAAACAGATAGATCGAGCTCCAACGTGCACAGATTGTCAGTTTCTCGACAACAAAACCTAATTAACTGTAAATCGAAGCTTAAAACGAGCAGATGAAACAGAAACTCACCATTAGTAGATCTGTGAAGTAGAATAATAAGCCACCAGAAGTCAGATTGAGGTCGTTAGGGTTTCCACGAAGAAGACGATGATGGACTACCAAAAGGATTACAGAAAACTTGTGAGTTATTGTGAGGGTGGATTGATCTTTGTGTGATCGGATCTATATTTGGTTGAGTTCACATATCGCATATCGCGTCGGCGTTAATGTTTTTTACGTTTAATATTATTATTTTTGGAAATCTGTCACTGTATTAGTCTAAAGTAAAGTTAAATATTTTAATTAATTGTGAGAACGTGCGCACTTAAGTAGTTTTTGCTTGTATCAGGAACTATTTGTCTGATTCACGTTAGGTATTTAAAATACTAGGGTTGTGACGTAGTGCGTGTTTGTATGTGACGGACGTGTTAAACCGAGACTTTAAAGGATGCATGTATTCTAATCATGCTAAGAACCGGGAAAGCCGATCATAAGTGGCTTTGTCGGAGTTGTATGACATATTGTCAGGCTCAGGGTCGCAAATTGACTGAGTGTGCAATGAGTGTAGAGGGTTGTGGGTACAAACTGACAATCCTCTATAACTGTCATGCGAAGGTTGCATCGTAATCCAAGTTCATGCTTGCATTTAAACTTGTCATGGCCGGTTGATAAACCTCTGCCAATTAATTCTAGCCAGAAAAAGATCTAGATTTTAAGACAAAACCAAGGTTATCTACGGTTCGCTTTCACAATCAAGTAAGCAATATCACTACTCTGCATACAAAGCTGGCAACAATGGCGAATGCCCTCTTTCTATTGACAAAGGGATGCGATGGAAGTGTGGTAAGAAAAATAGAAACCACTAAAAAACACTACATCGTCGGCCACAACCACACCATCCGCCGACAAGGGTTTGCAAAACAAAGGATGGTAAACTATCTCGTATATAGACCCAACGATGATGCGAAAGGGCCTGCTACAATATGAATCGCACTTCAACGACGATGAATATTAGTGCCCATTTAACCATGAATGGAGCAAGAACTAAAGTTACATGTTCAAGGAGCTCTCAGACGAAATGGTGAATCATAAATTTCAAAATTCGATAAATAACTTTGAATAGAATTGAATTCAATTTCAAACTTGAATTAGTGATTTCCGTATCAAATCGAATTTTGAGTTTTTCAAACTCATTTGAATACTGAACACCCTTAGGTGTCTGTCATTTAGAAAGGGAAGAAACCACACTCATTAGACTGCGTACACAAAACAAAAGCCAATAAATAATTGTCCGTTTCCACCCAAAAAGAAAAAAACACAAAAAACCATCAGATGGTCGATAAAAACCAGATTATCGCCAATTGAATGAGCGATAGCTATTGTGCATACAAAGCCAACGACTATGGCGGAAGCCTCTTTTGATCGTAGAGAAAGGGATCTAATGAAACTTATTGAGAAATAAAGAAAGCATAACAACTATATTACCGCTCACAAGCATATCATCGCCGCCTAGGGTTTGCAACCCAATGGTGATGGTGAAGGCTACTCTGGCACAAAACAACCAACACCAACATCAACGTCGACAACGTCAAGAAAACTAAATCGAAGATCAACACGAAGATTACAAGGTCAAAGAGTAAATGGACACAACAACCAGTGGCCTTAGCCGGAAACATTGCTGAGTGGCTACCGCCTCCATATGTATGCTTTCCCTCAAAAACCATGCATCTCTTTAGAAACAACAAATGCAACCACCGACAACACTTAAAAGAAAAGAAAGCATAAGTAATACACAACAATACACAAAAACAATAGGAATAGTAAAGTACTGGTCATTTCACTCAAAAATTAAAATATAAGATATTATATATATGATCAAGACCTTTTCAGGAAGGATTTTCTACTGTCCTGTGCGTCTGGATGGTTGAAATTGACATCCATGAAAATAACTAAAAGTTGTTATAGATTGATTTGAGATAATCAATCTTCCAAGGATAGGATTCTTAGAGCGGGTTAGACTCAAAGAACACAGATATAATATTAGACTTTGATCCAAATTTTCTTCATTCCATTAGTCGAAACGTAGTGGTCTTTTAGTAGGCATACAAAATGAAAATAACGTACAATACAAAACCACTAACCCAAACTCTAAAATTTAGAAACAAAGGGGTAAAAAGATCCACTAAAAATACTTGAAATAAACCCACGTTGTAACTCCAAATCGCGTGGTAAGCATGAGGCTTGTCATTTAGATTTCCCAAATCAGACATCGACACTTGAGAAATTGTTAGAGATATTATAGGATTTGAAAATAATATGTAAAGATTCATGGTTTTGGAGAGAATCTATGTAAACTCTCATTGGCTAGTTGATATTTGATAGATTTAGTAGGACATTACGTAAAAAAAAGGTTTCTAGCGAGATTTATAATATTTAGAATGAAAAACCTATAGGTATTGGCGAATGTAGATTAGATTTACAAGAATCAAATTTTATATCATTGGGATATTGATTGTCTAAGTAAATAAGTGAACAAATATAAAAAAATATTTTTTGTTTGTGTATGTGGTGTAAGCTACGATGCAAGGGAGGAAAAAGAAAAAAAATTGTTAGGTTTGGATATTTATTTATATTTATAAATTTTCAAATCCTTTTATATAAAAAGCATATAGTATAATATATAATATATAGTAGTTTTAATTATTTTATAAAACAAGTCAACTTAGGAAAAAGTGTCTGGCAAATTATGTGTGTAATAATGTATAAGTTTAGGCTCTGTTAGGTTGGATCTTAATGATCTCATTTAGACTTTTATATTTGACTCGGTCAGACATGGGTGCTTGGTTCGGTCATATCTGAATTAGAATCATGTCTGACTGACCACTTATTAGGTGAGACATATGTTCCTATCGACTAACTCATCTATCACTACCTCCATTCACAATAGCAGCCACAAGCCTTCCCCTTCATCTACCACTGGTCGCCACCATCTGCAAGCACCGGCAGCCGCACCACCAGCAAGCGCCACCACCAGCCACCACCAGCATCGGCAACCACACCACCGACAGCGCACCCCCTTTAGGCCTTCGTCATCGATTCCAGGTACAGTTGCTTCTCGCCATCGCCTGTTGCTTCTCGCCGGCCTCTTACCTCTCGCCGGCCTCTTACCTCTCGCCGGCCTCTTACCTCTCGCCGGCCATCACCAACAGTTGGGTGAAATCGATTTGACTAAGGCCCATCTTTCAACCTTGGGGTGTTGCTGGTGAAATCGATTTTACTAAAATGGTTGTTGGTGAAATCGATTTTACTACCCGAGATTCTTGAGTGGAATAATATTGTTTTGAGATTCGATTTGTTGGTTACAGAAATGGAAATAGTATTATATGATAAATTTGGTTTGATTGATTATTATTTTCATGATTATTCGTTTGAATTGGATTAATATGAAAACTTTGAGGAAGAAGAAATTGAATGAGGAAGGCGAACGTGAAGTTGGATTTAATTGATTAGTATTTTCATGATTAGTGTTTTAACTGTTTATATGAAAATTTTGGTTTAATTGATTATTATTTCCATGGTTAAGTTTATACAGAGGTTATTTCCATGAAAATTTTGGTTTAACAAGAAGTCCAAAAATGAAAGGAAAAAAAATTTGAAAGAAGTTATGTAGATCTATTGTATTGGGGCTATTTGTGAAGACCATGTTGTATGTATATGCATAGATCCATTAGATTGATCCTGTGTTTGTATGTATATCCATATGATTCATGATGATCAAATTGAGATCAAGGTATTTCTTTATATATACATATATATTTCAATAACTTTATAGTAATATATAACTTTTTTTCATATAGTCCAACAAATTCGTAGAAAAGTTGAGAAGAACGCCACTTGATTATCCCGACTTGTGTACTCAATTGTTTGAAGGATCTACTTCAAATGGTTTTGATAGTTGGGGGCATCATCTACACTTCCTCATCCTTCTGTGGAAGTGATTGATCAAAATGCTCTTTCGGACATTGATGACACTCAAATGGAACATAGGGCTAGTGAAGAGTCTTCTGATCTGTCTAAACAAAAAAGAAAATCATCAACTCAAGGTGTTAGTAATGAGTCATCAGATCAGTCTAAAAAAGGGAAACAAACATTCAATTCACATCTCATGGAAGTTGGGGAGGATATCAGGAATGTGGTAAAGATGTTGCTTGAGAAAAACAATCAGTCTAATGATATAGATGCATGCATGGAGAAGATGGAGACGTTAGGATGGTCAGAATTTGAGCGAAACATCAAGCGACGCTTTTGCTTTTCTGTGAAAGTGCTGATTTGAGGAAAGTGTGGTTACGACTTAAGCCGCACACCTGTGAAATGTGGGTTAAGAACGCGGGAGCGAAGTATGGATTGTTTTGATGTTGTGTTATAGTTGTATTTTGGTAGCTAAACTTTTAGCTATAGTTGTATGTGTCTTGTTGGATAGCTAAACATTAAACTATGTTTGTATGGTCTTTTGGATGCTAACTTTAAATGCTAGTTTTGGATGTGTCTTTTGAATTCTATGATATGTTTTGGAATATTGTTTGAATTCTTTTTGTGAATGTTTTGGATTCTATTGTTTTGATAAGTTTGGATGACAGGTAGCCTATGGACTCGGATGAGGAGATTGTGCTTTTCTTGTTGCTTTGTTGGTATTGGCTACAATTAGCCTCGACATTGACCGGTCATGAAAGGATAATAGATCTGAATTCGGCACTGATTGGTCATGAGTACACGCAAGAATTATTGCATGGCACTTCTACACAAGATTCCCAATCCTAAAACAAATGGGCCCCTTTTCATTTCCAATACAAAGAGACATAGTAATTACGTGTTTCGCTATCCATAACATTATAAGGAAATGAAATATTCATGATCAGTTATTTATTAAATACAACGAGAACACTTTTTTTGGAGAAATGTAAGAGGAGGAAAGTGATGGTTAGTCTGTTCATGACATGAAATGGGGCCCGCAAGGAATTGAGCATATGACTACTTTGCGTGACAAGATAGCAACTCAACTAATGTCAAATACTTAAAACCAAAATTGTACGCAAATTATTAATTTCTACTTGGATTTATGTGTAATTTGGATTTTCTAATATGGTTTGTATGTAAATTAGTATATTTTCAAGAAGGATTTATGTGTAATTTGGATTTTTTAATATGGTTTGTATTTTTTTTAATAATTATTCATTATTAGGAGTTATAACCAAACAGATAAATTATATTCAGGAAGAAGTAATTCAGATATCCTACCAAACAGACTTAAACTGGTCCAACACTTATTGGTTTAGACCTTTTATTGATTCAGCACTTACCCATTCAGAAGTTGCCAAACAGCCCCTTAAATTAGTTGTTGTATTATTATGAGGATGACACGAATTTTTTGATCATAATATAATTCAAGTGTGCGCATATTAGGTTATTTATAATTATCTAATATAATTTCAACTTATGATCTTATGTAATATTTAGTGTATATGTTACTAGGTTAGGGCCCATGTATTATATGGGTGGAATAAATAAAACATATTAAAAATATAATGAATATCTAAAAGTTATAACACATAATGTTTTAAAAATTATGACTCTATATTTAAAGATAAAAATATATCTGAAATCATATAATTTAGTATGCATTAATAAATTATTAAAATAAGAACATTTATATTTCAAATGTTTGATAATTTAGTTTACTTATTTACAATAGTTATCATTTTTTATGAGAGAGACAAGAAACACAAATATATATGTATATTTATTTTAAAATATTTTAGTTAAAAAGAAAAGTTAAATTGATTGTTTTTGTAATTTACGTATTTTTATGAGAAAGATACGTGAAAATGATTTTTTTATATGCTAAAATGATGACACATGTAATTTATTATGCTACAATGATGACACGTATCTTAAAATGTTCTTTTATTATATGGTATGGATGTAGGTGTGGTTATACATTTTGATGTAACCGTATAATTATATATTTTCTCTTATGTGATCATATACTTCCATACTTATGTGCATTTGTGTTTGTATAATTAAGCTGAATAAATAACTTTAGTAAGTTTTGGTGGTTTGAGCTGAGCCCAATAGTTTATAGATGGGTCATGCCCATTGGGCCCTAGTCCATAACCAATATCATATATTTGATGGGCCTAGATCGTCGCAACTTCCTTGGTCACGTGACTCACGTGTCACGTCTAACTATGTGTGTTTGTTTCTTAGGTTATCCAAACATATAACTGCTAAAATAAAATTTTAAAAAAATTGATCCTAAAATTAGGGTTGTTATAGATGATGGAAGCTACATGAAATTTGGTAACAAGAAACAACCCATAGAGCAATAGTAACTGAGATCTTTGCTGTGTACTAAAGTCATCGGTAACAATTCAGTAGCAACTAAAACATCATTAGTTAATAAAACATCATTAGTTAATAAAGCATCATTAGTGACTAGTAGCAAACATGATCAATAACAACTAAGTTGCTATTTAAGTACACAACATCATAATGATGGTATCTTTACTAATATACCCATTGATGTAACCTTCAACACTTGACAATTATAAACATCGACTCTTATATATTTTTGAAAAAAATTGCAACAATCTGTTGTAATTGTTCAACTCTTATATAAGATGAATCATTTGGTCTTATTAAATGTACAAATTTTGTAATCCTATTAATAATTTTGTATATGCATGAAATACTTCAATCTCACAGTAATATCACGATTGAGAATCTATAAAAAAATAAATGAAATACAAAAATGCAACAAGAATTTCATGTCTTACATGCCATGATATTGGTTGAATGATGTTAACCAGCTTGCTGAACTTTCCAAGGCTATAGCACACTAAATTGCTTTATGGAGTTGAAATCTCAATTTCATTGCTCGTTAGATGGTTTTGTTCTTCATTTTGAAATATATATTATTTAGATTTTTTTGTTAATAGAAGTACCTTTTATCCCCCATGTATATTATAGCTTTTTGTTATGTTTTTTAGAAATTTATTGCACTTCAATCTTTGTATGAAATCATGCATGCAAATGACCTTTTATGTAGCGTATTAGGTAAAGTATATCAACGCTAATGTCCTTCCCTTTGATATATAGTCTAATTTATTTCACGATATTTACAAGATCAACATTACCGTTGTGTTCCCGAGTTTACTTAACGGGAGAAGAAAAAAAAACATTTTCTTTTCCTTTCTCTTCTCTTCTTTTCTTTTCTTTCTTTTCCTTTTTCTCTATTTCCGTCCATTTTGAAGTATTGATTTTAGTCTTCAATTTCCTTCCATTTCCTTCCATTTCTCTCCTTAAGTAAACTCGGAAACACGAATTTCTAACAATCCTTTCATTTCCTTTCATTAAAAAAAAAACTATGGAACACAACTATTTTTTCTTTCCTTCCATTTCCTTTCTTTTCTCTCCTTAAATGAGACTCGGGAACACATCGTACGTTCTTTTATCGTAACTTAAGCAAGTCAACGTCTTTGGTTTGCTTCATAGACTTTGTAAGGTTTTTCCTATCGACCTCTAATAAGGTCTTCATATATATATATATATATATATATATATATATATATATATATATATAGAATGTCGGTTTGTGTTGGTCGAACGTAGTGTTGTTCGGAGACCGTTGTCGTCGGAAATAGTGGTGGTCGGAAGTTTTAATGGTAGGGAGCGCCACCTGCGGTTGACGGGTGCAGGGTTTCGGTGTGAATGGCCAAAAGAAAGTACCTTAGAGAGAAGGTTCGGCAGCAGTGTGGGGGCGGTGGGTGGTGGTGGCAGTTGTGGTGCGGTGACGGTGGGTGGCGGTTATGGTGTGGTGACGGAAGATGGTAGCAGTGTTGTGATGGCATATCTTGATTTTTAGACATGGTTGCAAAATTCGCTAGCCGCTCCCTAGTCGGTCAAGCGAGGTGTTGAGAGTACTCGGTCTAGGCGGAGAGTACTTGGGGAGTACTCGGACATATTAAATTATAAAGAATTTTGATTTGGTAAATTAAATATATGTCAATAACGTAAATTTACTAATATTTATAATAAAATATGTGAAAAATGATATTCATTCTTTGATATAATGGGCATATAAATTATGTTTTACTTTTGTTAAAGTCAAAATCGGCCCAAGTTGACCTACTATGTCTGATTCTGACCAAGGTTGACCACGTTTGATCGATTCTAAGTAATTAGGCGGAGTTGAAAAAAGTCGCCTCAGCAATCTACCTTGGAACACTTACTCGAAGAGTACTCGGCCTTGTAGACTTTGTTTTACAACCATGTTTTTAGAGAGGCAATAGATAGAATTTCAATCTAAAGAAATAGAATGTCATCTAAAGAATACTTTTCTTGAAAACTGAAAAAATAATTATATGGTGTCTTTGAGAAGAACACTCTCTGCATGTACTATTAATAATTATTATTAAAATTTTAATCTTAAACATTATATAATGTTTAAAAAACAATTGAAATGAATAGTGAGTTTGTGATGTGTGTTTATTTGGCCACATGAGTTTTGAGGGTTTTCATTTTTGCCCCTCCTTCTCAAACACAAAAACCACCTGAAGCAGGAAAAGGCACATACGAGGCGAGAAAATGGGGGAACGAAGCGGCCACCGCCTCCGTCGCCGCCGGCACCATCTCCACCGCCGGCACCATCTGCACCGCCGGCAGGTAGCCGGCCCTCTCTTCTCGCTTCGCCTCTCCTTCGTCATACCGTTGTTGTAGCGGTGGTCTTGCCGGCCGTGCCAAAGGCGGCGGGTGGGGGGTTTAGGGTTTTCTGGTGGTGGTGATATTCTTGATCTCATGATAAGTATTACCGATACCTCCTTCGCACAAAGACCCCGTTTTTGTTACCATCGCGACAGCTGCTTTGCCGCCGTGACCCGTTGCCAGTCGTTGGTGGTCGACACCGCTACCGGCGATACCCAAAAGGTTAGCCATGGCAGCGGTGGTTCCTACCGACGATGGGGGTGATCGGAGATGAACGGAGGTTGAGTGCTCTGAGGGCTGCTGTTGATGGAAAAATTAAGGACATTTGTCGGGAAATTAAGAGGGAGAAGCGGAAGAAGAGGTCGGAGAGAGATGGGGGTGGTGAAGTGGGCGGAGATACGGCTGCGACGACGGTGGCGTTGGGTGGCGGAGGGAGTTGCAGCGGCGGTGAGATGGGTGAGAATTGTTGTTTTTCCGGTGAGTTTGCGGTGGCGGAGGAGGCGGAGGACGGTGGTTGGGCGGTGGCGGGGATGACGTCATATGATTTGGAGTTGACGTGGGAAATACTTGCTAATTAGCAGTGTTGAGTTAATGATTGTGGGAGTTTAGACCCTTGATCTTGACCTGATTGATTTTATGGCCATGCCAGGGTCCCATCCTCTTTATGTAGTTCTCAGTTTGCAGATCCGTGGCTATTGATCGTGGGTTACCACTCACGGTGGTTTTGTGATGCTTATTGATCGTGGGTTACCACTCACGTGGCTATTGATCGTGGGTTCACCAACAAAATGTGTCGATGATGATGAGGACCATCTCATCTGAGACTTAGCTTTGGCTCAATGTTCATCACTGGTTTCTTTGTTCTCTTTTCGATTTATTACTAATGTGTTTGGAGGGCTGTGATGAGATACCGGAGTTGTTGTTTCGGTCGCTTAGGCATGGCTACCGATTATGGTTAGCAGCAGCAACCGAACACCGGTTCTGAGTCCTAAGTTATCAAATTTCAAAAAATTGTTTCAGACCGTCCATCATGCGCGCAACGCGCGCGAATGATAAACACTAGTTATATTTAAAGTAGCAATGATGAGAGTAGTTTTTCATACATAATAGGCAAATTATATATTTCTTTTGAATGAACAACCAATAAATTTTGATTGTTAAAAAAGATAAACAGAACATAAAACCAAAAGATACCGCAATTGGCAAATTATTAATAAATAGTAGTAATTTTGAAAAGAAAATTACGAAAATAAAATATAATTATATCTTAGTATTTGTGTTATATAAGTTTTCATTTCTATCGATACACGTCAAACATTTATGAAAGTGATTATATTTAGGCATATATTTGTACTTATATACTTTTCATATTCTTTTAAATCGACTTTACTTAACAATATATATATATAAATAAATATATAGTGGGCGTGTGAGTATTATAACACTAGCTTTAGTAAACCTGTGTATTACACGGGTTGAATAAATAAAATATTAATATAATAATATTTATTAATTATAAAATAATATTTTAACATATAATAAAATAATAATATCAACTTTTTAAAATTTTGTTTTTAAACTTTTTCCTAAAAATAAATAAAACAAATCGTATAAAAATATTATTTTTAATAATTTTCCAATTATAACTCTCAAATTTGATTATTTTTTGTTTTTAAAAAAGTGACTTTCTAAAAATACCAATTTTAAAAAAATTTGTATTTTAAAAAAAAATATGCTTTAGAAAAATATATTATTTTATAAAAGAATTATTTATTTAGAAATAATATTAATAAATAGATTTATTTCTTAATTTATTAAATCTAAAAAGTTGTTAAGGAATATTATTAATAATTAAGGTAATTATTTAATAGGAGAGAGATGCGAGAAAAATTTGATGAGAATGATTGTGGTGCTGCCACGTGTTATCTTAAGATATCTTTTTATTAGAGTAGGTAGATATTGTAGCAAGTAGTTTTGAAATAAGAAGGTTATTATTCTAGTTTTTAATTGACCATGATGGAAGAAAAAATACAAGGTGCATTTTACTAGTTTGTTTTATAGTGAAGACTCTTTCACAATCACTTTTGAGCTACCTTTTTTAATTTGATTATTTTGATCTTAAATAACAAAAAAAAAAACTAAACAAAATTTTATAATCAAACTTTCAGAGCATTCACACTAACTTACATATCTACATCATCATATTTATATTAAAAACATTACTTTTTTACTCTCTTTTTCAATTATATAATATTTTTTTATATCTCTATCGTTATCTTTTATCTCTTGTCTACTCACAATGATTTTTTTAAAATATTAAAAAAATTACGAGGGTTGTACTGTGTTTTCCTAAATATAAAGAATTAGAGTATAATCCACATAAATTTTCTCTCTACTTTACTCACACCTACTCACAACCATCCTATAATGTATGACACACACTTACATCGAAATAGAAAACGTATTCTAAATGCTATTATAATATACTCTAAAATAAGCATCCAAACACCTTTACATATGTATTTTCTTATTTTTGTAACATCTTTTTTTAACCTCTAAATACTAGTTAATTGTGTACTCGTAGGGATTTAAACCACATCACATTTGCACTAACAATCATTGACGGCACTCGGTCACAAAGCTGTGAACTAATATATTTTCAGGTAACTTTAAGATTAGCTCAATCCTTGTTATTGTATTTATAAATTTCAATAAGTAAATGTTTATTGAAGATACAAATAGTTTACTTATAACATTAACCCCTTGTTAATATTTTTCATATAAAATTAAGCAGATGCTTTCAGAAAATATATTCAAATATTAAAGAACCGATTGACATTCTTGCAGGATGTTACTTTAATTTTTATTAGTTTTTTTTAACTCCACTTAATAGAATACTTTATTTCCTTTACGTTGAGAAAAACTTATGCTATAGTTCACTAAAAACTACTATATGACACAATGTATCATCAAACATGTTTATTAAAAGGCGAAAAAGTGACATCTTATAATATGTGTCAAACATGTGGGGTTTAACATATAAATCTTTTAATTCATTACCTTTTACGTTTAAAGTAAACCGTATTAACTTTTTCTATAATTAATTACTTCTTTAAATATTTTATACGATTAAACACACTTTAGACTCTTGACTTTTTTTACCAAGTTCAAACCAAATTCATTTTAGTCAAAATCCATATTTATTGGTTCAACTCATAATTACCACTTTTTTCATATACTATCAAAGTTACTACGAATACCGTCAATAAATTTGTTCATACTTCGTGCTTATAATATTAATACTAATAGGCATAATAACAAAATAGCGAATAACATACTTTTATTATAGATAATCAATAATCAATTTCGGGGTGTAACATATCTTGGGTTCAAGTCTTGAAAGAAGAAGTAAAAAAAATTAATTGTTAGAAAAAGTATATAAAATAATCAATTAAATGATTTTGATTTTTGGGGACATTCAGAGCATTTACGTCTCATTCTTCATCTTTATAATTAAACTAAAAATCATTTTTTTATTTTTATAATTAGACTAAAAATTAATATTTTTTTTATTTTTAATTAAATAATATTTTTATAGTTTTATCATTACATTTTCTCGCTCCTCCGTTTACAACCAATTTCAAAAACTACTAAAAATCAATAGAGATGAACAATATCTTATTAGATATAGATGAAACAATAACATTTTATTTATCTTTTAATCACAATCATTCACTTATATTATTATAAGAAAATACATTCAAAATAATATGAGAATAAGATATGAATAAAGCTGTAAATGAACCGAACGTTCAATAAACAGTTCCTGAACTTTTGACGGGAAGTTCTTGTATGTTTGTTCGTTTAATAAATAAACGAACACAAACAAGAAAATTTTATTCGTTTAGTTAAATGAACAAACAATTTTATTCGTTTAGTTAAATGAACAAACATGAACAGATGCTGTGTTCATTTATTTATATTCGTTAACGTTCGATAATGTGTTCGTTAACGTTCGTATATATTCGTTCATTTAAAAGTTATGTTTGAGATAATTATATTAAATACTTATTTATATTTAATGGATATTACATAATGTTTGTGATTTTAATTATAAAGTCAATATATAATAGTTTGTATTCATTTGTTTTAAGAGATTTCATTAGTGTTCATCAATGTTCATGAATATTTATATGTGTTCGCTTGTTTTTGTTTGCGTTCATGAACAATTCATGAACAAATTCATTCATTTAATGAACAAACATGAATAAGAAATCTCATTCGGTAAGCGTTCATGAACTGTAAATGGACAATTTATTTTTTTAATGAAAGTACACGAACAACACCGTGTATATATTTGTTCGGTTCGTTTACCTCTTTAGATTTGAATACTCTCATTACTTGCAACTTTTGCCCCAATCTCCCATTTATAAATCTTGAACCAACCGGGTTGAAAGTTTCAAAATTTCAAACACCCAACGGTCTTCTTCATCTCACACATAACGCCACAAAGTGAACTCATCATCTCCTAACCAAATCATCGCATCTCACAAACACACCCAAAAAGATTGAAGAAAAACAAAAGGCATCACACCACTTTCTCTTCCTTCAAGAAAACTGCAATTGATTCAAACTTTAAATAAATCTTCCCTCTGTTCATCAATGGAAGATAACCGATTTGACCCACTTATGTTCACTGATGTTCCAAGCCAACAACTGCAATATCAACACGAAATTCGATCTCACAGTATGTTTTTCTCACTTAATTTGGATGATGATCAAGAAGTTGCGTGTTGAAGTTTGGTATTTCGATTAGGGTTTGTGTGTTTTTGTTCTGATTTTGGTCGTATTGTGGTTTTCAGCACCTGTTGTAAGCTTTCAGACTTCCGTAATGGCGGAATGTGATGATCTGTGTTTTGACAAGATTGAAGGTGAGAATTTGTATCAAGATTCAGTTTTTGTTGATGGGGTTTTTAGATCTTGAACTAAATTAGTCTTTCTGATCTCTTGAATTAGAAACGTCTTTGCAAAATCGACCTGGTGAAACGGTTAGTGATAAAGATTGTATGGATCCTATTGGAAATGATGTTCTTGATGGTGAGAATGTGAATAAAGGGTCAATTATCATCTTGTTTGATTGGATCTCTGCAGAATGTTGATATGTTTGTGCTAATTAGGGCTTTTGTTTTCTTGAAATAGAAGTTTCTTGGAGGAATTCAAGCTCAGATGCAACTGGGAATGAAGATGTGCTTGATGATGAAAAAGTTAAAATGGGTATAAAATCTTCTTACTGTTATATAGAATTTCAAGATTCAAGCATTTGATCATTATATATTTTTTAGTTTAATTGGAAGAAGGTAAACTTTTCGGTTCTTGTTTTCTTGAATCAGAAATTTCATGGAGGAACTCAATCTCAGAAGCAATTGGGACTGAAGATGTTCTTGAGGATGATAATATGACAAAAAGTACAAATTTTTACTTCTTTTTATGCTTTTAAGATTAATGAACTTAATCACTAGAATATTGTTTTCATTTTCTTGATTCATAGGTGATTCCAAGCTAGGGTTTTCTTTAACTTCACCCGATTTAGTTGCATGCTCCGGATCGCCTGAGATCCCTAATCGAACTTATGAAGATTCACCCAAGTTGATAAAACAGTCATCCCTGGAGCTCTCTTTCGAAAACGGTATTACTGAGGAATCCAGGATGAAGGATTACAATCATACTCCAACTAATACAAATGAAGATATTGGTAGTTCAGAAGCTTCATTTGAGCTCCTTCCATTAGCATCATGTGAAGTAATGATCTTTCCACAATGATTGTATAAAATTTAAGTTAAAAGAAACAACCAATTAGATAGTCATATTCTCTTCATGCATCGTGTGCAAAGTTAAACTCAATATTTTTTGATTTATTTTGCAGGAAAAGGATGAAGAATGTGATGAGCTGATTAAAGCAAAGAGTGCATTGGAGATGATGAAGCAGGAAAACGAACGCAAGAGTAAAGAATGTGAAGAAGCTTTAAAGTCTTTAAGAGAACTTCAAAATGAGCTAATGAGAAAATCAATGCATGTTGGATCATTGGGTATTAATGTTTTCTTGAAATCGATTACCAAAGTTTCAGAATTTGCGTAGAAAATCATTTGGTTTTGGTGTTTATGGCAGCTTTTGCGGTTGAGGGTCAAGTGAAAGAAAAGAGTAAATGGTTTTCATCCTTAAGAGACATGTCAAGGAAACTAAAGGTATAAAGCATCATGATATTTTACTAATAAGTTTTTCTCTTTACTTATTTAAAAAACAAGAATTATTTCTGAAAACAGATCATGAAAATGGATCAAATCAAGCTGCTAGAAGAGGCAGAGGTTTACAAAAAACATGTTGCTGATATGAATGACATGAGTTGTATCATTCAATCAAGAAGTAAGTTCAACATTTTATTGCTACTAATCCTCCATGTTAATATTTATTTAAAAAATGAACATAATTCTTGCTATTCATTTGATAGTTAACGAACAAGTTACACAACATGAAGATCTTAAGATCAGATTCAATGAAGGAGCTAAAGAAAGGAAAGAACTGTACAACAAGATCCAAGAGTTGAAAGGTTTGATTCTGAATTCTGTGTTCTGAAATAACATGTTATATGATCTCAAGAAAACAATGTAAAATATGATAATGGTTAATATTGTAGGGAATATTAGGGTATTTTGTCGGTGTAGGCCTTTGAACTCAGGAGAGATTGCTGAAGGAGCTTCAATGGCATTTGATTTTGAAGCCTCTAAAGACGGTGAACTTAGAGTGAAATCAAATATAGCATTTAAAAAGAACTTTAAATTTGATTCAGTTTTTAGCCCTGAAGCAAGCCAAGGTAATTAACATTTAACTACATGAATAAAGTTTTTGTTTTGATGTTTTAATAATTATTAACATGAATCTTCACAGTCGATGTTTTCGAGGACACATCATCATTTGCAACCTCGGTTCTTGATGGATATAATGTGTGCATATTTGCCTATGGACAAACTGGAACTGGAAAAACTTTTACAATGGAAGGCACAAATGAAAACCGAGGAGTTAATTTCAGGACTCTTGAAGAATTATTCCGCGTGATTGATGAACGTAAGAATCAAATCCGGTATGAAATATCCGTAAGTGTTTTGGAAGTTTATAATGAGCAGATTCGTGATTTACTACTTCCAAGTTCACAGCCAGGTGCTGCTGCAAAGAGGTAGATTAATATTATTCTTTACATCTGGGAGTGTTTGTGAAAATTCTTAATTACTAAAATGGTGGAAAATTGCTGTGGTGTAGGCTTGAAGTTAGACAAGTTGGTGAAGGGTTGCACCATGTTCCAGGCCTGGTTGAGGCTGAGGTCAGCAACATGGGTGAGGTTTGGGAGGTTCTGAAAACAGGCAGTAGTTCGAGGGCGGTTGGGTCAACCAATGCTAATGAGCACAGTAGCCGATCTCATTGGTGAGTCTTGGTGTTTGTTTCTTGAATGGCAAATTTTAAGCAATTACTACTTATGATTGAGTCTATTCGATTTATGTTTTTATCTCCAACGAATCAAACTAGTAAGTTGAAAGAAAAAAAATTAAATAGAAACGGGTCGACCACCCGTTTTGCTGTCTTTTAGTGTTTGTAAATGTTTTAGCATTTGTTTGCAGTATACATTGTGTGATGGTTAAAGGTGAAAATTTGGTGAGTGGAGAATGCACAAGGAGCAAACTTTGGCTAGTTGATTTAGCAGGAAGTGAACGGGTCGCTAAAACTGAGGTACATGGGGAAAGACTCAAAGAAACCCAAAATATAAACAGATCTCTTTCTGCACTTGGAGATGTTATATCTGCTTTAGCAACTAAGAGCCCACACATCCCCTTTAGGTACTACAAAATTTTTGCTCTTTTTAAGGCTGCAAGCTTAAATCTTTGTAGTCTATTAATCGGTTTCTATTCATGGTCTTCTTGCAGAAACTCAAAGCTCACTCATTTGCTTCAAGATTCTCTAGGTACAGTTAGCAAAACTTTCAAGATTCTGTTTCTAAACTTTCTGATGATACTTATGACACAATACAACACCCCTTGATGATTTATATAGGTGGAGACTCGAAGACACTAATGTTTGTGCAAATTAGTCCCAACGAGAACGATTTAAGTGAATCACTTTGCTCCCTTAACTTTGCAAGCAGAGTGAGAGGAATAGAATTGGGCCCTGCAAAGAAGCAAATCGAAAGCTCAGAAGTTATAAAATATAAACAAATGGTGATCATTAAAGCTTGCTGTCAAATGTGTTTTTGTGAATTGAACGAACACAAGCCCTCATTGTTTTCTGTTTGTTTATGATCTTGTTAGGCCGAGAGGTACAGGCACGAGATGAAGAACAAAGATCTACAGATCAAGAAAATGGAAGATAACTTTCATGGTTTAGACGTAAAACTGAAAGAAAAAGAGTTGAAAAACAAGATTTTGCAAGATAAGGTACATGTTTATCATCAACAACCTTGGTTGACTACAATCAAGTTCATAAAATAATTCTTGCTTTTGATTTTCAGGTTAAAGAACTGGAATCACAACTTTTGGTAGAGAGAAAACTTGCACGCCAACATGTTGACACGAAGATAGCAGAACAACAATTGAAACAACAGCAAGATGACCCCATACCTACACTTTCAAGACAACCACTTGCTTCTAAACCGTTTACTCAGAAAAACTATGAAGAAAGCAAAGAAAACCAATCAAACATCGTTCAACAACCACCACTTATCGACAAGAACACCACGTACAAACTACCTGCACCGTATCTTCCAGCAAGAGACCTTGTCAATCTAGATGATGACATGGACATAGAGAACGAAAAAGAAAACAACCCGTATTTACCTGAACCATTCAAACTTCCAAAACGAACCGGTAGGGCTTCCATCTGCACAACAACTTCACAGCGTGTCCCCGTGAGATCAGTATTACCACGACGAAACTCTTTGATCCCTCTACCAGCCACTATACAACCAACCAGATTTGCGCCACCACTGCCATCAATAGAAAGTGCTAATGAATATGTTGATCAAACCGAGTGTTGTATGGAGCCCTCAGTTACAGAAAGTCCCAAAAGAAGCAATGGTGGTGGGAAGAAGCTGATGACTGCATTGCGAAGAAGCCTTAACAAGAAAAACCAAATGAAATCCCCATTGCAGACGCATCAGATACGAAGAGTAGGTGGTTTGAATGTGCCTGTGGATCGGGTCAGGGTCTCAATTGGGTCAAGAGCTCGTATAGCTCATAGGCTCGTTGCCAATGGAAGAAGAACAAAGCAACAGAACCATATGGAAAAGGAGCGACGATGGAACATTGGCAAAGGAGGACTTTGAGTCTGTATCTATGCATCTTCATGGTTATTATAGGCTGCAGAATGCTAAATTATATAGTGATTGATGTAGATAGTTTAGGTGAATGTGATTGATTCTGGATTGAACTGATACTTGTGTTTGGTTGATGTTGGATTTTATTTTCCAATAACTGTTTCATAGGTTGTTTGAAACAAAAACCAAACTAACATTCAAAGTTTTAAGAATGTTGGTGGTTTTAATATATTAATAGTTTTTTTTATCTGGATTTAGTTCATATGTCAGTTTTGTTTATCATGTTATGAATTCATTATAATTAACTTAACTACCTGTGAATTTGATGTTGGAAAATACAGTTAAAAATATGAGATATATGAAACAAGTTATTGTATGAAAACTTGAGCTAAGTTTTATAAACATAATACAATCACATGTCATATAGAAGTCATAACACGATTAATTTCAAATGTCGGTTTTCTAGATATTGTTTATAAAATAAATTACTTGACTCTTTTCTAAGAGTGACAACAATGACAACACTCACAAAACTAAGAGGCCAAGGAGATCGCTCTCATTGCGTTCCCTTTCACGAAACTAAGAGACCGAAGTCTCTTGTTGTTTGGCATAAACTTTCTCTACGTCATTATTCTTCACAAACAATTAAACACAGAAAAATCTAGTGTTAATTTGGACTTGTGAGTTCAATTTAGACTCAAATTACTGTTTTGGTGGTTGTATTCTGAAGAAGTGTGAAATATGAACCCACCCAAATTTAAACTTTTATTTCTCTTGATATTATATTTTGTTTGTATCGGTTTTGTATTAATATATTGCTTCACACAAATTAACTTTATGTTATAGAAAATAAGAAAAGTATACTGGTTTTCTTAACAATAGGCTCTAAGTCTCAACATAGGCTAATATATTGAACCAATGTGTAAGCCCATAACTACAACCCGAAACAGCAGAAAATAAACCAAATGTATAAGCAACCCCTAATTTCTCTTGTAAACTTTATTAATTAAATTTTCTTGCTGATTGATTATATATTATTTTGGCCAAAAAATAATGCAAATTGAAGCTTGTTCCTATAACATGATCCTCCATGTTTAAGTTATACAGTTTAGTTTTAATTTAATGATTCCAATTTAAAAAAATGAAGCATTTTGATTTTGATGACATTGATAAGTGCAACTAGCATAACTGCAAACAGATTGGGGGGTGGGGGTGGGGGTGTGGGTCTTAAATTATTTTTTTGATAACTCTATGATTGAAAATTGGGAATCTTAACTTTATTATTCATTTTATTATTTTAATATGTATGTTGGTAACTAAATAATGATTGGTTAGGAGTTGCCAAGTCACACAAATTAATGTTTTACATGCGATATATTTTGAATGAAGACGTAAGTTCAATGAATGTTGTCCCTAAAAATTCATAATCTGAGTGTGTTTACGTATATTTGTGAGTTCAAATGAGAATTATACAAAATTTGAGAAGTATACTTTTAAATAAAATCCACAACCGTTCTATTTGATTCTGAGACATTTACCTAAGCTCCTATCGGTTCTTATGTGAATTATACAGTTTAGTTCGATTTATCATTGTTTGATTGTTTATCATTTTGATTGTTCTCTTTTAAATTTTATTGTTTGAATAATAATAATAATAATAATAATAATAATAATAATAATAATAATAATAATAATAAATAATTTTAATAATAATAATAATTTTAATAATAATAATAATTTTAACAATTAATACGAGCATTTATTTGGAATAAGATTAGGTGGTGAAAGAATGGAGGGATACATTGCATCTTGGTGACTGGTGAAGAAAGAGTGGATGTTCAAATATAACCACTTTTTCTATTTCTCACTCTTTTGTTATTGTGCATGAATATCAATATGCTTCCATATTTAAATGTCTTTTTCTTATTCAATTTCATTGCTTAGACACCAGGTTTCCAACATATATATTTATTAGACCCAACAAGTTTCTCCATTCTCAAAGGCAATTAAATTCACAAAAGAGATAAATTATTTTAAGTATTACATACATAAAGAGATGATGCAACAAATATCTCAAAAATAAATGTTTTAGATTAAATATAATGTTTTATAATCGGTTTAATTTGCCTACATCACAAGACCATTTATAACATCGAAGTTTTGGATTTAAAGTATTACGTTTGGGTATAGTCTAAGCGACAATAGAACCCCGAGGGGTTGTAGCTTGATTATTCAAGAGCTGTTACATAATTTGTATCTTAAAACATAAAATCATGAATTTAGAGGTAAATTACACTATGGCCTAGTAGTCTGGAGGTGGGAGGCTTTACCTCTCTTGAAAGTCCAAGGTTCAAACCTTGACATGAGTGAATATTACTAATTTGGTGATACTAACAACTAACAAGACCGTTCAAAAAAATAATAAATAAACAAATGGTTGTGTCATTTGTAATAACTTTACAAACCTATCATTTTTTTCTAACATCTTTTTTATTATTAAATAATATGCATAGATTAAATTGTAATTATTTACTTATTTAAATCTTATATTTGGAACTAATATGTTTCTTATTTTATTTTATATTTTAATAATCTTCTTCATTATCCGTATTATGTTGTATTTATACATATAGAATAGAATCAAATGTTCCATTGTTTGTTGCCATAACCCATTAACTCACTAGTGGTTCACAGCAGTCTACGTCACCACTGTAAATTAAAGTTACAATAGTAAAACTAGTGGTGCACAATGAAATATTAAAAAAATATAGTAAGACTATACCCGAATTAAAGATATTAAAACGATTTATCTAATGGTGTAATTTGTATAAAAAAATAACATTATACAAAAAATTAACAATGTTTTTAAAGAAGGTATTTTTTTGAAAAAGAAAGAAAAATTAAAAAATTGGGGGGGGGGATCGTTACATTAGTGGTGTACAGTTGTTTAAAATTTTGTTACACTGCAAAATTATGGTAAAAATATTCGCTATATGAGAATTAACGAGTTATCACAACAAATAAAGGTTAACAAAGAAACTTTACCTTATATATATATATATATGTGTGTGTGTGTGTGTTTTCTAAATTTTTCTAAACAATTTATAGGTTTACTTTTCCTAAAAATCAAATAAAAATATTAACTTTGTTTAAGTACGAAAACCTTTTAATATTATTAAATTTTTTATTATTAATTATTTTATATTTTATTTACTGAACACATGTTATACATGGATTTCTAGCTATTTGCTCTAGAAGATACATATAAATTTGTTTTTGAAAAAACACACATATTATTGTAATAATAAAAATCTTTCCAAGTTTTAATATTTTTTTCTATCTTGTGATACGTTGTATATGTTGGAATTTTGGACACAAAATAATTATATTTATATACTTGTTATATAAATAGTTATTTATTTATTGGTTTAAGTTCTAGTTTTGGAACGAACTATACAGTGTCCAAACTGAAGCTAAGATGAATTAGATATCGATGCTCGAAGTTGAGTGGTCGGAATGAAGAAAGTGAAATATGGATGATTATTATAGGAAATTGTTGCAATTTCTTGCATAATGCTAATAAAGCCATGTATTGATTAACATGGATGTTTTATGTCTTGACCAAGTCTTTTAATAAATATTATGAATGTTTATTATGGATCATAACTTTTATTAAAATTGATATTAAACATGTCATGAATAAAATGAGAGTTTGAATTTGGTCTCATAAAATATTTCATAAATCAAATGGAAGTTTTGGTTGTGAATAATAAAACTCACATTAATATGAAGTCTTTAGTATGAGTATATAACTAAACTCATGATGAGAAAAGAAAAAGAGAAGAAGAAGAAATTTATTTTCTTTAGTATCCAAGTTTTATAGAAATTTAGAGAGGGGCACTCTCTAAATTGTTCTTCCTACACCATCATCTTTAACTTTTTTCATATAACATCATAACACATATTATACCCGATGATATCTCGGGTCTGAGGCACTCTCCGGCAGTACATACTGCTTTGGCTGTTGTACCCTGGGAGACAGACGCGTTGTCTTGAGTAAAGACGCGAAATCTGTTTTAAGGGACCCGTGTCTAACACGATCCTCAGCCACAACCGTCAAATTTTTGTTTGTTAGTTGTTGTAGTCAAGGGGTATAATTGAAGATTCAAAAGTGATGAAGACTCATGTCAAGAATGCTATATGAAGACGTGTTGGAGTATATACTAAAGACGGATGTTCAAATCAAGTTTGGTACATGAATATTGTTTATATTTATTTTTCTAGTCGTATTTGTAAACGGTATTGTACTATAATATTTCCCATGGCTAACGAGAGTATCGTTAGAATTATTATCTTTTAATATAAAAGTGAACCTATTTCCTACAGTATAGACATATTTTTGTAATATATCTTCTTTTTAGATCATCTAGTTTTAAAAAAGTTTAACAAGTGTTTCTTGTAGTTGCAAAAGAAGTAACTTTAATGAGTAAAAAAATTTGTTTAGTATAAGCTGAAATAAACTTAACTAACTATAACAAACCGTTTTTTTTTTCAGTAAAGCATAGTGTTTGAATGGAGTTATATTTTCAAAGTTATAATGATAATTTAGTCGATGGATGACAAATAAACCCAAATGTGACTTATAAACCTAATACCTAAAACATTTAGGACGTTTATCAGGTTATGACCGAAGGTCTCAGGTTCGATCCGTGGAAACGGCCTCCCCACAAAATGTGGGGGAAAGACCGCGTGCATCTTCCCTTAAATGGGACGGACCCTCCCTGGACCCTGCGAAAACGCGGGAGCTCTTTGCAGCACCAGGTACGCCCTTTTTTATCAGGTTATGACATTAGTCTTAAAAGTTTGATGAGTATAGGACGGGTGTGATATTTGGAGATGCCCCATCTGATTACCCTAAACATACAAAACCGTAAACATTTTTTTCTATTATTTTTTACCCTTAGACAATAAAGTAAACCAGCAATTCACTCATTTTAGTTTTATATTTATAATGTCTTTGAGCAATACAATAATAACAAAATTTTGAATAGCAAGAAGAGTAAATAGAAATCTCAACGGGTAATTTTTAATAAACTAGTTAACGGCTATTTTCGAAACCTATGCTTATATTCAATAACTGGTGAGTATATGACATGATTTTATGATAAGATATAATACTATAACTATTATGAATATGGGTCCCATATCATTCCTATTGCTAGGCTAGATTTGTTTGAGTGTCTTAAAAAACATGTAAAAAACATTATTATGAAAAGAGATATCTTTAGAATCAGAAGTAATTCTATGTTTGTTTAGAAAATATAAAATTTTAATAAATAAAAGTTTCAGGCCAAATTATGCTTAATTATAAAAGGGCTAAACAGGTAATCTAACTTTTTTTTTCCACTTAGTTACATCTCGTATAAGATTACTTATGTGACCTCAAACCATGTAGGTAAATCTTGCTTGTTTAGAAAATATAAACTTAATTTTCTAATTATGAACTAAAGTGCATATAGTTTAATGATATCAAGTGTTGAAATTTATCTCTCCCAAGTTATAAGGGTTCAAGTTTTATTATAGACAAAATAAGTTTTTAAAATAGCTTTTAATTTATTCTTAGTAATCAAGTTTTTAAAATAGCTTTTAATTTATTCTTAGTAATCATCTATAATCTTGTTGAATTTGAACCTTCGACCTTCTAGCTTAAAAAAACATGTTATCAACATGATATGCCCTTTGAACCGTTTTGGGTAAGTGATATAGGTTTAACAGTTAGGTAGTAGTGTGACGTGATTGTCATTTCACCATTAAAAATTTATAACTTTTTTTTCCACTTAGTTACATCTCGTATAAGATTACTTATGTGACCTCAAACCATGTAGGTAAATCTTGCTTGTTTAGAAAATATAAACTTAATTTTCTAATTATGAACTAAAGTGCATATAGTTTAATGATATCAAGTGTTGAAATTTATCTCTCCCAAGTTATAAGGGTTCAAGTTTTATTATAGACAAAATAAGTTTTTAAAATAGCTTTTAATTTATTCTTAGTAATCAAGTTTTTAAAATAGCTTTTAATTTATTCTTAGTAATCATCTATAATCTTGTTGAATTTGAACCTTCGACCTTCTAGCTTAAAAAAACATGTTATCAACATGATATGCCCTTTGAACCGTTTTGGGTAAGTGATATAGGTTTAACAGTTAGGTAGTAGTGTGACGTGATTGTCATTTCACCATTAAAAATAATTTCAAATCATGTCATCATGATAATCAACGAGTGACAAGAGGCACAATGAAATAGCCCACATTTAAAAGAATAGGACCCAAAATGCAAATATTTGCACTATTTATGTGGGCCAAAATTCACGCAACTATTATTTGAGCCACAATATCACATGTCACCCTCATGCATCATATGAACATACATCGTGCCATGTTCTTTTGATGTGCTTATAACTATGTGGAATATATGCCATCAGATAGGTCAACGGGGCACATTTTATGCCATATAATTTACCCTACAAAGTCAACTATTTGACTTACTAGTACTATAAAATATAATACTGCTACAATAGGATCTAACTATTTCATATTTTCGGACAGAATAGTGAAAATTCTTAAGGTAATTTTTTTATTATTTATAAACTATCTATAAAAGTATAGTAATACTAACTGTAAAGAAAAACTAATCAAATCATATCTTCTAATTACAATAAGTACAAGTGCAATGAACTCTAACTAATTTATTATATGATCGGAGTGTGAGAAAACTAGACGCTTAAGGTGAAATGAAAAATTAACCACGAATACTTTGACACATTGAAACATACAATCTTAAAAAGGAAAAAAAAAAGAAAAAAAAGTCATACAAAACATATAAAAGGGCGTACCTGGTGCTGCAAATAGCTCCCGCGTTTTCGCAGGGTCCAGGGAGGGTCCGTCCCATTTAAGGGAAGATGTACGCGGTCTTTCCCCCACATTTTTGTGGGGAGGCCGTTTCCACGGATCGAACCTGAGACCTTCGGTCCCTTAGGAACAGCTTTTATCACTGTGCCAAGGCCCGCCCTTAAACATATACAATAAGAAAACTATGTGCTGACAAACAGAAACAAATTAACCCAAGGGCATAGCTGCAATGACAAAAGATATAACATAGCTATGTTAATAGGAGCTATAATTATGACCGCATGATGAGAATAAGAGAAAATTAAATAAAACCTAATTTATATATATGTACAAGCATCCTCGAGACAAAATAAGAGGGAGAAAGACAAATCAAAATAGGACGGAAATTTAGCGAATAAAATATAAAAATGGAGAGAAAATATGAAAGTAAGATTATAACATATAGTATTACGTTGTTTAGCATATGTCTACGATATTTGTGATACATCAAAAGCAAGATAATATGTATAAATTCATAACGCTATAATACATCGGTATCTTCGAAACATAAGTGTTGGTAAAAACAAAAAAAAAATAAAACATCTGAAAGCTTGATAATCATAATAAATAAAAATGAAGCGAAAAACCGTGATCGATTTGCATGCAAAATTCAATCATCGATCTATAATTGAGTGAGATAGTGGCTAGCTTTAGAAAAATAAACATAACGCAAATAACTACATCACGTGTCCGTGGCAGATAATGTTTTATTTCGTGAAATTATTTAAAATTAACTCTCTAGACAAAGCATTATTGGGTAAATCATATACAAATAAGATATATTTATTCCGTTATGAAATAAATGAAATTATTTTGAATATACTTTTTTTAGAAAAAAATCAGATGATTCGTAACAAATAATTAAGAGTTAAATAGTTAGCTATTTTTATGTTTATAAAACTCTGTTACATATTTTCAGCTCTTTTACCTAAACAATTAGAAATGCAATTTTATATATCTTTCTTTTAAGCTTACAAGATTATATATTTTTCTAAATAATTTAAAAGGGTTATTGGATAAATCCCAACTTTCACTTATGGCCGAGATTAATCTCAAAAAAGATAATATTTGTAAACAGTCCTAACTTTGAGCTTATTTTTCTTAAATGATCTCTTAATAACTGAGAGTTAACCTCGTTAGGGTTTTGATAACGTAGACTACTTATGTGCTAAAACACTAAGCAGAAAGTTGAAATTTACCATAATGTCTGTCAATCTTAAACTTTTGCACCCTGTAAGCCGTCAATCAACGCATTCAGATCTGAACCACTTGACTCGTTTGAGGTATATTTCGGGTAACGATAGAGGCTAGACACCACAAACGGACCTGATAGAGGTTGGACGGCGACGAAGTTGAAATAAGCTTAAAGCAGGCCACATTTTATCAAAAAAACTAACAGAGGTTAACTCTCAGTTAGTAATTAATTGTTAGAGAAAAATAAGCTTAAAGTAGGAGGGTCGGTAAACATTTTCTGAGTTAGATTAATCTCGGCCAATAAATGAAAGTTGGAATTCTTAAAATCCAATAACCCTACTTAAAAAAAACATTCTACATATGCATTAAAAACTTATGAATGTTTGAAGAGAGATGTAATTTTACAAGTTTAGATTATGACATAGGACCTTAATCAATTCTAAACAAATATTTTATGATTTGACAATTAGGTTATAACTTTAGCATCATCATATCATTTTAGTTTCTTGGATTTATTTAAAACCAAAATGAAATCTAAATAAAAATACTAGCTAAGAGGACAGGAGACGACAAATGTTCAAGGCTAGTTTAATTTCCGGTACCTTAGGAATTCATGTGTTCGAGGAAGTGACATTGAAGCGCCCATGTCAGATTTACATGGTTGATAGAAAATCAAATACAATTGATTCACAGTAGTAACTGATACTAACAACAACTTAATTAGTCCATCAATAGCGTGTTGAGCCAATAGGCAATAGCAACTCCGAGCAGTAGTAACTAGCAATCAACAACAATTTGGGGAGTAATGGAAAGTGTATTACTACTAATAAGCTAATCATAAATGGTATAACTAACACACTCTTTCATGTTGTTGATGGTTTTGTGTTGACAAAAGTTAAAACTGATGTAACTGAATAACTACTAACAATGCTAACCGTTAACTGGTCTATTATTTTACAAAGAATTGTATGGTTTTACCTAAAACACTATGATGGCTTCCCACCTCCATAAAAAAATGACTTTGGTCAAATTCACAAATTTTTTCTAACACATTTTCAGAAGAGAAAACATACTCATTCTTTATTTGTTTTTGAATTATATAATAAAAATTCAAAAATACTACGAAATACTTTAATCTGAATATGATTAGCATACAGTTCAGTAAGATCGAATATGCTTTTTCAAACTAAAAAAACCTACACATTGCTTATAAAATATTGAAACCAAATCAATTGTATTACCACCGGTTATATTTTAACTATTTAATGTCATATCAGGCTTATAAACTTGCAAATAGGAAAAAAGATATGTTGGTTTCAACTTTCAACATAGTTGGAAGGAAAAATGCTAATATCTTGAGATGGAAAGAACAATATATTTATATGTTTTCTTGTCAATTTCTAGTAATCTTAAAAAATGCGAATGTATGGGGCCCATGTTTACCACGTGGCAGACAGTTTTACGAGAGGATCCCACAAAACTAAATGGGGCTAATCAGGGCCCATCACATGGGACCGTTAATTGTTAATTATTTATCTCAAGTTCATTAATTGGTAGTTATTAATTAATAATTAAACATTTCATTAGTTATTGAGAGTTCTGAACTTCTCTGTTCTATTAATCTGCTTCTACTATGCTAGAAGTGGTGTATCAGCGGTAGAGACGCCTCTGTCGACTCTTTAGATCCTTATTTTCTGATTATTATCTTTATATTGTTTTTTATGGTAACCGTTACATGATATGTTAAGCTTAAGTTAACTACTCTGCATTTCACAAATTAAATAAATAAAATATTAAAAAGATAGAAACAAAGAGATGTGAAAAAGAAAATGATATTTCAATTTTAAGGAAGTATAAAACAATGATATATTGAAATGATATTTTAACGAAGTAAAGAAACAATAATAATCCGGAAATGCAAAGACACGGGATAATTATTGAGAACTAGAAATGTGACACGTGACAAAACGAATTACTTATTTATTAGAGATTCAGTTTCATTGAATCGAATACGATGTATTCATGAAAATATGCTATTACATTAGGTGTTAATATGGTAGCATTATACATCTTTCATAAAATAAAGAGTAAAACAAGTTTCTATCTATTCACTAACAAAAGCATAAAATAAACACAATTATTATTTAGTTGATTTTATTTATTATTATTATTAAATAAATTCCTATACATTCATGTTGCAACTTGTATACACTTGCATACTAGCAAACGTTGGTGCCTTATTCGTCCTCGTATACACCTAATTTGACTTCATAAACCCTAAAATACGTTCAGATTCAACTTCTTATACACATATATATAGAAGCTATATTAAATAAAAACCTAGGTAAAATACGTCTAAGACAACCCCATTAAAATAAATCAATGATATCTTTTAAACGTGCCACCTTTCTCATAAATTCTCATAAACTTGATGAACCGTCATACTAAATAAGTCCCATTATTGTCATAAAATTAAGGGGTATGTTAAACACATAAAATGCATGTGTAGAGTTTAGTCCCACCCTAAATCAATTGATATGTGCAGACTACAGAGAGGGTGTGCCTGGTGCCTACATTTGCTAGGTGGTAGATCCAGTATAGCCTCTCTTTGTATTTATTAGGACGTGGATATTAGGACACCCTAAAATTATAACATACACCCGAAATTTTTATACAGGTCGAATAGCCTCATACGGGTCGTATAGGAGGGGTCGTATAGCCCTATACGAAACGTATAACCCCTCTAACAGCCCCCTTAATTTTTCCTTATCGAAATATACTATATGCGTCGTATAGCCATATATGTGTCATATAGGACTATATGGGCGTATAGATCTCTGACAGCCCCCTTAATTTTTCTCGGTTTCAGTGTCTTCGATCCTATACGTTGCGTATGATGCCATAGTGGGGTACCGATTTATAACGTAAGGTGCCTGTATACAGTGTATTAGACCTTTATTTTCACTTTTGCTGAAATTAATAAGCCTAAACATAGGGGTCAGTCATTGTATTATTACCCATTCATTAATAAGCATTTTAACCTTTTCACCACTTGCTTTTACATTTACACACGTGGGCCCTACTTCAGACCTCCAATACTCTTTTGCGGTATTAATTAGTGCATTACACTGTTACAGTGAAGGTACAGCATGTAATAAACCTACCATTCACTTTAAATTTGGAATAAAAATGCTTAAATTACATTTTATATAGAAAATATAATCAATAAGCATATCATTTTAAGTTTTTATGTTTACGCTTTAGAAACATTAGAAATACTCTTCCAACTATTTATACTCTCCCTCCTCTAACCTCTTATAGTATATATACATGTATTGACATGTTTTAATACAAAACCAGTTTTAAATAAACAAGTGCAAAAATTACATAAGCATTTATACATTTGTACGTAGTGCATGCAAGATAGTCATATGAGTATGAGTGAGAAGAAAAGCAGTTAAAAAAATATATACATATCACACTTAAAAGCACAAAGAGAGTTTAAATCTTAAATTCACTTCATGTTTCATAGTAAAATAAAAGTTGTGTCAACAATGATATCACATTTCTCTGCTAAGTGTCAACCCCATTTTATGACTTTATTGTTTATTATATAGTTAAGGTTGAACACAATAAGTCACGATGATATACAACATAATGCGATGAAGGGCATGGAGGAATTAAAAGACGAGACTTCTACATAAGAAACCCAAGCGTTTAATACTACACTATCCCTTCCCTTCTTGTTTTTTTTACCTTCCGCAACGACCGTAGATTAGTGACAAACAATCAAGTACACAACTGCAATGGATACTAGCTTTATACCAATTCAAAATCATATACAAATTGAAGGTGCAACAGAAATGTATTAAAAGGCATGGCTCACTTAACTGAAGACTGATAAAAATATACACTTCAGTAGAATATAACTCGGATGTCACGTTAGAACAAAAATAGCTTATGTTTTAGTCATTTATCATTATGTTTTTATTATAATTTCAGCATATTATCACTAGTATACTATTACATAGTATTCACATATTAATTTAACTGAAAATTCAATCACGGTCACATAATATCCAAACTCAGGTTACTTTTTACTAAATTATACAAATGATCATTTTATTATTTTAGATAATAGTTATAAGCTATGGATTTTTTTCACAACTTTTACAACCTTGTAATGAGGTTAATCTGTAACAATGATTAATGTTATAAATAAGTGCTAAGATGATGCGAACTAGTTATTTTACCGGTCTTATTAAAAGCATAAAAATATTTGAAATCATTCCCCAAAACACCTCAAACCTCCTTTTTTTACGTCGATGCGATGATTTCCTTGTTAGTAATCCCGAGAGCTACAACTATCAACACCACCGTCACCTTCACCACAAATTGAAAAATGTCTTTATTTAGTTCTATAAATTTCAAATTGTTTAGGTTTTCAGTTTCATGTTGTTTATAGAGTTAAGTTAAAACGAGGATCAAAGACTACAGTGCTTCTACACTTCCATCTCATACTTCTTCATTTATTATTTATGTTAATGTTAATATATAATCGATTATAGTCATATATTAAAAGGACTCCTTTACCGGAAAACGCAAAACACGTTAGTACATTGTTAACCAATGAGATCAAACACATCATAAAGACATGATCTTTAGTAAACCAGTATAAGTGTGGGAGGGGTGCTCACATCACACACACCACGTAACACCACACCACACCATTTGAATGGGACGCTCATACCACTTCATATCACAATTCTTTTTAATTACTCCATTTGGTGGTGGCCGAAGGATGTCCTGCAACAGAGGCGGCTGGCGGGAGGTGGCGGGGTTGGATGGTAGGGAGCCTAACGGCTCTTTACACTATTATCTATCATAAAACTCAAACCTCAACCTCTATAAAATAAACCTCATTTTAAACACCCGGGTGTTGCTAACTCAAAGGCCCTTAGTTAACTTTTTGAACCGGTAGTTAAAACCCAACTGAACCCATCTTCATAAATGTCAAATGTAAGTTACTCTCTTGTCATAAATCACACCCCCAACTTTCATTTTTTCACCATTAAACCCCTCCTTAAAGTTTGGTCAACCAAAACCTACCACCCCCCCCTCTCCTCCCACATTTGGTCAACCAGACACGTTAACAACATTAAATTACACATGCCCCACACCCCCTAATTCTCAATATAAACCACCACCACCACCCTCACACTCATCACACCACACCACACCACCGTCATGGAAGACGACCATCACAACAACACCATCTTCCGCCAAGACTCCGACCTCGACCTCAGCTTCACCAGCTGCACCACCACCACCACCACTACCACCAGCGCCCGCTCCAGCCTCGCCCGTTCTAGCCTATGCCTCAGCTTCAACGAATCCACCCGCCTCTCCTCCGCCTCCGCCACCACCACCACCGCCGTCCCCAGCCTCCACCACCGCCCCCACCGCAAATCCGACGCCAATTGGTCCGCCATCAACGCCGCCACCACCCTCTCCTCCGACGGCACCCTCCACCTCCGCCACCTCAAACTCCTCCGCCTCGTCGGCTCCGGCAACCTCGGCCGCGTGTTCCTATGTCGCCTACGCGACTACGAACACGCGAGCTTCGCCCTTAAAGTCGTCGATAAAACTCTCTCACGCAAAAAAAACTAACACATGTGCAAAACGAAGGTCGTATTCTATCATCACTAGATCACCCTTTTCTCCCAACGTTATATGCTCACCTAGAAGTTTCTCATTACACATGCTTCCTTATAGACTTTTGCCCCAATGGTGACCTACATTCCTTGCTCCGGAAGCAACCGAATTACCGCCTACCTATCGATTCGGTCCGGTTCTTCGCGGCTGAAGTGTTAGTAGCCCTCGAGTATCTCCACTCGCTCGGGATCGTCTACCGCGATCTCAAACCCGAGAACATTTTAATCCGTGAAGACGGACATATCATGTTATCCGATTTCGACCTCTGTTTCACCTCGGACGTCGTGCCGAGGCTGGATAACAGAATTCAGTTAAGCGGAAACACGAGAATGCAACATAAACATAAACAGAAAAAGAAAAAGAGTCTTTTTCTCTGTGGATGTTGCAACAGTTATGACAGTTATAACCGCCATAACCAACAGGAGGTCGTGACGGAGTTTGTGGCGGAGCCGACGGGGGCATTTTCGCGATCATGCGTCGGAACACACGAGTACTTATCGCCGGAGTTGGTCAACGGTAGCGGTCACGGTAACGGCGTTGACTGGTGGGCGTTTGGGGTGTTAATCTACGAGTTGTTGTACGGTCACACGCCGTTTCGTGGTGGGAGTAAAGAGTGCACGCTGCGCAATATAGCATCGAGCAGGGAGGTGACGTTTAACGAAGATGTAGAAACTGTAACCGGGGTGGCGCAGGCTAAGGATTTGATAAAGAAGTTATTGGTGAAGGATTACCGGCGGAGGCTGGGGTGCGCCAGGGGTGCGACGGATATTAAACGGCACCCGTTTTTTGATGGGATAAAGTGGCCGTTGATCCGTACGTACAGTCCGCCGGAGCTCCGGGGGGTGACGTGGAAGAGAGGTGGTAGATCACGTGTTAGTCACGTGAGTGGGGGGTCTAAGAGACGGCGGTGGATTTGGAAGGGGCTTAGTTGTCTTTTGATGAAAAGCAAGGGGTCTAAACGAAACTTGAATTCTAATCAGAATTATTATTGTTATAGTAAACATGTGGTGTAGTTTAGATATGAGTAAAGTTGAGGGTTGGATATATAAATTTTGGTTTTGTTTGATCTTTTTAGTTTCTGTGTTTGGGTTTTTAAATGTTGCGAGGGTGATATTGTATAAAGAAATTGTATTCCTTTGCAATTTTAATGCCAGTGATACTATTTGCGTCAAACTTGACTAATTGCATCAATTGATATGTAATGTGTTTGTTGTTAACTATATTTTGATATAAAACTGTTAAAAAGGTGTGGTTGTTCCTTATTCTCTTCTTTCATAATTGTGTTGTTTCAGTTCTACACGTTACGTTCTCAGTTATATTTTTGTTTATTGTTTAGTGGGCTGCTGGGCTGCTGAGCTGCTTAGCTGGGCTGTTGCTGTTATGAGAGAGTTAGTGGGCTGCTGGGCTGCTGGGCTTTAGCTGGGCTGTTGCTGTTGTGAGTTTTTAGGGTTCCTTGCCTATATATGCAAGGTTTTCCCTTTGTCTCAGGAGTAACAAACTTATCGACTCTTACACTCTCTCTCTCTCTCTCGAAAGTTCTGAAGGTTGTTAGGGTTCATCACAGTGATGACCCGTATGCTGTTGATCTTGTATTCAAGTTTAGATCGTCACGTTGATGTTCGTGTTTAGAGAGTGTTTTCAGTTTGTTCATCTGTATTCTTTCAGTTGTATCTCTGTTGGATCTGGTTGGTTGAATCTGATTATCATATTTTGACATGGTATCAGAGCTTTGGCTCTGATCGAGTGTCCGATCTGATCTTGGTGCTCTACCGCTGCGTATAACTCTGATATTATCATTTTAGGGTTTTCAAATCTGAAACCCTAATTCTAGATCTGGTACAAGCCATCGTTCTTGGGTCGGCTTCTTTGTTCTTCGTTCGAATCTGACATCTGAGGAAAGGGCGACGGCTGGTATAACGTTCCTCTGCTCTTCTCGGTCTGTGTAACCCTAAGTGAAGGTTACACAGTCTGACTGCGTGAGAAGCCCTTCTGTGCCTCTCTCAGGCATTTATTGTTCGGTGGATCTTATCTTCTTAAGTGTGGTGTTGTAGCCCTAGAAGGTTACAGACCCACTGTATTTGGAGAACCCTAACTTGGGTCCCCCTCTCGGTGAGATCTTTCCTTTATGTTCTGTTATATTAGCATTTCTTGTCTATATCTAGTCTCATTAGGCTGACTATTGACCGGGTTAGGAGGACCGGTATTATCTGTGTTGTGCCCTAGAGGGTATACGTGTGCATCACTTGCGTGAATAATTTTGTGTGCCTGCATTACTCTTCTGAGACTAATCCTTGATCTGCCAACGTGATTGGTGTGAAAACCTGGCGCTGGTCTCTGAAGATTTGTATCTGTGCGTGTGCTTGTGTGATATCTCATTCTTTCTTGTGATAACCAAAAATGGCTGAATCAGAAATTGTTAACACAGACACTAATAACTCTGAAACCCTAATCAGCAAATTAGATGCTAGTGATCCTCTATATCTTCATCCCAGTGATACTAGTAACCAAACAATTGTATCCATTAAACTTAAAGGTTCTGAAAATTATACCGTATGGGCAAATGCTATGAAACTTGCCCTAGAAGTAAAAAACAAATATGGATTCATAGATGGGTCATGTGTAAAACAATCTAAAGATAATATTCTTTCAAAACAATGGGACAGATGTAATTCAGTTGTTATTAGTTGGATTCTTAACTCAATCTCTGAGGAACTGTACATGGGGCAGGTTTATGCTAAACTAGCTTCTGAAATCTGGACTGATTTAAAAGAAACATATGACAAAATTGATGGGTCTGTGGTGTTTGGGCTATATCAAAAAATTAATTCACTAACCCAAAATGGGTGCCCTGTTTCTGAATACTATCATAACCTTAACATCATGTGGAAACAACTTGATCAAATGCTTCAACTTCCCTCATGTACATGTAATGCATCTAAGTCATTTAATGATTTTAATCACCTAATAAAACTCATGCAATTCCTTATGGGCCTAGATAGTGTATACCAACCAGTAAGAACCACCCTCCTACTCAAAGATCCTCTACCCACAATTAAAGAGGCATTCTCTATAGTCTCTAGGGAGGAGTCTCACAGGAACTCCTCCTCCTCGACCTCTAAATCTCAATCAGTTGCCTCACCTCTAAACCTACCTTAACGTTGGAAAAAACAAATCAAAATTCTGAAACTAAACGGAAAACCATTAGAGGACCTAACCCCAACCTCAAATGCTCTCACTGTAACAAAATTGGTCACACTAAAGAAAGATGTTATGAACTTGTTGGCTATCCATCTGGATCTAAACCAAGAGGTGGTCAGTTTAATCGTGTAAACCAGTCAAATAATTCAAAAGTTGACTCTACTACCTCATCTCCTGCATCTATAATAGCTAACACTCTAACTCCTGATCAAGTGACTAAGCTGTTAGGTCTTCTACATGAAAAGAGCAGTGAAGGCTCCCTCTCAGCCAACTTCTCTGGTAATTCCCTTAAATCTACACATTATTGTCTTAGTGGGGGTGTTTCACCCTATCTGGACTCCGGGTGGATTATTGACTCCGGAGCCAGTCAACATATGGTTAATTCTGAAAGTAACCTCTTAAATTCCTATGATATTTCTGAATTTAATGTTAAAGTCAAACACCCTAATGGCACTAGTGCCCATGTTGTAAAAATTGGGGATGTTAAAATTAATGAACACATTATCCTCCGGGATGCCTTAGTTGTCCCAGAGTATTGTGTCAATCTGATTTCTGTACA
The DNA here is from genome assembly GCA_024085815.1 of Flaveria linearis. Classification (NCBI taxonomy): domain Eukaryota; kingdom Viridiplantae; phylum Streptophyta; class Magnoliopsida; order Asterales; family Asteraceae; genus Flaveria; species Flaveria linearis. The sequence goes on from CM044010.1 coordinate 16,463,433, forward strand.
CAAACTCGCTAAAGATAATAGTTTACAAGTCACATTTGATGAAAATTCCTGTCACATACAGGATTCTCTCACAAAGAAAACACTGGTGACTGGTGATCAGTGTGATGGGCTGTACATGTGTGCTGGTAGGACTAACAACTCAAAATCATCTGTTAATAATTCTGATACATTTCACATCTGGCATTACCGAATGGGTCACCTTGCTGAGCAAGCTCTAGTTGCAATAAACAACAAGCTAAAATTAAGTAATCCTGAACTGCACCCTTGTGATATATGCATAAGGCTAAACAACATAGAACTCCATTTCCCTTGAGTAACCATCAATCTAACAATCTAGGTGAACTAATTCACCTAGATGTTTGGGGCCCATATAGGGCTGCAAGTAGGGAAGGGTTTAAGCACTTCTTAACAATTGTTGATGATTACTCTAGGGCTGTATGGGTGTTTCTAATGAAACAAAAAAATGAAGTGTTTGATAACATTCAAACATTCTATGCCTTAATAAAGAATCAATTTGGCATCCCTATCAAGACATTCAGATCCGATAATGGGACTGAATTTGTCAATTATCAAATGCAAAATTTTTGTAAATCTAATGGGATTCTCCACCAAACATCATGTGCCTATACCCCTCAGCAAAATGGAATAGCTGAGAGGAAACATAGACACCTTCTTAATGTAGCTAGAGCTTTATTATTCCAAGGGTGTTTACCTTTAAAATTCTGGTCTGAATGTATACTCACTGCTGCCTATCTCATCAACAGGACTCCTTCATCTGTGCTTAAAGGAAAAACCCCTTATGAACTTGTCCATGGTTGTGTTCCCACTCTTGACCATCTACGGGTCTTTGGCTGTCTATGTTTCTGCACCTCACTTAATAATTCTGATAAATTCGCAAGTAATTCTGAAAATGTGTTTTTATGGGTTACTCTTCAACAAAAAAAGGATATAAGTTGTGGAGTCTGGATAAGAAACAAATGATTTTCTCAAGAGACGTTAAATTCTATGAGGCTATATTTCCCTTTCAAAAAATAAATTCAGAAAATAATCTTCACACAGACTCTACTCTTAATTCTCTTAATTTTTTTGATCTTTATGATAACAACCTTAACGATGGTACTGTAGAGATTCCCGATGATGAAAGAGGAACGAATGAAAACATTGACCTTCGGTCTCTGCAGCCAGATTTAGGCGCTCTGTCAACTGAAGTTGTGACTGAACAACAGTTGCCCAGTCAGACTGAGACCAATCTTGGCGGGGCAGAGGAAGTAGTTGATGTAAATGAACAAATATATACCTCTGAGGGGTCAGAACACACACAGTGTGAGTCTGGTGACACTAGGCGCTCTACAAGGTCATCTGTCTTTCCCAAGAAACTTAATGATTTTATAATTGAAGGCAAGGTTAAATATGGGTTAGAAAAGGTGGTCAATTATACTTTTTTGTCTTCTGAAAATCTTTCCTTTACTTCAAACTTAAATAAACATGTTGAACCTCGAAGTTTCAAGGAAGCCGTCAATGATCCTAATTGGGTAAATGCAATGAACCAAGAAATGGAAGCATTGCATAGGAATCACACTTGGGATCTAGTTGACCTTCCCCCAAACCGCAAACCTATCGGGTGTAAATGGCTTTTTAAAATAAAGTATAAATCAACCGGTGAAATTGAACGTTATAAAGCCCGTCTAGTTGCTAAGGGGTTTAGTCAACAAGAAGGAGTTGACTTTGATGAAACTTTTTCTCCTGTTGTTAAGATGGTTACTATAAGATGTGTTCTTAATTTAGCTGTTCAAAATGAATGGCCTTTATATCAACTTGACATTAATAATGCATTTCTATATGGAGACCTTCGTGAGGAAGTTTATATGCAACTTCCTGAGGGATATTTCTCTAATTCAGAATCCAAAGTTTGCAAATTAACCAAGTCTTTATATGGGCTTAAACAAGCCCCACGTATGTGGAACGAAAAATTAGTAGGTGTTCTCAGCAGCTTTGGGTTTATCCAAAGCAAATGTGATCATTCTATGTTCACTATGTCTCGAAAGTCTGTATTTCTTGTCTTACTTGTATACGTTGATGACATTATTCTTACTGGTAATTGTGGAGACAACATTACTAAAATTAAACAGTTGCTTCAGTCCAAATTTTTAATAAAAGACTTAGGTTTTTTAAAATATTTTTTGGGTATTGAGGTAATTAGATCAAATAATGGCATCTCTTTGTCTCAAAGGAAGTATTGTCTTGAACTTCTTAATGAGTATGGTATGACAGGTTGTAAACCTGTCTCCACCCCTATTGAACAAAATTATGTTATTTCATCTCAATGTAAAAGTGACTCTACTGTTCTTACCAATATAACTGCATATCAAAAATTAGTTGGTAAACTAATTTATCTCTCTCATACTCGACCTGATATTTCATATACAGTACACTTTCTTAGTCGGTTTATGCACAAACCAACTGAAGTACACCTGCAAATTGCATTAAGGTTACTACGGTATTTAAAACTTTCCCCTGGGAAAGGGTTAAGGTTTGTCAAAGGTCAAACCAATCAGCTTACTGCTTATGCAGATTCTGACTGGGGAAAGTGTATTGACACTAGGAGGTCTGTAACAGGCTTCTGTCTGTTTATGGGCTCTTCTCTTATTTCATGGAAAAGTAAACAGCAGTCCACTATTTCTCGGTCTTCAGCTGAAGCTGAATACCGTGCAATGTGTGCTGCTGCTTGTGAAGTTCTGTGGGTTGTTAATCTTTTACGTGAGCTGCAGGTTACTGTTGCTTTACCTATTTCATTGTTCTGTGATAATACGGCTGCTCTTTCAATCGCTGCTAATCCTGTCTTCCATGAGCGCACAAAGCATTTTGAGATTGATTTGTTTTTCTTACGTGAAAAAATTAATTCGGGTGTTCTTTGTACCACTGGTGTTAAGTCATGTGATCAACTGGCAGACATGTTCACAAAAAGTTTGTTAGTACAGCAACATGCTGATATGTGCTCTCGGCTTGGGCTGTTTGATGAGTTCCGTGCTAGAACTGAGGGGGGTGTTAAAAAGGTGTGGTTGTTCCTTATTCTCTTCTTTCATAATTGTGTTGTTTCAGTTCTACACGTTACGTTCTCAGTTATATTTTTTGTTTATTGTTTAGTGGGCTGCTGGGCTGCTGAGCTGCTTAGCTGGGCTGTTGCTGTTATGAGAGAGTTAGTGGGCTGCTGGGCTGCTGGGCTTTAGCTGGGCTGTTGCTGTTGTGAGTTTTTAGGGTTCCTTGCCTATATATGCAAGGTTTTCCCTTTGTCTCAGGAGTAACAAACTTATCGACTCTTACACTCTCTCTCTCTCTCTCGAAAGTTCTGAAGGTTGTTAGGGTTCATCACAGTGATGACCCGTATGCTGTTGATCTTGTATTCAAGTTTAGATCGTCACGTTGATGTTCGTGTTTAGAGAGTGTTTTCAGTTTGTTCATCTGTATTCTTTCAGTTGTATCTCTGTTGGATCTGGTTGGTTGAATCTGATTATCATATTTTAACAAAAACAATGTTGTTGCGTTAAAAGAATCAATTGGAAAGTTTTTATTTGATGCATCTTTGCTTCATAAAAAGGTATATCAAAATACCAATAAAAATAAGACATCACAACTCCACATTTTTGTTTTTTAACATTATATTGAAAGTTGTAAAAGAAAGGCAAAATTATATGTTAACTGAAGTTACATTCTTAAAAAAACTTAGTGCAAATAAATCCACAATTCAAATATTTTTGCTTAATAGGGAAGAAAAACTGACAATATGATGATATTCAGTCAATGATTTTCTTAATCAACAACATAGTTGAAATAGATAAATAAGTATTGTAAATTTAATATTATTTAATATTAAAATAATATTACAACGATAAAGGATGTCAGATCTGCATTTTGAGAATTAAATTTTAGATGCCTAATTACTTCCAAGTATGTTCCCCTCATGGGCAGTTTAGTGAGAACCAAAAAAACAATTGGTCCCTGAAGTTATCGGTTAGTTAAATAAACCCCTTAGAGTATGAAAACGACACTTTGCATCCTCAATGGTTATAAATTCATTTCACATCTTCACAAAGCCATTAAACCTTTAACGCCATGGTACAACAAGAAAATTTCTTCTGAAACAAACACTTAGATACATTATTCTGCGATTTTTAACAATTAAATTATACGAGCCGCTTACAAGTATGTTTAGATATGTTAAATATGAAGGTCAACAACAATATCTATTTTTCAGTCTATTATATGATCTACTGTCGATACATAAATACTTATTAATCACTTTTGCTATAGTTGATTTTGTAACAACTATAAAATCAACTTCCATACCAAAACTACCCTTCCATTTGATCAAAACCACACCCATGTGCTTGAAACATCAAATACATAGATTTGAGAAGAAACAATAACATGTTCTTTGTATCCTAAAGAGAATGGTTGACAATGGTGGTACTAAAAAGCATCTGATCCTGAATATGAGGAAACAAGAAAACTTGAGAAGAAAGTATGTGTGCAATTATAAACTAGTAAAATAAGTCAAAGTCACAAATTCATACCTAACACAATGTTCAAAATGTCAAGGTTCAACTCACTATGTACCAACCATGGCATTTAGCCACATAATTCCCCCTTAATCACACTCACCCATAAACCAAACTTCACAAAATTACACCTAACAAACTCAAAATTTTATATTAAGATTCAAACTGTATAATTGGTGTTTATGATTCCCATAAAAAGACAAGGAAATAATTGAACTTTGTTTCAAATTTGCTAGAAAAAACCAGTATATAAGAATAGACCATCTTCAATAATTAGCATACAACCTGTCCAACCTCCATTTGCAACTTCTACTCCTGATCAAACTCGACTACATCGAATAGTTTATGCAGTATTAAAAGATTAAAATAATATCCAAAAACAAAGGTGGAACTTGATGATTAGTGTTGGTATACAAGTTGTGACAAACAGAACAAATTCTAGAATGAATTTAGAGTCATGAGATACACTTCTGCATGGATTCTAGCTGCAGACTATTGCTATGACAAAACCGTACGCCGGTTGTTGAGTTTATCTAAAAAACCAGTGAAAGTCTTCATTTCTTAACTAGAATATATGTTAAACGAAACGTGCGTTCTTTTGTTTTTTTTGTACAGTGAGAATGAGATATCATTATTTACTTGGATCATCCAAGGGAGACAAGGAAGAGGAAGATCTGGAGTGCCAAGGACTAGTCCCGAATTCTGCTGGAGTCATATAATCTGTAAATCAAATTAAGATGAATGTAACTTTAAATTGCATATAGGCTTTCTAGCTCTGAAATGTGCATACTCTTTTATGAACAGAGAATTTTGATGGAACAATTGTATAAAAAGGTAATAAACTTTTGCAAATTTCTATTTTTCATTACCAACTTTGTTTTTGCTAAATAAACCATGCCCAAAATTTGATGGAACAATTGTATATTTTTCATTACCAACATTTCAAAAATTTTATTAAAGGTAATCACACTAGTAAAATTTGATGACGTGGCAGCTAACGTGCCAGTATTTTGACCATGAAGACCTTTTCTGATGTGGCACTGATGTGGCCATTGACGGCTGGCTACCTTAAGTAATTCCCTTAAATCATCTTTTTATGGCTTAATATAAGTTGGTTACCAAAAAAGAAATCTGAACAAAGTTGGTTACCATTTTATGCTATTATTTCAACTTTAATAGTATGCATAGATGATTATCTTTACCTTTGCATGAATTAGCATCATCTAGAGGAGTTTCTGATGACGGCGACATTGGTGAATTAATTTTGACTTCCCTACAGTCAATCATCATTGCAATCACTTCTCTCATTGTAGGCCTATTGAGAGGGGATGGACTTGTGCAAAACAATGCAATCCTTAAAAACAGAGACATCTCATCTATTGTCTTTTTACAACTCAAATCTAACCTTTTGTCGAATATATCACAAAGCGGAACCATCCCATGAACCAATCTTTTAACACATGTCACAAGATCCCCTCCTTGATCAAGGGGTTGAACTGGAGGCTTCCCTGTAACAAGCTCCAACAGAACCACCCCAAAACTATATATATCACACTTTTCCGTCACTTTCATTGTATATGCATATTCTGAAATCAACAATTTAGGAATTTAATTAGTCAGAAAGTTATAAGTTTTAAATCATATTTTGGTACTAGTAAAACTACTAATGCTTACCTGGAGCAATGTAGCCATATGAACCAGCAACGGCTGACATTGATTTTGAATAAGGGTTGTCCATCAGTTTAGCCAAACCAAAATCTCCAACATGAGGTTGAAGCTTTTTGTCTAATAATATGTTGTTTGACTTTATATCTCGGTGAACAATGTGAGGCCTACAGTCATTATGGAGATAACATAAACCTTCGGCTGCTCCACGGGCAATATCGTATCTAGCATTCCAGTCAAGAAAAAGAGCATTATTATTATTACCATGAAGTAACTCCCCTAAACTCCCGTTTTCCATGTACTCGTATAGTAAAAGGTTTGATTCCTGGTGGTAGCAAAAACCATAAAGTTTCACAATATTTTTATGTCGTATTTTTCCAAGAGTTGATATTTCAGCAAGGAAGCTACGATCAACAATCGCCCCACCACCACCAGACTTCAACTTTTTCACTGCCACAACCTCACCATCACTCATCACCGCCTTGTAAACCACCCCACATGCTCCTTTTCCGATCACAACATCTTCTGAAAAGTTATGAGTTGCTTCAACAAGATCTTGATACTTGAACCCGGCTTTTGGGAAGTAATAGTTGTCCAGCACATCAGGCTTCATGTGTTCTTCTTCAAGTGACACACATACAGGCTTCCGGTTCTTTATAGCCCAACAAACACCCATGGCAAAGATCAAAGAAAAGAACCCTACAATACCAGAAACAATGCTCACTATTTCATCTTTAGAAAGCCCATCACTAAACCAGCCAGAATGATGATGGGTATGCCGAACTGAAGGCGGTGAACAATGGTTTGAATCCAAAATGCACAGTCCTTCATTTCCTGCAAAGTTGCTAGGATCCATCCGTTTGAAAATGGGAGTGTCTGGAACCGCCCCAAACAAATGATTATTCGAAAGGTTACAGACCAAAAGGCTGACTAACTGCCCAATTGATGCAGGAATCTCCCCAACAAGTAGATTGTCATTCAAATACAAAGATTCCAACATTAACAAGTTTCCAAGATTCTGAGGTATCTTGCCTGAAAGAGAATTATGACTAATATTGAGTGAAATCTGAAGAGCAGTGAGTTGACCGAGTTCAAACGGGACATTTCCAGAAAAGAAATTACCACCCATTTGCAATTCCGTTAAACGGGCCAGTTTCCCGATTGAATTTGGCATTGAGCCATTCATTCTGTTGTCAGACAATTTAAGCAATTCGAGATTAACCAAATTGCCAATTTCCATTGGAACATGACCCGTAAACCAGTTTCTGCTAAGATCAAGTCTTTGGAGGTTTAAACAATTCATTAATTCAGTAGGAATGTCCCCAAACAGTCGATTAGAAGAGACATTGAAAGTAACAAGCTGAACCAAATTCCCGATTTCAGGAGGAATGTGACCAAAGAAGTAATTATCAGACAAATGAAGCCTTTTTAAGTTCTTTAACTGCCCAATTTCTGGTGGTAAAGGCCCAGTGAAGTGGTTTTGATGGAGTTCAAGAGCAGAAAGATTATAAAGATTTGAGAACTCAAGAAAAAGGGTACCTGTAAGCAAATTATCTCCTAACATCAGTTGTATAAGAGATTTGCATGATCTCAAACCATGTGGTATGTTGCCAGACAACTTGTTCGATCCCAGGCTTAGAAACATCAGTTTCTGAGATTTACAAAGATGTGGAGGTATGATCCCCACAAGGTTATTCATGGATATATCAAGAACTGAAAGGTTACTGCTAGCTCCAATCAATGGAGGGATACTTCCCTCAAGATGATTATCAAAAAGCTGAAAACTTTCCAAAAAGGGATTATCCTGAAAACCTAAAGGAATTTCCCCAGTCAAATTATTAATAGAAAGATCTACTTTCCTAAGCTCTTTCAAATGTGAAAGCTCATTTGGAATGTCACCCACCAAGCGGTTTTCGAAAAGATGAAGCAGATGGAGGTTAGGAATCTGGCCCAATTCTTTTGGGATAAACCCGATCAAACGGTTTTCAGAAAGATCGATTTCAACTAACTTAACACAATTTCCTAATTCTTGTGGAATTGACCCGTTTAACTGGTTGGTATACAAGTACAACCTTTTCAGTTGTGTTAGTTTACCAATCTCTTGTGGAATGTTTCCAGAGAAAGAGTTTGCATGAAGTGCAAGCAATTCCAAACGACTGAAATTCCCAATTTCGGGTGGAATCTCACCAGACAAAAAATTTTGCCAAAGGACCAAACTAGTAAGATTCTTGAGCTTTTGAAGCTCTATAGGAAATGGGCCCGACAAAGAATTCTGAGCTAACCCGAAAACCTCCAAGTTTTCACATTCACTGATCTCACTAGGAATCGGACCAGATAAAGTATTTACACCAGCCCGGATTATTTTAAGTTGTTTCAATCTACCAATGGATTTGGGAATCATGCCGGTGAGATTATTACTGTAAACAACAAGCTCTCGTAACTGAATCAGATTCCCAATGTCCTCAGGGATCACACCATGAATGTAGTTTTCACACAAGGAAAGGACTTTAAGAGAGGAAATCATGGAAAGTTGGGTGGGGAAATCATCATGGAATCTATTTGTGCAGAGGTCTAAAACTTCCAAGTGTTGACAGGAAGCTAAACCATTAGGAATAGGACCAGATATGAAGTTTTTGGATATGTTTAACTCAGTTAGAAATGGAAGCTTACAAATGGTTGATGAAAGAGAGCCAGATAAATTAAGGCCATGAAGGTTTATAGAAATTACCTTATGATCATTGCTACAACCAACACCAATCCAATTACAAGGCAACGAATCGGATTGATTCCACGTATTGAGATTACTGCTTGGATCATCAAGAGATTGTTTAAACTCCAAAAGCACAGCACCCTCTTCGTTAATCGAATCAACAAGCAGACAAATTGAGAACATAAGCAGCATCATCAATCCCAAAACATGTTTTTCAAGATCAAGATTCTTCATATTTGAACACTAAGCAATGAGAAACAAAGAAAGGGTATAACAAGCAAAGAAAGAAAGAACTCTATTTCTGGTTTTAACAGGAGGAAAACAGCATGATAAAAGTAAAAGATGTAGCCATCAAGAATTCACTGTGCTGCAACCAAGAAGTGGTCCGGCTGAAGCTCGAAAGAGACAAGGTTATGAAGAAAAGCACAACGCGAAAAGGGTGCGCAAGATCATTACTTGTTAATAATCTAAACCACTTTTACGAGGTTTTAAGGATCATAATACGCAAAAAGCTCAGTGTGGCATTTAATCAAACACTTGGAGGGCGTCCCAATTATCCCCCAATAACAACATTGAACCACAAGCCACGAGCTTAAGTTAATCATCAAAAAGCGCAAGACAATTAAATTACATCACAAAAAGGTTTGCAATCAGTGACATAAATGAAAGGATGGGCAAAGCAATAAAATCAACGGGTGAAAGAGATAAGAAAGAGAGAGAACCCACATGCATAATTGCACACACAAGAACCACCATTTCCCCCCAACAAATGCAAGAGAATTGATTTAGAGAGAGAAAGACACAAGGGTGTGAGTGTGATTGACAAGAAAATCACGAAAAAGGGGGTCAACAGTTGAACACCCAAGAGACGCACCAATCAAATGATCAATTGATAGATTGATGTTCTTCTTCTTCTTCTTCTACTTCTTCTGCTGCTTCTTCTTTTTCTTTTTGATAATGGCCGGGTGTGAAAGAAGATGTTGAATTGGGGGATGGATAGAGACGAGACGTTGTAAAAGGTGAGATCACGATCTCCGGCATTGTTGCTGGGCCTGACAAAATGGACAATTGGGTGTTGAAGGAAAAACTTGGTATGAAAGTGAGAATGTGGGTCTTAGGGTTGATGATTTGGGTGCTACTGTTTGCACTGTAGATAGTGGAGGAATGAGTTGGAATCTATGTGTGTGTAATTTGTATGGTGATAGTGTTTTCTGTGTGTCATGTTCTTGAGATTTTAGTCGTTGGATCCTTCTTTTCAACTAACATCCGTCTTATATACGTACTCTTTCTTTCTAGACCATCCATGGATGGTTAGTGTTAACTACTTTTCTTTATATTTTTTGAAATGACTATTAATCTCAAGTAATAGTTTGATCAGTATTAATTTTAGCTTTTCATTTTGTTACAGGTAACAATCTAAATCTTACTCTTCATTGGCTCCGTTAGGTTTTGTGATGTTGCTCGTGAAGTTGTATTTGACATAATGTCAGGGGCGGAGCTTGAACATTATCGTACAGGGGGCGGAGGCAAAATTAATATTCCTTAGGGGGGCGAACTCGATATTTATATAAAAATTTACAATAGCTGGTCAAAAATTAAACTACCTGGTCAAAAATTAAACTACCGGACTAAAATATAACACTACCGACGAGGAAACACCCCCCCCCCCCGGTCCCCCTTAAGCTTCGCCCATGCATAATGTGTTACATAATTGAATTATAGATGTATCACTATTTTTGTGTCTCTTTATCCCAAGCTACTCAACCGGCAATAAAAAAGTTGTGTTGAAAAACTTTAGAAAATAATATTTTATAGAAAAGAATTGAGTAATGTATTTATATGTTTAGTTGTAACTATGTTATACATCAAGTCAGCAGGCACGTCACGTGTTACGTCATAAAAAATTAACATTAGTAAAAAAAGTCGGAAGTTAGGATTAATACTGGTCAATTGTTAGTTTGGATTTATATTGGACAAATAGTCACTCGTTTGGATTATTGAAACGTAAATTTTTTTATAATTTTTTATAGAAACAAACATTTTGAATTTATTAGATAAGTATAATGATAAAAACCGGTAAACTTAGAACTGAAGAGATAATTAATCAACAAAAATACAATTTACTTATGAGATTTAGTTCGGGTAGACGACGTGGTAAAATATTTATATTTGTATGTTATGTTGGGTTGTAGCGAGAGACTTATAGATCAATGGATTTGAATTTTGATTTTGCATCATGGGATATAAAGTAAATGGAATCCAAGGAGGTGGAAGTAGGAATCTTGATGGGGCAACATTATGTAAAAGGAAAACTTCATATAATAGTTTCTAATTCCTAAAGTGTTTCATAAAAATCAAATTTTTATACCTAGAGTCGTTTAATTTTCATTATGTTTTCCTGTCTTGTGTAATATTTGAAAAATATTTAAGTTTACATACAAATAGAAAGAACAAAAGAGTATGTAACAAAGTCTTGGATCAAAATGGACGTGACAAGCTAGATACTTTGATTTTTTGAGTTGTTGACACTTCAGCCGTGTCTACACCCAAAACCAAATTGGTCAGTGTATGATATGTCGAGTGTCATACCATATGCGTGGTCAACTTTTAGGATTTGATGTTTTGGGGTCTGGACTTGTATTATAAAGCTACATAATAATAACGCTAACTTGTTTTGTTATAATGCTTTAGGTAAAACTTATGTGTAGGATGGTGAATAAAGATAAAATGCTCAGGATAAAACACGAACAATACGTCTTAAAGTTGAGATCATATTTGTAAAGTTGTCAATAGTCGTTTTATTGAGTAACGGTTTATAACTAACCTTACTATGTTTTGAAAGTAAATGTTGATGACGTGTAATAATATATTTTAGTTTTATGATGTTTGTAAAGAAAATAAATTTTTGGGACTTATTTTTAGCACTAAATTAAAATACCGAATCTTTAGGCAAAGGTTGCATCCATTAAATTTATTAATTATTATATTTTAGTTTTATGAGTTCCTCTTAACTGTTTTTTTAAAACGGGATGTGATATTCTGATAACTGGTAATAATTGAAGAATTAACTATCAATAGCATCTGTGATATTGGCAATGCTTGATAGGATGCTTGAGGGCTGCTTGTATGATTCTGCTTTAGCCAGTGGAGTTTATATACATAGCATGGTTATGTGAATTTATACTGTGCTTACTTTGTTCATATCTGTTTGCCATGGTTGTATCTGCTTGATGCAAGAATCAATAATAAAATGTTTTGAATTTTGAAGTTGCCATGTTTATGAACTCACAAGCTTTATTCTGAGTCCCAAATGTTTTCTATTTTTATGGACATACATCCTAGGTGTCAAGTGATTGCAAGGATTGAAGATTACGAGCTAGTTTATGAGAAAATAAAGTTCTAGAATGTTGTTAAAGATTTGGATCTCTAGTATAGTTAAACTGATGTAATGGTATTATCTAGTATAACAAATGTATTGTAAACGTTGATGTATATTTAAAAGTTAGACTTCCGCTATGTACTCTATAACTCTTATGTGTTCTGTATATCTAATGCGTAACACTCCCCACGGTGAGCCCTGGGAGGCGGGTGTTACAAGGATACCAACTTGTAACACCCGCCTCCCAGGGCTTAATGTGGGGAGTATTACGTATTGGATATACAGAACACATAGGAATTATAGAATACACAACGGAAGTCTAACTTTAATTATACATCAAAAGCGTATAATACATCTGTTATAATAGATAATACCATTACAACAGTTTAACTATACTAGAGATCCAAATCTTCAACAACATTCTAGAACTTTATTTTCTGATAAACTAGCTCGTAATCTTCAATTCCTACAATCACTTGGCACCTAGGATGTGTGTCCATAAAATAGAAAACATTTGGGACTCAGCATAAAACTTGTGAGTTCATGAACATGGTATTCTTCAAAATTCAAAACACGTTATTATTGACTATTGCATCAAGCAGATACAGCCATGGCAAACAGATAGAAACAGAGTAAGCACAGTATAAATTCACATAACCAGGCTATGTATACAAACTCCACTGGCTAAAGCAAAATCATACAAGCAGCCCTCAAGCATCCTATCAAGCATTGCCACATATCACAGATGCTATTGGTAGTCAATTCTTCAATTATTACCAGTTATCAGAACATCACGACCCGTTTTAGAAAAACAGTTCAGAGGAACTCACCTTAAGTAATCCGATCGGTGATATGTCTGCTCAGGTTCACTGCTATCAAGTATTATCCTATAAACAAAATAACATTATTTAAACTATATTCTAGCTAGCAATTACCTCAGGGTTAATTTGTTATTCTTTCTATTTGTTGACATTATTCGACACTTCTTTTACCTTATGCCAATCATTTGGTACAACTCTTACTAGTGACTACCTAATACCTTTCCCAATGATAACCTTAAACTCTAATAATAATAATAATAGTAATAATAATAATAATAACAATAATAATAACTACAACACTAAAAATAACAAATAATAATAATAATACTAACTATAATAAAAATAACAACTATAATAATAATAATAACTATAAAGATAATAATTATAATAATATTAATAATAACTATAATAATACTAATACCTATAATAATAATAATAATAATAATAATAATAATAATAATAATAATAATAATAATAACGACTATAATAATAGTTAAACATGATCTTTAAACAAGAGCGTACCTGAAAACTATCTACGACAATTTGATGTAGAGTCTCCCCTACTCGCGCTCCTAGTCGCGCTCCTACTCGAGTATAAAAACGACTACTAGCAACACCCAACGGGGTATTGAGAACTCGAGATTCTCTTTATATTATAGCGTTCCCAAAGAAACTTATGTTCTAAATTCAACCTTAAAGCTTATATTATAAGGTAGCAGCAGGCAGATGAAAAACTTTCAGGGGCGATGTAGGATTGCATGTTGATGCGCCTAAAAGTTCAATTCTTTCATTTGAAATATGAAAGTTTTATATTATATTATTATAATATTATTATTATAATTAATTCAGCTGCTTAACTCGTTTTTCTCTTATAACTTTTAATGCATAACGTTTCATAAAATATCAAATATGTTGCTGTGATTAGCTTATTTTTTTCTCTACGAGTAAACCTAAGTTTCGTAAAAAACGGAGCAGGGTCGAATATAATATATTATTATTATATTCAAACGGTCTATTATAACATAAAAATTTCATCTAAAACTTTAAATAGACAATTTACTCATTACCTACTCGTTTGACAATATATGAAATGCGACGTTCATATGACTCAAACGCTCGGGATGTTACATTCTCCTCCCCTTAAAAGAATTTCGTCTTCGAAATTTGAAGGTTACTCGAACGGTTGAGGATATTTGACTTTCATTTCTTCTGCTAATTCCCAAGTCTCTCGGGCCCTTTCTGACCTTGCCACTAGACCAATACTAGTGGAATTATTTTTTTTTCTTAATTTTCGTTCTTGAGAATCAAGAATCTTTATCGGTTTTTCAGTAAAGTTTAATTTTTGAATATATAATAAAATAATTATTATAATAAAATAAAACAGAGGAACTCACCTCAATCAATCATGTTTATTAGTAACTATAATCCATTTAATTAATGGGTTTTTAAGACTATTTATCAATAAAAAACTAAAATAAACGTGGAATAATGTTGGGTTTTGTCACATGTAAAACAAGACTAGTTTAACCATTTAAACTATAAAAATGCAGCGGATTAAAGGTTTTAACATGTGCTTAATAATCTGAAAATTTTCACTATTTTAAATCATAAACAAAACCCAAGAATAAGGATCAATAATATATGTGAAATAGTATGCTATCAAACAAAATAAACAACTATAGGGTGTACAAAGAAACAACCTTTCTTGCATAAGATGTTGAAGATGGAAGAGATGAAGAAATTGATGTTCTTGAATGATCAGCCTTCAAGAAAGAAAACCTCAAGCTTGTATACCCACAAGCTTTTCCAAACACCTACTTGTTAGGTAGTAGAGCACCAAGACCAACTCCCTTTTGAAAAATCAAATCAGCCAAGAAGTTCTTCAGGAGCAGCCAAGAAAAAAGAAATTTCCAGCTCACTTTTCTTGTTGAATCCAAAAATATTTCAAGTTCTTTGAGAGAGTATCTTGCTTTGTGTGTGTGAGAGAAGGTGTGATATGATGGAAGAGTGTAAAGGGTATCATAATCTTGCAAAGACCAAGACTCAAAAGGGAGTTCCCAATGTTCCCTTGGGCGGCCGAAATTGGTCCCTCAAAATGAATTTCCTCCCATTTTAATTTTACAAAAATGTTGCACTCTTAGCCCTTAATTTTATAAAATTAAAACCTCTTTTAATTTTATAACAATAACACACTTTTATTTGTTATTATTTAACCAACTTAAATAATAAAACAAATAATTTCTCATGAACAAATTATCCATATAATGTTGTTCTTTTACAAAAGCAAAGTTTTAGAAAATCAATTTTCTAAATTAGTGTCAATATTCATTTGTTTGATCTTATCAACAAATGAATATTTCTTGGTGTTTGTATAGCTTGTTATTGGGTATGACCCGACTTGGATCATAACGTACTAACCACATCAATCTTGTATGTGTCTTGGGCATATAAGATTCAACAATCTCCCACTTGCACAAGATTCATAGAAGATTGATGCAAGCAGTAAATACCGCCTAACAACGGTTTATTACCCTTAATACGTAGGACTAAGTGCCATTCAATAACATCATCTCCTTCAAGTACCATACTTGAAATGTTTTAGGTGAATCACTCATCTATCCTTTTGTCACAGATGTCATGTTAAATCTCAGAGACACAAAGTGATCATTCTCTATTGATTTAACTTTATCAGGCCTTAGAAATCTTACTCTCAACAAACAAGAGGGACAAATCCCATCTTGACTACATACGTCTCTCACAATTGCCTTATATCATACCTGAACTCAGACTTATGTACTGCCATGTTTCAGAACAGCGAAGAACTAAGTCAAAGTATAATATTTGGTAAATATCAAGACCCAATATGTATCTCAGGTCATAGGATACCAAATGATGTTCGCATTTACTCAAAATTACTTATGATCAATCAAGAAGATTCCATGTAGTAATGTTTGAGATGTATGTCAGTCCAATTTTTGCATCCAACAAATATCTATGAACTTTGGCAGCAACCTTTTGCTCTATATTCATCCATATGAACATCTACCAATCCAAATTCATAATAGTTTTACCTTCATACTTGTTCCCACAAGTATAGACAACTACGGACGTTCTGAGTAAATAATTTACTTATGGATTTTAAACATACAAAATAGGAATATTAGTTAAATTATTATAACCAAATAATCCATTCAAGTAATAAAGGGTTACAATATCTCAATACAGAAATTAAAGATCATATCCAGTCACTAGAATATTGAAGTCCCATAGCGCAAGTATGACTTTCATGCTTTGCCTTTTCAAGAAGTTTCGTGAGTGGATCCGCAGTGTTTTGATCCGTGTGAACTTTGCGAATACATATCTTTCCCGTTTCAACTTTATCCCTTATGTAGTTGAATCTTCGTTCAATGTGCCTAGTCTTTTGATGTGCACGGGGTTCCTTGATTTGAGCAATCGCACCCTCGTTATCAAAAAGAATTTCTAGGGGGTCCTGAATGGAAGGGACCACCCCTAGATCGGTAATGAACTTCTTTAACCATGCAGTTTCCTGAGCTGCTAATGAAGCGGTGATGTATTCTGATTATGTAGTTGATAATGCCACCACATCTTGCT
This sequence comes from Flaveria linearis, assembly GCA_024085815.1. Lineage (NCBI taxonomy): Eukaryota > Viridiplantae > Streptophyta > Magnoliopsida > Asterales > Asteraceae > Flaveria > Flaveria linearis. Next base: position 16,480,176 of record CM044010.1, read on the forward strand.
TAGAGCTCTTCGAAAAGATCGCTCCTCCATTCAAGATGAAAATGTACCCCGATTGTGATCATGAATCATCCCGATCAGTTTAGAAACTCGCATCCTTGTAACCCTTTACAACGAGTTCCTCTTTACCAGATCCATAGATTAGGAACATATCTTTAGTCCTCCTCAGGTACTTAAGTATGTTCTTAACAGCCATCCAATGACTGCTTCCAGGATTTTGTTGGTATCGGCTTGTCATGCTCAAAGCGCATGACACGTCCGGTGTAGTGCATATTATTGCATACATGATGGATCCTATAGTAGACGCATACGGGATTCCCTTCATTTTGTCTTGCTCATCCTTTGAGCTTGGACATCGAGTCTTACTCAATATCGTTCCTCTTTGAATAGTACAGTACCTTTCTTAGAGTTTTCCATCTTGAACCTTTTCAAGATCTTGTCAATGTATGCACTTTGATTTAAACCTATCAACCGCCTTGATCTATTCCTATAGATATTTTTCCTAAAATATAGGCGGCTTCACCAAGATCCTTAATGGAGAAACAGCTTCCAAGCCAGGCTTTTACGCCCTCCAAGGTTGGAAGTCATTTCCAAATAGTAGAATGTCATCGACATATAATACTAGGAAAGTGATGATGCTCCCACTAGCTTTCTTATATACACATGCTTCATCAGTGTTTTTGATGAACCCAAGTTTGACTATTTCTTCATTAAAACGGTGATTCCAACTTCTTGATGCTTGCTTCAATCCATTGATTTCTTTAACTTGCATACTTTTTTAGGATGTTTTTGATCGATAAAACCTTCAGGCTGAACCATATAGACATCTTCCTCAAGATATCCATTTAGAAAAGCGGTTTTGACATCCATTTGCCAAATCTCATAATCATAATGAGCAGCTATGGCAAACAATATCCTAATAGACTTTAGCATTGTAACTGGTGAGAAGGTCTCATCATAATCAACCCCTTAAGTTTGAGTGAAACCTTTTGCTACAAGTCTAGCTTTATAAGTATCCAAGTTTCCATGCATATCGATTTTCTTCTTGAAAACCCACTTACTTCTAACTATCTTGGAGTTAAGAGGTGGTTCAACCAAGTCCCACACTTGGTTGTCATACATGGATTGCATCTCAATATTCATGGCTTCAAGCCATTTGTCACAATCCAAATTGGACATTGCATCACGATAGGTGGTTGGTTCATCGGAATCTACCACATAGCATCCATCTATGAAAAAAATCCATATCTTTCAGGTGGATTACTAATTCTACTAGATCTGTGAACGTTTTATGTATATTGATCAACCACTTGATCATTTTCAACATCCTCATGTTGAGTGCTAGTGTCAACCAAACATGTATCGATTTGTGGTTCTTGATCCTCCTCAAGATCCACGGTTCTACTGCTAGTTCCTTCCGTAAGAAACTTAGCTTCTAAGAACTCAGCCTTCTTGGCAACAAACTCCTTTTGTTCTAATGGATCATAGAAATAATATCCCATAGAATCTCTAGGATATCCAATGAAGATACACTTAGTAGAACGGCTTTCTAGCTTGTTTGAGGTGGGAGTCTTAACATAAGCCTCACAACCCCATACCTTTAAATATGATGGTGATGGAACCCTTCCATGCCATATTTCAAAAGGTGTCGTTTCCACTTTCTTGGTTGGGGCCATATTCAAAATACGAGCTGCCGAGAGCAAGACGAAACCCCAAAATGATGTAGGCAATGAGCGTTTAGCCATCATAGATCGAACCATATCTAATAGAGTTCGATTTCTCCTCTCGGACATGCCATTATTTTGTGGCATTCCAGGTGGAGATAGTTGTGAGACAATACCACAACTCCTAAGATGATCTCTAAAACCATCACTTAGGTATTCACCTCCTCTATCGGTGTGGAGAATTTTTATTTTCTTGTTGAGTTGATTTTTTACTTCATTTTGGAAGATTTTGAGTATTTCAAAAGCTTCATCTTTGTGTCTTAGCAAGTACACATAACCATATCGACTATAGTCATCGGTAAAGGTAATGAAGTATCTCTGATGGTACCTAGTCATTGGCTTAAAAGGACCACATACATCCAAATGTATGATGCCTAATAAATCTTTTGCCCTTTCGGATTTACCATTAAAAGGTGCCTTAGTCATTTTACCTTGTAAACAAGATTCACATACATCAAATGAATCATATTCACTTGCTTTTAAAAGACCGTTCTTTTAAAGTGTTTGTATACGTTTCTTGTTTATATGACCAAGATGACAATGCCAAAGATAGGTATCACTCAAATCCAATTTGAGTTTCTTGATGGTGGTTTGGTATAATGAGCTATCATATAATATGTTTTCACGAACCAATTCATAAATACCATTAATAGGAATAGCTTTAAAATAAAATATGCCATTTAAAGAAACATGAATTTCATTTTCAATAAATGTTAAAACATAACCATATTGTCTTAATTGGGAAACAAAAATAATATTCCTAGTCATACTAGGAGCATACAAAATATTGTTCAAAATTGCTTCCAAACCATTTGGAAGCTTCAATATGTAGTCCCCTCGGGCTTCAACTTGAACTTTTGCCCCATTTCCCATGTAGAGGCTAACATCCCCTTTCTTGAAGTTCTTACTTCTTTTGAACCCCTGCAATAAGTTGCAAATGTGAGTTCCACATCCGGTATCCAATACCTATGTGTTAGAGGATATTAAATTTAGATCAATATGAATCATGTAAATTGTACCTGAGGTTTGTCCGGTGTCCCTCTTGGCTTGCAACTCTTTGAGATGGACTGGACAATTCCTTGCCCAATGTCCAATCTCCCAACACTTGCATCATGGGTCATTTGAAGCAATCTTTTGCTTCTTCTCCGCTTGTTTTGGTGGTGGCGCTCTTACCACTCCCTTCCCCTTCCCCTAACGTACCCTTTACCCTTGGCAATATTTGCCTTGGGTGCGGGGTGAGGCCTTTTCTTGTTCCCACCTTCATTGATGGTGAGAAAGGGTAAAACCTTTTTACCCATGGCCGCCTTGGCAGTTTTGAGCATAGAGTGAAGCTCACTTATGTTCTTGTCCCATCCGTTCATGTTATAATTCATGACAAAATTGTCAAACCTTTTTGACAAATAGTTGAGGATCAAATCCGTAGCCAACTCTTTCGAGACGGGACAATTCAGTCTTTCGAGGCGGTCAATATGGCTTTTCATCTTAAGTACATAAGATGAAACGGATTGGGTGTCATCCATACGACATGCATGGAGTGCTCGAACCGTTTCGAAGCGCTCTACCCTTGCTTGTTGTTGGAACGTTTCCTTCAACTAGGTAATCATGTCGTACGCTCCATGAGGTTCATACTCCTTTTGGAGATCAGAAGTCATACTTGCCAACATGAGGCAAGACACTTGGACCGAGTCCTCAGTATATTTCACCCAATTCATAAAGGCCTCCTCATCTTCCTCATTAGGTTGATCGAGAATCGGATCGTCTAAAACATATGACCGTTTCTCTTATTTGAGAACAATTCTCAAGTTTCGAAACCAATCAATAAAGTTATTATGGTTTAGACGCTCCTTTTGGAGAATGGTCCTTAGTGATAGTGAGTGAGCGGACGGGATATCATTGTTTTCATTATTGTTGGTGGCCATCTACAAAATTTAACAAAGTTCAATTTTAGTATTTACGATATTATCCATATTTTAATAACTAAAGCCCTTTTATATGTCTTACACAATTTTAAAATTCTGGAATCCAACGTTTCATTTAAATAGTGGTTAGGTGACATTTATCCCATTATTTAAATTAACAAGGTAGTCAACGATTTGACAATTGCAACCCTTTGCAACTTCTAGGGTATGGGATCGACTTTAAAACATCATATGTACAGTCGGCATGTTTATCCCATCAACACCTTTGTAAACCACATTGTAGGTGATTCATTTAACATGGTTTGCAAATCAAGTTACCCTACTTGCACACAAATGTGAGTTTTCCAACATAAGTGGTTAGGTGACCTTTATCCCACAAATATGGTATCCCCACCTCAAATCACAAGTTCCCTTAAAAATGTTAGGTGACCTTTATCCCATTAAGAGTTTCCAAGTGACTTAAGTGTTGTGCAAAAGGATGGTGTTAAACTTGTTTATAAACGAAATTTAAAGTTTTCATAATCCAAGTTTAGAAAACTCTATGTACTTTGTATTTGCATGCTTTCAAATACAAGGTACCCTATGGTTCATTTTTAATAAAACCCCTTTTATTAGAATCATTAATCCTTTTAATAACCCTTTATTAATCACTTAATGATAAAGAACCATCAATTTTTAGCTTGTTAAGTTTGTTATGTATATCCAAATATTAAACAACAACCATACAATCAAACACCCAAACAAGCATAATCATACAAACATAAGTGCATAACCATAGCCACTAAGTTGACCACACTTGTTTGACATCACAAGTGTTGTCATAAGGTCTTTCCTAAGGGTTAAGATGACACATCAAAATATGTCCATGAACTCCCACTTGAATCCACATCCAAAAGGCTTCAAGTGTCCATGTCTTTTGTGTCCTTCTTTGGGTCTTCTTCTTGTGCATCTTCTTTTACAAAATCATATCCTAATATAATTTTTCTAATAAAATAAATGCACCTAATCTATTTATTACATAATCAAATGAATAAATAAATTACAACCCAAAATACAAACACAAAATTACAACCCTTTCATGAATCAAAACCAACATGACAAACTACAATCAACCAAATCCAAAACACATAAGGCCAAGGCTATGTTATGCACTAAAATATGAAACATATTCAACATCCAAGAACAACAATGAACCTCTTATTTCAGCCCTAAAGTTTTGGCCAACATGAACCAAAACTTTAGGGTTTTGTCCAAACATCACAATCAACCATTTGATCTTTATCTTTCAAGGTTTATACTTAAGCATGCTAGATTAAACCTTGAAACATAAGGGATTCAATCATCCACAACAAAGCAGCCCCTAATGGGTTGAAAAAGTCCATGAAAACTAACTTTTCAAGAACTTTTGAAGCACATATTCCACATAACCGGCTCTAGATGCCATTGTTGGGTTTTGTCACATGTAAAACAAGACTAGTTTAACCATTTAAACTATAAAAATGCAGCAGATTAAAGGTTTTAACATGAGCTTTATAATCTGAGTTATATGCCCAAGAAATAATTATAAGATTATCATACTAATTTTCTTATTTATCTATATTAAAGTTTGTTGGTTGGACAGAATGTTAGCATTTTGCATACAAGTAGCACATATCAAGCTCCTACGAACAACCATATCAAATTTCACTGGTAAAACGGTTGTAGATGTTACAAATTGTATTACGATGTCTTTATGGAGAATTAAGGTGCGACGGTGGTGTTGCCAACATTAGACAACAGTGGTGGCAAGGCCAAGTGGTGTTGGCAAAGGGCGATCGTGGGGCGGCAAGGTGGGATGACGATGTTGGTAAGGTGGGATGGCGGTGTTGGCAGGGTGCAATGGTGGTATCGGCAAGGTGGGGCTGTTGCGATGTTGGATGGGGAGATGAAGGATTTAGGAGGGGGTTACGGTTGGGGTGAGTTATAATGATATTATTATTATTAGTATGTTTTAGGGGTAAAATCATCATTTTTAAAATTTTAATGTCAAAAACTAACAAACATTTAACTAAAGGACTAAAAGTGCTACAGTTTTTTAAACCTTTAGATTAAACCTCTAATTTTTCAATCCAAGGGACGGGAAATGAAATTTGAGCAAACCATAGAAACGATCCGTGTAATTTATTCTTAATATTATCATTGTTAAATATCAATATTGTTGTATGATTATTGTCGCAATTTTATTAGCCACATTTTTAATGTTATCAATACTGTACTATGTATTGTAAAGAAAAAAGTTTTATAGTTGGCTTAACAAGAGCAATCTTTTTATGAGATAGAAAAAAATCCGCCCTTAATCATTGTTTCAAAACCGGATCGAACTGACCGGTCCAACCGATCCGACTAGGAGTCGGAGGGGGGGGGGGTGGCTGAACCAGTTTGCATCAACTTGTTTTGGAGGGGTTTGACTGGCCGGTTCGTCCCGAATCGGTGGTTGGACTAGGAACCGGACCGGGGGTCGAACCGGATTTTGTATTTTTTTTTGGATTTTAATGGGTAAAAACAAGGTGTTGAACAATAAATTAATGTGTTGGACATAAGATTATTATTAAAATTTATATATAACTATAAAATACACACAATAAATTATGTATATTAAATTATATGTATAACTATATATATAATATACTACATATAATTATGAAGTCATCCGGTTCGATGTCTGATTTGGTTTTAAAAATATGACCCTTAATATAATATTGGGTTATTATTAATTCTTTTTTTTGGAGTGGGAGCCGGTTCTGCCCGAAGATCGCCCCATACCGGTGGAACCTCCCCTCCAAAAAAAAAAAAAAGTAAGTGGTGATGTTGCAAGTTCTCCAACCCAAAGGATTATGTGCATATAGTTTGTGTTTCTTTTAATGTTGAGTGTTTGTATATGTTTCTCTCTTTGTGTATTACCCAATATATCAAGTTTTAAGGTTTTAACAGATGAATTCACTCATCTTATAGAATAAAAGAGAAGAAAATTAAAAAACAAATGTGATACATGAAATAGAGACTATTACTAATGCATTAGGAACATAAAACCTCGCTTTGAGCTAAAATATTGAAGCTTAGAAATCAAATTTGAAAAAATAATGTTAACCCCAATTTAATGGTACTGTCATAAAACTCAAAAAAACTCTTATTCTCAAACTTAACAAACCCAAACTCACGATAATACAACAAAGAACAAAAGATAAACACCATCAAACCAAACAAGGAAGACTAAACATTACAATGATAAACAAGACCAAAGAAAATATCACCATAAATCAAACCCTAAGACATACACACAAGAATGATGTAGATTTCTTCAAATATCATCATAACTTCAGCAGATGAATGATGATGATGAAGATCACTTTTGTATATTCTCTTTAAGAGTAGAGATGCCTTCTCAATAGACACATCATTTTTAGCCCATATAGATTCTTCAACAGCCCTTCTTTAATAGCACATTAATTCAACAAAACAAAATAAAAACAAAATAAATATGTGTTTGATATTGAATTGATAAAAACATACATATTTCAAAAACTACTCTAATTGGAACAAATTTATTATTTCTCTGCAACTCATATATAAGAAGTAATGATTTATTCTTGATGATATTTAAAGTTATTCCTTTTTATGGGGTTTGTTAATAGGAACACTAAGGTTAACGTTTTTTGGTGCTTAGCTGGTTGAAAAACCCACCTATGTCTTGTAACGTTTGTTCTTTTTCCCATCTAGTTTCTTGTTAGGCATGTGATGTTAATAAATTGTTTGTTGTTCAAAAGAAAAATAAAACTCTCATTTAACAAAAATAAGATTCTCAAAACAAAAATAGCCATGTTTTGAAAACAAATAATTGTTCGATTAGTTGAAAAAAATGTTTTTTGATTTTGATAAGCAAAAATACTTTGATGAGAGAGTATCACATGGTTTATTGTTTGATGTAAGCCAAAAAAAGAGGAACATTAGAACAATGTTATTAAGCTCATGCCAGACTGCTCGTTTGATAGTTTATCGGTTTATGTTGTCCATCATGGTCCAAAAATGATCATCTTGGGGCCAAAAAATTCATTTTTTACTTTTTCAATCTTAATAAAACCCTTTTTCTGTTCAAATTATATATATTATTGATTTATTTATGCGACATCGTTGTCATTATATTTTGCTTCTGTTTGTCTACACTCTACAACCGTAGTTAAAAAAAATTTTAAACATAAAACATAAGTAGGTTTATGATTATGAAAAAACCTCATAAACTATCAAGCATGCTCTAACGTTACTTGATGAGTCTTTCCTTACGACTCATTGGTTTGGTTTTACTCAACCTTGTCTTACATATGTTCTCTTACCTTAAATTACTTGGTTTGATCTTACATATGTTCTCTTACCTTAAATTACTTGGTTTGATCTTACCGAATTGGCATTGCCTCAGGCTACATGGCATATTCATTTAAGGTTTTTCATGTTTAAATATATTTATTTATTATTATTCATTTATGTTTGTTTATTATTGATCATATATTTTAATGAAATATTCATTCGCTTTTTAACGAACAAACATAAACACAAAATTTTTATTTTTTAATAAACAAACAAGATCAAAAAATCTTATTCGATTATAAGTTTGTTTTCAGAAAGTTCAATAAACAAACACAAACATTATATTCGAACAACTTATTTACATGCTTATTCCTTAACCTTTTGCTTCAAATTTTCACAAAATATCCATCTTTTGATGCATCCTAACATCTTGCAATGCCAGTGGCACTTTACCTAATTCAAGATCCGCCCTCAATAAAATTTGTAAACATAAAGAAAAATTAAACACTTTGTTTATATTTTAAACTTATTAATTTTTAAAAAGTTAAAAAATCATTTTATAATTTATGAGTAGAATAAGTTAATAAGTTATTACACTTTAGGAAACTCAATGAACAAATAATTAACTTAGATAAAATAACTTATATAAAACCAATTTAGTTTATTCTTAAAAAATAACATTCGAAGGTTCATATTACTTGAGATTTGCTAGTTTCATCAAATTTGCAAATCATCATCTTCTTCTCCACTCAGATGAAATCACTTGCAGAACAGATCAATACAAATTGCAAATCAATAAAACCACAAACAACGAAACAAAAATCAGATCTTTATAAAACACATGTAGCGATTTGTTCGAGGCCACAATTAAAACTGAAAGATTTAATAGGCACGGAGAATCGCAGAAACTATTTTGATTTTTCCAACCTTCAATGCAAGTTTCGTCATTTTTCATAGACGTTCTTGCTCTGCAAATTGGCTTATCTTCTTCATCAACAACAATATACCGATAGTAAATTTGCAAATGAAAAAGAAAAGATAGAAAAGAAAGAAGAGATTTAGCCCTAAATACTGAAACAAAATCGATCATGATTGAAGATGATAATTGATGTTGATAAACAGGGACTATGTTGCGTATATATAAGGTTGAAAAACCCTAACCCTAGTTATTAGGCCCAATAATTTACCAAAAGCCCAAGTATTATGGGCTAATTTGTTTAAGAATAAAAGCTTAAATAGTTAAATACGAGCCGGGCCCAAAGGAAAACTCAGAAAGGTCGAGGAGTAAGTTAGGCGCTGTTTGCAAATTGCCCCATCTAATGATTGGGTCAGCACCTTAAAAAACAAGGACCGGATCAGACACAAAACAAATGGTGGTCAGTCGGGTCAGCTCGGTCAGCAGCAGCATTTTTACAAAACAAACGGGCTCAGCCAAAATCAAACAGCCCCTTAGTAAGTTACAATGACCCTCTTGTTTGTTAAAGTTTTGTCTTTCATCCTAAGGTTCATATGTTATAACATTTGTTCTTTAACTGTTTGATAAATCGCCATGCTTCTTTTACATTGGAAGGATGTCGTGTAAGCTTTTATATATAGAACTAGGTTAGTATCCCGTGTATTACACGGGTTAAATATATAAATAATTAATTAATTAAATAGTCTTTTTCTTATCGGCAATATATTGAATAGTTAGGAATGAAAACTTATGAATTACAAAACGATATTTTGAGATAAGACATGATTAAAATTACTTGCGAGTAAGAATTTTAAGTAATAAAACGACGATATTATTATTTAAACTTTTGTTTCTAAGAATTTTAAGTAATAAAACGACGATATTATTATTTAAACTTTTGTTTTTAATTTTTATTTGTTAAATTTTAAGTAATAAAAATAGTTATTTTTTAAAACATTTTGTGTTAAAACAATTTAATGAAAATAACATCTTTAAAAATTTCCTTTATAAATTTAAAATTTAATTACTTTCGTGCTATAAAAATTTCAATTTTATAAAAACATAGGTCTTAAGTTTTTCCATATTTAAAAAAGTTTGAAGTTTTAGAAGAATATCTTGTTTTATATAAAATAAATTTTAGAAATTGCATTTATATAAAGATCTTTTTTTAATTTATTAAAAAATAATAATAAAAAAATTACATAATCTTATTAATAATTAAGATAGTAATTTAATAGGAGAGAGAAGTGAGAAAATAAGATTTAGAATGTTTACAATTGTGACATGTGTCAAACAAAAACCTTCTTTTATTAGTATTTGTAGATTGTAGATTTGTAGATATAGATTTATAAATAAATTATAGATTTATAGATTTATAAATTTTTTTTTATTGAATTAGGTTCGTAGGAGATTTTTGTTTTTTTTTTGTTTTTCTTTTAGTGAACGCGCTAGAAAATCTAATACGCATAGCTGGAAGTCTCAACTGACATCCATTCTGAGGATAAAGGCGTGATAATTTGCTAAACGGTTGGAACTTAATGGAAACTTTAGAAAGGGCGTACCTGGTCTGCAAAGAGCTCCCGCGTTTTCGCAGGGTCTAGGGAGGGTCTGTCCCATTTAAGGGAAGATGTACGCGGTCTTTCCCCCATATTTTGTGGGGAGGCCGTTTCCACGGATCGAACCTGAGACCTTCGGTCCCTTAGGAACAGCTTTTACCGTTGCGCCAAAGCCCGCCCTCTAACTTTAGAAAGATAGATACTAAATATTAAAATTTGACAAAAACCAATTGGAGCCTTAAGTATTCTACTTGAATATCAAATTTGGTTTTTTTATCTTGATTTTTTTTTGGATTTTAAATTTAATAATCGTAGAACAATGAAGGCTCGATGAGTATTATGCAGTGTTAATTAACTTATATAGAAAATTGATTATAAACAAAATATAATCAAATCATATCCGTTAGTTATGAAAAAAAATTACAACAATAAATCACAAATAATATATTCTAGCTCATATTCTTTTTAGTTGTAGAACAATCTTTGAAGATTTTAACCAATTTCGTCCTAAACAAAATATTAAAAATGAAAATAGAGAAGAACGTAATTGTTAACGTGCATATTTGTTAAACCATCCAACATGATTATCTAGGTAATCCAACATGGTTATTTAGATGATGTTTTAGTCCTACGTCAATATACTTTTTGCTCGTTCTATGATTTGTAAACCGATGCAAATAACATGCCAACACAGTTTTCACCAACATTGGACGTCACGAACCTTTATCATAAAATTAAGGGACTTCAAAACTTTTAATATGCATTTAATTTAACTATAAGAAAAATATCATTGAATAGTAATAAAGTTTAAAAATATTCTAATTTGATCACTCGTGTATATTTTCCTTAAATCGAACCACTAAAACATCAAATCGAATCATTATAAAATTTTAGTACGTAAAGAAAGTGGTGGAGAAGACATGGGGTCGAAAATTTTCAATATATTTAAAAATAAAAAGTGTTAATTATATTTAAAAAATAAAAAAATTACTTAAAATTCACATCAGCGTTTCACATTAGTATCAAAAAAGTAAAAAAGAAAAAAAGAAAAAATGCTAAAAAATGTTAAAACTTATAGTTTTAACATAACATAAAAGCCGAATGACTTAATTAAAACATAGTTTAAACTTGAGTTAATTAATTGAAATACTTTTAAAACTTGGTTATTATTTTGCAAAGTTATCCAGCTAGCTAAATGATAAAGCATCAATATTTTCGTTTCTTTATTAGTTGTCATGTCCTTTTTAGTCTTTTAGAGTTTGAAATCGAATAGTGACTATACATAATATTGAAACGGTAATTTTAGGCGCACCGTAGAAAATTTGAAAAAAACCGATTCAAACCGTGACATATTGGCCAAACCGTGACATATTGAAGCCTAAAGGTCACGGTTTGGTCAAACCGTGACATATTGGGCTTCAGAAAAAGTTCTGCACCTCGGGATTGGGTTAATTATTGGGAGTGGTTTCTTGGTTTTGGTGGTGTATATGTCACGGTTTGGCCAAACCGTGACATATTGGGTATAATATTTAATTTTTTTAATTTATTTATAATAAAAATGTAAGATATTTTGTTCAATTTGTAATTATAATATTTTTATAGGATTCAAATTTTCTTTTATTAAAATTTTTAGTATTACGTATATATATAACAAACAAACTAACACTTAAAAACTAACTTATAAACGTCAATTTTTATTAAGTGTATATGAATCGTAGTCCTCAAAAATTGATTTATTAAATAACATAACGCATGATTTGTTTACCAAAGTTTAATTAATTTATGTAAATATTAAGCACAATATTTTAGTTTATTCTAGTTCACAAAAAATATGAATTAATATTTTAGCTTTAAAGAAGTAACTTTTAGTGTATTTTAATTTTCAAGAAATATGAATTAATGTATTTTAGCTTTCAAGAAGTAATTTTTAATGTATTTTAATTTTCAAGAAATATGAATTAATGTATTTTAGTTTTTAAGAAATAACTTTTAATGTATTTCAATTCTCAAAAAATACCATTTAATTTATTTCAATACTCAAAAAAATATCTCAAAAATATCTCAAACCGTGACCTTTTGGCCAAATCGTGACCTATTGGCCAAATCGTGACCTTTTGATTGAAAAAAATATCTCAAAATGTCACGGTTTGGCCAAACCGTGACATTTTGGTCCGGTTTCTCCCCAAAGTGTCACGGTTTGGCCAAATCGTGACCTTTTGATCCGGTTTTTCCCAAAAAACACATGCGGTGTCCCCAGCAGGACCCTATTGAAAAGATGTTATAACCATTAAGTTGCTGTACCTAAACATACTGATATGGTGGTTTACTTCTTCAACCTAACACCCAAGAAAACGAAAGTAACTTCAAGGAGATCTTAATCTCGGTCATTCAACTATAGCCTGAAGAAAATACAGAAACTTGCATATATGGTAATTGTGATTTGTGATAAATTATGGATTTAATCTCTAAATTTTTTCTTTATGTATTTGATAACTGATAACCTATTTTGATTTCAAGCATGGTCCTTATGTTTAATGATATTAATTTGGCTAGTTAGTTCAGATAATCTCTTATATATCAATCCTCAAAATGTTATCATACTCTTTAACATTCTAATATTGATGCCGAGTATAAAGGCGTTGCTAATTGACTTTGTAATATACTCGTATCGTTAGTTTACTCGCTCCTTTGCGCTAGAAAATTCTATTTGTGCCATTATGGATGCAATTTGTTTACCTTTTAATCAGGTTCAATACAATGAATCAAACATAAATTAAGTTTTATATGTATGAAAACTACAGAAAACCCGTCCTTACGATATAATAATAATAACTTTTATATTCTAATTACAATACAAGAATTGGAAGGAAATGATAAATACAATACGATTACTAACGAAATAAATAAAATACATTAATGTGTAGTTGAAGTATAAGATGATGGCTGAGGATTCGTGTGCTACAAGTTTCCTAAGATACAACAATCGAAGTAGTTTGTACAGTTGGGTGTAACACCCAAAATTTTGATAAACCAGTTAAAAGAGAAAAAAAAAGAATGTTGCAGTTTAAAGAGAAAGTATAGAGACTAAAGATGATCAAAATGAAAGTTTACCAACCTCATGGTCGTTATAAAAGGAAGGGGAGCAGCCTCTTCCCCTTTTCTTACGCTAGAAAAAAATCCAAAAGAAGTAGAGAGAGAATGCTCGTTGAATGCCCATGTCATTAGACTATGTAGTGGGCTCTCTAGAAGGTAAAGCAGAAAGAGAGTCCCTATCTCTAAAGGGGCGCACCTAGAGATGCATTGTCAAGAAAGAAGCATTAATGTATATATTTCTCATATTGTTTATTATATTTGAGCTAGATCTATGCTCATATGTTGATTATGAATCATTTAGAATGATGAAGTTATTGTTTTTAAGTATGCATGTTTAAGATCTAGAGATTTATCATCATTATTTTAGGGTTTGTTTAAGTTCTTCAAAAGTTAAGTTCTAAATTCTCTTATTTTATGTTTTTATGTTATCTTTTGGGCTTATAGGTATGCATAAATTTGTTTTCATTAAATCTATACTTTTAAATGTCAAGTTAATAATTTTATGATGAGTGATTTTAGAATGAAATTTATTTGAATATGTGCATGAAATGGATAGTTTGAAAACCCTAGATAGGTAAGGCCTAGATCTATTTATAGACATCATGCTTGATTAGAAATGAAATGAGAAATGACATTTACAGTACTCGAGAAAGAAGGACTTTAGACCTGCATCAACCATGTTACCCGAATTTGACCTTCCTTAGCAAAACACAAGATATGATACTCAACTAAATCTAAGTTCTTTCACCCGTAGGTGGATTAATCACTCGAATGTGATTTAGTGTAAGTACCTTCATCCTTGACTGTATAGACGTAGGCAAATCTCAAGAACAAGTGTTTATCAGAATGTGACAGTGTTCACCTTAATGTAGAATGGTTCACCCATATATAGATTTATTTCTAGGATCTCTATTCACCGACATGTAAATGTTACCTTAGTCACTCACATGTACTTTCTGTTGGGTTTGTTAGAACATAAAATCATAGTTTAACCTCTTAAACTTTCTGAAAACGCAGCGGAAGTATAGCTTTAAAACTCATTTTATAAGCTGAAAATTATGTTCTTCAAGTGACTATTCAAGTGTATAAAACAAACCCATAAATCAAAGGATCATTTATGTGAATAAACAAGCTATGAACATATGTAAATGCACATAAAATCACAGCTGCATAGAGCTGTGATTACTACCTTTTACAGCAGCAAAAACTCGAATGTAATGATGTTGTATGATGCTGGAAATGGCCAAGAACTCAAGTGTACAGGTCCTCAAGTGTTTATACCCCAAGCTACCTTGCGAACACCTTCTCTTGTTAGGTAGAAATCACCAAAACAACACCAAAACCAAACTTGAAACCCTTGTTCACTGCTGCTAAAACCGTAGCTTAGAGATAGAGAGGAAGCTGATTTTTGTTGTTGGTTGCATGCAAATGAGAATCAAGATTATGGAATGCAAGAACCTTTCTTGTTATTAGAGCACTCCAAGAACAACACATGAACACTTCAAGAACAACACAAGAACATGAAAAAACAGCTCAAATCAGCTTTCATTCTTCTTCAATGCTGCTGTCCTTTTTCGTAAGATAGAGAGAGAAGTGAGCTGAAAAATTAAATCTCTTGCATGTGTTGGATTCTTTTGTATGAGAGCTTTATTCCTTTTGTTAGTGGAAGTAGCATGTGCATGATTCTACCAAGAGAATCATTGTGAAGACCCACACAAGCATGCATGCATCACATGCATGTCTCCCACCATCAAAGTGAACGGTTTTTTTTGAAAAAAAAAAGAAGAGCTTTTCCTTTTTATAAAGTTCAAATAATAACACATACATATAACTAGTTTTTAAATGTTTATAAAAGAAAGATTTCTTTTATAAACAATAAACACACATATATGTATTGTCTAGTATTTTAACTAGTTTATACAATTAACCAATTAATTGTATAAGTGGTATACTCTCATTATTATTTGGTGTTATACAACTAATTTAAATAACACTTCAAATAATATTATTGAACAAAATATCCTAATAAATTGTTTCATATCATATGCAACTTATTTAGAAAACCCATTTTCTAAATTTGGTGTTAATATTTAATTGCATGATCATATCATCAATTAAATATTAATTGGTGTTTGCTAAGCTTGTTATTGGGTATAACCCGACTTGGATCATAACGTACTAACCACATCAATATTTTATGTGTCTTGGGCACATAGAATCCTACAATCTCCCACTTGCCCAAGATTCATAGAATATTGATGCAAGTAGTAAATAACGCCTAACAACGGTTTACTACCCTTAATACGCATGATTTATGGCCATTCAATAACATCATCCCATTCAAGTACCCTACTTGAAATGATTTAGGTGAATCAATCATTTATCCTTTTGTTACAGATGTCATGTTAAATCCAAGAACACAGAATGATCATTCCTTGTTGATTTAACTTAATCAGGCCTTAGACATCTAATTCTCAACGAATAAGAGGAACAAATTCCATCTTGACTACATACGTTTCTCACAAACACCTCGTGTTATACCTGAACATACCTTATGTACTGTCCAATATTTCAGGACAGTGAAGAATTAGCTCAAGGTATAATACTTAGTGAATATCAAACCCAATATGTATCTCAGGTCGGAGGATACCAAATGATATTCGCCTTTACTCAAATTTACTTATGATCAATCGATAAGATTCCATGTAGTAAAATTTGAGATGCGGGTTAGTCCAATATTTGTATCCCACAATATCTATGAACCTTGGTAGCAACCTATTGCTCTATATTCATCCTTATGAACATCAACCAATCCAAGTTCATAATAGTCTTACCCTCACACTTGTTCCCACAAGTATGAACGACTACGGACATTTAGAGTAAATAATTTACTCATGGATTAAACATGCTAAATCGGAACATTAATTGAGACATTATAACCAAATAATTTTACTCAAATAATAAAGAGTTCCACATATTCAAATACAAAATTTGATCAAGTCCAATCACTAGAATATCGAAGTCCTAAGGCATAGGTATGACTTTCATGCTTTGCCCTTTCAAGGAGCTTCATGAGTGGATCCGCAATGTTTTGATCAAAGTGAACTTTGCGAATACATATCTTTCCCTTTTCAACTTCATCCCTTATGTAGTTGAATCTCCGCTCATTGTGCCTAATCTTTTGATGTGCACGGGGTTCCTTGATTTGAGCAATCACACCCTCGTTATCACAAAAGATTTCTAAGGGGTCTTGAATGGTAGAGACCATCCTTAGATTGGTGATAAACCTTTTATTCATGCAGCTTCTCAAGCTGCTAATGAGGCGGCTATGTATTCGAATTCTGTAGTGGACAACGCTACCCTATTCATAATGGAGACGTACCCCGATTGTGATCGAGAAT
This sequence comes from Flaveria linearis, assembly GCA_024085815.1. Lineage (NCBI taxonomy): Eukaryota > Viridiplantae > Streptophyta > Magnoliopsida > Asterales > Asteraceae > Flaveria > Flaveria linearis. The sequence goes on from CM044010.1 coordinate 16,497,159, forward strand.
CATCTCGATCAGTTTGGAAACTAGCATTCGTGTAACCCTTTACAACTAGTTCCTCTTCATCAGATCCGTATATTAGAAACATATCCTTAGTCCTCCTAAGGTATTCCAATATACTTTCAACAACCATCCAATGGCTATTACCTGGATTCTGCTGATATCTTCTTGTCATGCTTAACGTGCATGACACGTCCGGTCTTAGTGCATATCATCGCATATATGATGGATCCTATAGCAGACACATATAGGATGTCCTTCATACAATCTTTCTCATCCTTTGAGCTTGGACATTGAGATGCACTCAACATTGTCCCTCTTGGAATAGGTACCATACCTTTCTTAGAGTTTTTCATCTTGAACCTTTTCAAGATTTTATCGATGTATGCACTCTGGGTTAACCCTATCAACTGCCTCGATCTATCCCTATAGATCTTTATTCCCAAAATATAGGCGGTTTCACCGAGATCTTTTATGGAAAAACAATTTCCAAGCCAGGTTTTAACACCTTCCATGGTTGGAATGTGTTTTCCATATAGTATTATGTCATCAACATACAATACTAGGAATGTGATTACACTCCCACTAGCCTTTTTATACACACAAGCCTTGTCAGTATCCAAGTTTCCATGCATATTTGTTTTCTTCTCGAAAACCCACTTGCATCCAACCGGTTTGGAGTAAAGTGGAGGGTCAACCAATTCCTAAACTTGGTTGTCATACATGGATTGTATCTCTACGTTCATGGCTTCCAGCCATTTGTCACAATCCAAATTGGACATAGCATCATGGTATGTAGTTGGCTCATCGGAGTAAATCTCATAGCATCCATCCATGAAAAATCTATATATTTCAGGTGGAATGCTAACTCTACCAGATCTGGAACGTTTTGTGTGTATTGATCAACCTCTTGATCATTATCAACAACCTCTTGTTGACAGCTAGTGTCAACCAACCGTGTATCGGCTTGTGGATCTTGATCCTCATCAAATTCCACTGTTCTATGCGTCATTCCTTCCATAAGGAACTTGGCTTCCAAGAACTATGCCTTTTGAGCAATAAATACCTTTTGCTCTGTTGGATCAAAGAAGTAGTATCCTATACAGTCCTTTTGGATATCCAACAAATATACACTTAGTGAATCGACTTTCAGTTGGTTTGGGTGTTAAGATTAACATAAGCTTTATAACCCATACTTTTAAATATGATGGCGATGGAACTATTCCATTTCATATTTCAAAAGGCGTCGAATCCACTTTCTTGGTTTGGGCCATATTCAAAATACGAGCCTTGGAGAGTAGTGCGAAACCCCAAAATTATAGAGGTAGTGAGCTTATAGCCATCATAGGTCGAACCATATCCAATAGGGTTTGATCTCCTTTCAGACACATCATTATGTTATGGTGTTCTGTGAGGAGTAAGTTGTGAGACAATCTTACAACTTCCTAGATGATCCCCAAAAGTCTCACTTAGGTATTCACCTTCTCTATCTAAACGGAGAACTTTGGTAGTTCTATCGAGTTGATTTTCTACTTCATTCTTGAAGTTTTGAACATTTCAAATTCTTCATGTTTATGTGCCATCAAGTACACATAACCATAGTGACTATAATCGTCGGTTAAGGTAATGAAGTAAGTTTCACCATACATTGTCATTGTCTTAAAAGTACTACATACATCCAAATGTATGACTCCTAATAAGTCTTTCGCCCTTTCATTAGTACCACTAAAGGGCGTGTTGGTCATCTTACCTTGTAAACAAGATTCACACTTATCAAATGAACAATTTTCATTTGCTTTTAAAAGACCATTCTTTTAAAGTGTTTAAGTCCGATTCTTGTTTATGTGACTAAGATGACAATGACAAGAATAAGAGTCACTTAAACCATTTTAAGTCTCTTGGTGTATGATAGGTATAATGTGTTATTATAGGACGAATCATCATGAACCAATTCATAAATATCATTAGAAGGCATAGCCTTGAAATAATATACATCATCCATATAAACATAAATACCATCATTTACTAACTTTAAATCATAACCCTATCATTTTAAAAGGGAAACTAAATCATGTTCCTAGTCAAACTAGGAGCATATAACATGTTTTGAAGAACAACTTCCAAACCTTTTGAAAGTTTCAAAACATAGTCTCCTTTCTTAAAGTGCTTATTTCTTTTGAACCCTCGCAACAGATTGCAAAAGTGAGTTTCACATGCGGTATCCAATTACCCATGTGCTTTGAGGAAATAACATTTAAGTCAATATGGATTATGAAAGTTGTGCTTGAGGTTTGCCTAGCATCCCTCTTATTTCTCAACTCATTGAGATAGGTTGGACAATTCCCTTTCAAATGACCTATCTCACCATACTCAAAGCATGGATCATTTTCGGTTACCTTAGGCTTCATAAGCTTAGGTTTTGGAGGTTCCGCTTTGATCTTCCCTTCCCCTTTGCCTTTGATGTGCCCTCCTCCTTTGGCAACATTTGCCTTGGGATCGGGAATGGCCTCAACATCGTCGGGGTCGGGTTGGTTAGGAATAGGATCGTCAAGGACATTTGCCTTTGCTCTTGCTTGAGAACAATTCTTAAGTTTCGAGACTAGTCCATAAGGTTATTATGGTTCAGACGATCCCTCTCTAAAATAGTTCTCAGTGATAGGGTATGGACGGTCGGGGTGGTAGCATTATTGTTTGCGGCCATTCTACAAATTTTACAAAGTTCTTATTAGTATTCTTAAAATTTTATTTTAATTATTAATACCCTTTTGTGTCTCATAGACAATTAATAATTAAAATCTAGAATCCAACGTTACATTCAAATAATGGTTAGGTGACCTTTATCCCATTATTCAAATTAACAAGGTAGTCAACATTTGACAATTGCAACCTTTTGCAACTTCTAGCGGTATGGGATCGACTTTAAACATCATATGCAAGGTCGGCATGTTAATCCCATCAACACTATTCGGAAACCATATTTTAGGTGATCCATTCAACATGGTTTGCAAATCAAGTTACCCTACTTGCACACACATGTGAGTTTACCAACACAAGTGGTTAGGTGACCTTTATCCCACCAATGTGGTATTCCCACCTTAAGTCATAAGTTCCCTCAAAATGGTTAGGTGACCTTTATCCCATTAAGAGTTTCCAAATGACTTAAGTGTTGTGCAAAAGGACGGTGTTAAACTTGTTTGAAAAGGGATTTTTAGTTTTCATTAATTCTAGTTTTGAAAACTCTATGTACCTTGTATTTGCATGCTTTCAAATACAAGGTATCCTATGGTTCATTTTTAATAAAACCTCTTTTATTAAATCATCAATCCTTTTAATAACCTCTTATTAATCACTTAATGATTAGGAACCATAGATGCAAGGTATCTTATGGTTTATTTTTAATAAAACCTCTTTTTATTAAATCATTAATCCTTTTAATAACCTCTTATTAACCACTTAATGATTAGAAACCATAAATTTCCAGCTTGTTAAGTTTGCTAATGAGTTTGTTATGCATATCCAATATCAAACAACAATCATACAACAAACAACCAAACAAGCATAATATAAACAACCACAATGTGCATATGTGCATAACCATAGCATCTAAAGTGGTCCACACTTGTTTGCCATCACAAGTGTGGTCCATAGGTCTTTCCTAAGGGTCACAAACAATCACATGGAAAACTTCCAAAAGCCTCCCACTTGAAACCGCATCCAAAATGCTCCATGTTTCTCTTGTGACATTCCTTTGTGCTTCCAATGTGTATGTCTTCATATTACAAGATATAAAGTCCTAATACAAGATATCTAGTAAAATGAAAATACACCTAATCTATTTATTACAACCCAATAATAAATAAATTACATTTGAAACAAAGCACAAACAATAAATAATACAACCCAATTGAATGAATGAATACAACCAACACAAGCATCCAAACATCACAAGGTCAATGGCTAGGTTATGCACACTATCATCCAATGATCATATCATCAAAACATATAATGAAACCCCTTTTAAAACCACCAAATTTCAGCCAACATTAACTGAAATTTTTGGTTTTAAATATTGTCCAAACAATCAATATTTCATAATATGTTTCTTTCAAGGTCTAATCACTAGCATGTGTGATATGACCTTGAAAGTTTGGGGAATCATTCAAACAAACTATAACAGCCCATTATGAGTTTAAAATCATCCTCTAAAAACTAATTTTTAAAGGACAAGAACAAGCAAGCTATCCACATGACCGGCTCTTGATGCCATTGTTGGGTTTGTTAGAACATAAAATCATAGTTTAACCTCTTAAACTTTCTGAAAACGCAGCGGAAGTATAGCTTTAAAACTCATTTTATAAGCTGAAAATTATGTTCTTCAAGTGACCATTCAAGTGTATAAAACAAACCCATAAATCAAAGGATCATTTATGTGAATAAACAAGCTATGAACATATGTAAATGCACATAAAATCACAGCTGCATAGAGCTGTGATTACTACCTTTTACAGCAGCAAAAACTCGAATGTAATGATGTTGTATGATGCTGGAAATGGCCAAGAACTCAAGTGTAGAGGTCCTCAAGTGTTTATACCCCAAGCTACCTTGCGAACACCTTCTCTTGTTAGGTAGAAATCACCAAAACAACACCAAAAACCAAACTTGAAACCCTTGTTCACTGCTGCTAAAAACCGTAGCTTAGAGATAGAGAGGAAGCTGATTTTTGTTGTTGGTTGCATGCAAATGAGAATCAAGATCATGGAATGCAAGAACCTTTCTTGTTATTAGAGCACTCCAAGAACAACACATGAACACTTCAAGAACAACATAAGAACATGAAAAAACAGCTCAAATCAGCTTTCATTCTTCTTCAATGCTGCTGTCCTTTTTCGTAAGATAGAGAGAGAAGTGAGCTGAAAAATTAAATCTCTTGCATGTGTTGGATTCTTTTGTATGAGAGCTTTATTCCTTTTGTTAGTGGAAGTAGCATGTGCATGATTCTACCAAGAGAATCATTGTGAAGACCCACACAAGCATGCATGCATCACATGCATGTCTCCCACCATCAAAGTGAACGGTTTTTTTTTTGAAAAAAAAAAGAAGAGCTTTTCCTTTTTAAAGTTCAAATAATAACACATACATATAACTAGTTTTTAAATGTTTATAAAAGAAAGATTTCTTTTATAAACAATAAACACACATATATGTATTGTCTAGTATTTTAACTAGTTTATACAATTAACCAATTAATTGTATAAGTGGTATACTCTCATTATTATTTGGTGTTATACAACTAATTTAAATAACACTTCAAATAATATTATTGAACAAAATATCCTAATAAATTGTTTCATATCATATGCAACTTATTTAGAAAACTCGTTTTCTAAATTTGGTGTTAATATTTAATTGCATGATCATATCATCAATTAAATATTAATTGGTGTTTGCTAAGCTTGTTATTGGGTATAACCCGACTTGGATCATAACGTACTAACCACATCAATATTTATGTGTCTTGGGCACATAGAATCCTACACTTTCACCACATCTAAACCTTTTTACCCGTATCTGAGTATACTTAAAGTGCATTCTAGAAACCTTAAACACCCAAAGGTGATCATGTAACATCCGGCCCATTTTAAAAAATATAAACCCGAACCTGTTAGGCCAATCATATAAATTAAACATATTACCTAACTATTTCAGTCGTGCTGGTGATTCAAAAACAATAATGTAATATCTTTACAAATTTTGTGAATTTGATTATTAAAATTTTTATTATACCATTTAATCAATTTATAATTTGTGAAGTTTTATGTATCATTCATGATTTTTTTTTAAATATATATAGAAATACATAATTATGTTTTATTATATAAATTTATAAGGATATTACATATCACAAGATTTTAATCATCTAAACAATTAGCTAACAAATACTTCACTTATAGTCTTTATAGTGTTTTTATAAATAATAATCATTTAACTTTGGAGTTTATGAAGTATAGGGTTCAAACTGTAATTACTAAAACTTTGTTTTAAAAGGTTTAGTTATAAAATAATAAGCTATTCAAACTACAGGGACCAAATTGTAAATTTTTTTAAACAACCCAACCCCCAGTCACCCTCCCCGTCTCCGGCCAAGACCTCCGGCCGATCTCCAGCGAGGTCCAACCACACCAAACCAAGCTATTTCCAAGCCAATCGAACCGTTATTCCTAGTCGCGAGCCTGATTCGAACCCACGGTTCATATAAATTCGAAGAAACGACCGTTATGGGTGTTCAAATTCAAACCGAACATTTCTAACTGAAATTCTTAATCAATTTCGTAACAGCAACAATCAAATGACTTAATGGGTTGATTCTTAACGTAATTCTAATCATTCAAATGAAATCATGCCGTTAATTTCAATTAAAAACACCATTCAACCATCGATGCAAGTTGAAAGATTCGAACCCGAATCCATTAACTCGTCCGATGTGAAACTGATGCAATTGAACCTCTATAATAGAGGGCAACATTTCTAAACGACTTTTTCAACGTTTCTGCACATCTAATTTCATTTTAATCATTCAAATGAAATCATGCCGTTAATTTCAATTAAAAACACTATCTTTACGGCACCAAGTGTGTTGTATTCACTGATCATAAGAGTCTTCAGCACATTTTCAATCAAAAAGAGCTAAACATGAGACAACGGCGATGGGTTGAGTTACTCAATGACTACGATTGTGAAATTCGCTATCACCCTGGAAAAGCGAATGTCGTAGCCGATGCATTGAGTCGTAAGGATTATGTCATACTCCAAAGTGTGACGATTCAATCCGAACTTAAAACCCGAATTCTCGAAGCCCAACACGAGTCAGTCACTGAGGGTAACATGTACGATGAAATGTCATGCGGCGCTGAACTTCAATTGGAAACAAAACCTGATGGTTTGTTGTATTTTCTGGACCGTCTTTGGATTCCTAAACGCAATGATCTTCGAATCCTCATCATGAGCAAGGCTCACAAAACTCGTTATTCCATCCATCCCGGTGCGGATAAGATGTTTATGAATCTCCGTAATCAGTATTGGTGGCCCGGCATGAAAAAGGATATAGCTTTGTATGTGTCCAAATGCCTCACCTGTTCAAAAGTTAAAGCCGAACATCAACGTCCGTCTGGATTACTTGTTCAACCTGATATTCCAGTGTGGAAGTGGAAGACATATCCATGGACTTCATTACCAAATTGCCTCGAACCTCTAGCGGTTATGATAGTATTTGGGTCATCGTTGATCGATTAACTAAATCGGCACACTTCATACCGATTCGTGAAGATTATCGAGTTGAGAAATTAGCTCGTATCTATATCAATGAAATAGTCAGCCGTCATGGTGTGCCATTAAATATTATCTCCGATCGTGATGGTCGATTCATCTCCCATTTCTGGCAAAGTCTTCAATCGTCTTTGGGAACCCGACTCAATCTCAGCACAGCTTATCACCCTCAAACCGATGGGCAAACTGAAAGAACAATACAGACTCTCGAGGATATGCTTCGAGCGTGTGTCATTGACTTTATTGGCTCTTGGGATTCTCATCTACCGTTAATCGAATTTTCATACAACAACAGCTACCATACAAGTATCCAAATGGCACCATTTGAAGCTTTGTACGGTCGCAAGTGTCGATCTCCCATATGTTGGTCTGAGATAGGAGATGCACAAATCACCGGTCCTGAGCTGATTCAGGAATCAACCGATAAGATTCACAAGATTCGTGATAACCTGCTGGCTGCTAGAAATCGTCAGAAGCATTATGCTGATAAGGGACGGAAACCCATGGAATACAACGTCGGTGATCTCGTACTCCTAAAGGTATCACCCTGGAAAGGGGTGATCCGTTTTGGGAAGAAAGGGAAACTAGCACCTCGATATGTGGGTCCCTTCAAAGTACTTGAGCGTATTGGGAAAGTAGCTTACAAGCTTGAACTGCCACAAGAACTCAGCAACATTCACCCAACATTTCATGTTTCCAACCTCAAGAAATGCCTTGCTGATGAGAACCTCCGCATTCCACTTGATGAAGTTCAAATTGATGAATCCATGCACTTTATCGAAAGGCCTGTGGAGATCATGGACCGTGAAATCAAACAACTAAAGCGTAGCCGAATACCTATCGTCAAAGTTCGTTGGGAGTCTAAACGTGGCCCAGAGTTCACTTGGGAGCGTGAAGACCAAATGAAGTCCAAGTACCCTCATCTTTTTGTCTCTACCTCCTCGTGATCAAATTTCGGGACGAAATTTCTTAAAGTATGGGAGACTGTAACATCCGGCCCATTTTAGAAAATATAAACCCGAACCTGTTGGGCCAATCATATAAATTAAACACATTACCTAACTATTTCAGTCGTGCTGGTGATTCAAAAACAATAATGTAATATCTTTACAAATTTTGTGAATTTGATTATTAAAATTTTTATTATACCATTTAATCAATTTATAAATTTGTGAAGTTTTATGTATCATTCATGATTTTTTTTAAATATATATAGAAATACATAATTATGTTTTATTATATAAATTTAAAAGGATATTACATATCACAAGATTTTAATCATCTAAACAATTAGCTAACAAATACTTCACTTATAGTCTTTATAGTGTTTTTATAAATACTAATCATTTAACTTTGGAGTTTATGAAGTATAGGGTTCAAACTGTAATTACTAAAACTTTGTTTTAAAAGGTTTAGTTATAAATAATAAGCTATTCAAACTACAGGGACCAAATTGTAAATTTTTTTAAACAACCCAACCCCCAGTCACCCTCCCCGTCTCCGGCCAAGACCTCCGGCCGATCTCCGGCGAGGTCCAACCACACCAAACCAAGCTATTTCCAAGCCAATCGAACCGTTATTCCTAGTCGCGAGCCTGATTCGAACCCACGGTTCATATAAATTCGAAGAAACGACCGTTATGGGTGTTCAAATTCAAACCGAACATTTCTAACTGAAATTCTTAATCAATTTCGTAACAGCAACAATCAAATGACTTAATGGGTTGATTCTTAACATAATTCTAATCATTCAAATGAAATCATGCCGTTAATTTCAATTAAAAACACCATTCAACCATCGATGCAAGTTGAAAGATTCGAACCCGAATCCATTAACTCGTCCGATGTGAAACTGATGCAATTGAACCTCTATAATAGAGGGCAACATTTCTAAACGACTTTTTCAACGTTTCTGCACATCTAATTTCATTTTTACATCACTTCTCTATCGAATTCGATCTTCATCATCACCCGTAACTTGTAACCGATCGAACTATACGTTGGAGGCAACCTCAACAGAAATTTTTTGAGGGCTTTTGATTATATCGATCAATAGAAGCCCCCTGAGCAAGCAATTCGATTAAGACCAACAAAATCAGCTTGAAACCGATTATCCACCCGTCGCGACTCATTCAACCTGATCATCATCGATTCAATCTAAATTCAGGTAATTAGACATATGATTGCATCCGTTTATCCATATTAAACGAAAGCCCTATGCTTAATTCGGCTATTGATTAAGTTTCATGCTCAATTGGAAATCAAATTGAAACTAGGGTTCGTGATTGATTTGTGGATTTCTGAAAATTGGTTCTTAAACTATAAAACGAACTCCATAACAGATTATGGGCTTACAGCCCACTGGTTTAGAACTCACCCCCTTCTGAAATCGACCCCGGTTCGACCCTTGTCCACCCCAACTATTTTTTTTAAGCTAAATGTTTTTTTTATTTTATTTATTCCTATTCCAGAAAATTTTAATGTATTATTAAATTAATATAAAAGATTATTTTGTTCTCCATAAAGTATTAACTTCTTTTGAAACTTCTAAAGGGTATAAATTATATATTGTTATCTTCAAACAAAAAAAATAAAGGTTATAAAAAGACATATTTAATTTCTTTGAACGTTTTAAATTCCTATAAACTAAATTCAATCAAATATAAATTAGTTCAAATTATTTAAAACTATTTTTTTATAAAACCTTTAACTAACTATTCAACTAATTATTTTGATCAAGTTATTAATAATTAATCATAAAAAAATTATTTATTTATTTATCATACTTGATCTTCAACGTTATTTAAATCAATTTATAAATTCTATTTAATGAATTACTTATTATTCAAATATTTTATTCTAGTTTTATTTAACCAATATATCAAATGAGTTACAATATTTTTATATAATCTCACAAACTCCAATTGAAACCTTAATTCATATCTATTCTTTAATCATTATATTGTTTTAAATCTAAGACATCATTCCTTAGGTTAAAACCGTGAGGAAAACGTTGGTGTCCAATCTTGCATATTAATCACACCATATTGCTATACCAAGTGAGTATTCATTACCCATTTTTCATGTTTTATTTTTGGGGAAATCATGTGATACTATACGCAACCATGCTTATTCATTTTTATTCTATTTCATACTAATATTCAATTCAATACGTGTTATGTTATTTACTTGCAATTATGTGTTCGTATTTAGATAAACTTGATAACATGATCATTAATTCACACAACCACGGTAACAATGATAGATCTATTGGTTTGACAACCCACCCCATTTGTTTAGTCGCGTGGTGATTGAAACCGGAAACATACATTCTATAAGGCTTCGTCTGTGGACCAAGTCAATTCAGTCAGTAGGTTTGATCGTGTTGTTTGTCATTTATGATACATTGTTGCATGTTAGTTATAACATTACAACGTGAATTGAATTGTTTTCAAGTATTCAATCAAATTTTCTGTGTGTTTAAACCTGTGATTATTCACCGGCTAATTATTTAGCTGACTCGTTACTTTTTCACATGATTTCAGGAAATGCTATTTAGTGGAATTCTCTCTGCTCATATAGGATTGGACCTAGACAAAAATAAAGAAGACAATATTATATTTCATGGTTTCATTTTAATTGCGTTGTAATGTGTGACTTGAATGACATTATTCAATAAATAAATGGTTATTAAATGTTATTTCAACGTATTTATTACCTTGTGCTATGAACAATCGATTCACATTTGTCCGCCTCGATGATTCCGCCATCGGTCGGGGTGTGACAGATTGGTATCAGAGCCAGGTTATAGGGAATTAGGTTATTAGAAATGGAATGACCTAGACTATAACTAAGTACCTTTACACATGAGTCCTCTCATGTAATCTATATGTTTAGATAGGGCTTATATGTGTCACTTATGTCTATTATGTTTATATGATTATCACATTCTCTTATATCTTGATTCTTACCTTTCACATACAAATTCTCAAATCATATTATATGGCATTATGTGCCTAAATCAATTGTTTTCAAATTTTAAATTTTGAGTTGTTATTCATGGTTTTCAAATCTCGTCAAAGTCCGTGTCACATGACTGAGAACATGCAATGCTGGAAGAGTGGAATACCTGTATCTTGATGTGTTCTGTCTAGGCAAGGTATTCATACAACTTGATTACCTTACCTGGGAACCCTCGAGATGAGTATTCGCTTATAGGTACGCATGTCCTCATTAAGGTTGTGGTGGACACAAATACTTTGATAAGTCAACGTATTCGCTTTGGTTTGCGAACTGAACGTTTACACTCCTCACCTCTCATTGTTATTTTAAACAATCTCATTAACGATTTTATTGAAAAGTTTTAAAAACCAATTACCCGTTTCTCACAAAGGTTTCTTCTTTCCATATTATACAGCATGTCTTCCCGTCAAAACCGCTCCCGATCTAGAAGCTCTGGCCGTAAGATTGCTGCTATAGTGGCACGTGAAGTTGCTGCGGTCATCCCAACACTGCTTACTCATTTGAACCAAGGCAACAACGTTGTTCAAAATCAAGCTGCACCAAACCCTCCCCGAGCTTGTACTTACAAGCACTTCAGTTCTTGCAATCCCACTAAGTTTAGCGGGACCGAAGGAGCCACTGGTCTTTTACAGTGGTTTGAGAGTATCGAGAACACTTTTCTCAATAGTGAGTGTCCCGAGAATCTCAAGGTTCGCTATGCTACAAGTGTTCTTCAAAAGAGAGCACTCACTTGGTGGAACGGGGAGAAACGAACCCGTGGAACTGATGCTGCCTTGGCATTAACGTGGGATGAAGTCAAAGAACTCATGACTCGGGAATTCTGTCCAAGAAATGAGATCAAGAAGTTAGAAGCTGAGTTCTGGGACTTAGCTCAAGAAAGTGGAGAAAATCTAGCTTACACCAACCGATTTCATGAATTGAGCCTACTTGTACCCCACTTGGTTACCCCATTATCCCGGGCCATTGAAAAGTACATCGGTGGTCTACCCATGAAAATTCAAGACACGGTGTGGGGTAGGAATCCTGCAACTCTGGAAGATACCATCCGGTTAGCTGCTCAGTTAACTGACAATCATGTCAAGGCTGGAACCCTGACTAGGAAGGGTGCTAAGAAGGTGCCCGAGAAACCCTCAGCTGAACCCCCTAAGGAGGAAAAACCTGAACCTTCTCAAAACAAGAAGAGGAAGGTTAAATCCCAAAACTTTGCTGTGGTTACCCCTACTGTTCCAGTTAATCAAGTCGCACCAAGCTACCAACCAGTCTCCAACAATCAAGTCCTGGCAAAGAAACCTTACACCGGAACTTTCCCACAGTGCAATATTTGCAAGTACCACCACCCTGCTAATGCACAATGCCGTCGCTGCACCAACTGTGGTCGTTTCGGTCATACTTTCAACGTGTGTAAGAGCGCAGCTAAGACTCCGGCTACCGCACCTGTTCTCCAACATCCTCCTGCAATTACTCAGGGGCGTGCATGCTATCAATGTGGTGATCCGAACCACTTCCGCAATCGATGCCCTCAACTTGTTAGCACGGTGCCTACGGCTCAAGGACGTGCTTTTAACATCAATGCTCATCAAGCGCAAACCAATAGCGATGTGGTGAACGGTATGTTTTTAAGCAATAATCATTATGCTTCAGTTTTATTTGATACCGGCGCCGACAAAAGTTTTGTGTCCTTAGAATTTGAGTCCTTACTTGCTAGTGCACGGACTAAGTTGAGAAAACCATTTACGGTAGAGATAGCCGACGGGAAACCTATCACAATCGATTCAATTATTCCAAACTGTATCCTTAGTCTTAGCGAGCATGATTTTCCTATCGATCTCACACCGATGCAACTTGGAAATTTCGACGTCATTATAGGTATGGATTGGCTATCTAAGAACCATGCTGAAGTTGTTTGTTACGAGAAAATCATCCGGATCCCTCTTGCGCCCGAAAAGGTGTTAAATATTTATGGAGAAAAACCTTCCAAAGGCCTTCGACTCATGTCATGTACCAAAGCTCAAAAGTACCTTCGCAAGCATTATGTGGCTTTCTTAGCACATATCGTGAAAACGAATGAGAAGTCAAAGAAAGTTGAGGATATTCCGATCATTCGTGATTTTCCGGAAGTGTTCCCCGATGACTTAACTGGACTTCCTCCTGTTCGTCAAGTCGAGTTTCGTATTGATCTTGTGCCTGGTGCAACACCTGTAGCAAAATCTCCATATCGTCTTGCACCATCTGAGATGCAAGAACTTGCTAGTCAACTTCAAGAACTTTCCGATAAAGGTTTCATTCGACCAAGTTCCTCACCTTGGGGAGCCCCGGTATTGTTTGTGAAGAAGAAAGATGGCTCATTTCGTATGTGTATCGATTATCGGGAACTCAACAAGCTTACTGTTAAGAACCGGTATCCTCTACCAAGAATCGATGATTTGTTTGATCAACTTCAAGGCGCTTCATACTTTTCCAAGATTGACCTTCGTTCTGGTTATCATCAACTACGAGTGCATGATGACGACATTCCCAAAACAGCCTTCCGTACAAGATATGGTCATTACGAATTTCTAGTTATGCCATTTGGTTTGACCAACGCACCAGCTGTGTTCATGGATTTAATGAACCGCGTGTGTAAACCATACTTGGACAAGTTCGTGATCGTCTTCATCGATGACATTCTGATTTATTCAAAATCAAGATCCGAGCATGAACATCATCTTCGTTTGATTCTTGAACTATTGAAAAAGGAGAAACTATATGCCAAATTCTCTAAGTGTGAATTTTGGTTGAAGGAGGTACAATTCCTTGGTCACATCGTAAATGATAAAGGAATTCATGTGGATCCTGCAAAGATTGAGGCGGTAAAGAGTTGGGTGGAACCTAAAACTCCCACTGAGATCCGTTCATTCCTTGGCTTGGCCGGATACTATTGGCGTTTCATCCCAAATTTCTCAAAGATCGCTGTGCCTCTTACTGCCTTGACCCACAAGGATAAGTCTTTCCAGTGGGGACCAGATCAAGAAAAAGCATTCCAAACACTTAAACAAAAGTTATGCAATGCTCCAATCTTGACCCTCCCTGATGGAAATGATGATTTTGTTGTTTACTGTGATGCTTCCAAGCAAGATCTTGGTTGTGTCCTCATGCAACGAGGAAAAGTCATAGCCTATGCCTCAAGACAGCTCAAAATCCATGAGAAAAATTACACAACTCATGATCTCGAATTGGGTGCTGTGGTTTTCGCACTCAAAATCTGGAGACACTATCTTTACGGCACCAAGTGTGTTGTATTCACTGATCATAAGAGTCTTCAGCACATTTTCAATCAAAAAGAGCTAAACATGAGACAACGGCGATGGGTTGAGTTACTCAATGACTACGATTGTGAAATTCGCTATCACCCTGGAAAAGCGAATGTCGTAGCCGATGCATTGAGTCGTAAGGATTATGTCATACTCCAAAGTGTGACGATTCAATCCGAACTTAAAACCCGAATTCTCGAAGCCCAACACGAGTCAGTCACTGAGGGTAACATGTACGATGAAATGTCATGCGGCGCTGAACTTCAATTGGAAACAAAACCTGATGGTTTGTTGTATTTTCTGGACCGTCTTTGGATTCCTAAACGCAATGATCTTCGAATCCTCATCATGAGCGAGGCTCACAAAACTCGTTATTCCATCCATCCCGGTGCGGATAAGATGTTTATGAATCTCCGTAATCAGTATTGGTGGCCCGGCATGAAAAAGGATATAGCTTTGTATGTGTCCAAATGCCTCACCTGTTCAAAAGTTAAAGCCGAACATCAACGTCCGTCTGGATTACTTGTTCAACCTGATATTCCAGTGTGGAAGTGGGAAGACATATCCATGGACTTCATTACCAAATTGCCTCGAACCTCTAGCGGTTATGATAGTATTTGGGTCATCGTTGATCGATTAACTAAATCGGCACACTTCATACCGATTCGTGAAGATTATCGAGTTGAGAAATTAGCTCGTATCTATATCAATGAAATAGTCAGCCGTCATGGTGTGCCATTAAATATTATCTCCGATCGTGATGGTCGATTCATCTCCCATTTCTGGCAAAGTCTTCAATCGTCTTTGGGAACCCGACTCAATCTCAGCACAGCTTATCACCCTCAAACCGATGGGCAAACTGAAAGAACAATACAGACTCTCGAGGATATGCTTCGAGCGTGTGTCATTGACTTTATTGGCTCTTGGGATTCTCATCTACCGTTAATCGAATTTTCATACAACAACAGCTACCATACAAGTATCCAAATGGCACCATTTGAAGCTTTGTACGGTCGCAAGTGTCGATCTCCCATATGTTGGTCTGAGATAGGAGATGCACAAATCACCGGTCCTGAACTGATTCAGGAATCAACCGATAAGATTCACAAGATTCGTGATAACTTGCTGGCTGCTAGAAATCGTCAGAAGCATTATGCTGATAAGGGACGGAAACCCATGGAATACAACGTCGGTGATCTCGTACTCCTAAAGGTATCACCCTGGAAAGGGGTGATCCGTTTTGGGAAGAAAGGGAAACTAGCACCTCGATATGTGGGTCCCTTCAAAGTACTTGAGCGTATTGGGAAAGTAGCTTACAAGCTTGAACTGCCACAAGAACTCAGCAACATTCACCCAACATTTCATGTTTCCAACCTCAAGAAATGCCTTGCTGATGAGAACCTCCGCATTCCACTTGATGAAGTTCAAATTGATGAATCCATGCACTTTATCGAAAGGCCTGTGGAGATCATGGACCGTGAAATCAAACAACTAAAGCGTAGCCGAATACCTATCGTCAAAGTTCGTTGGGAGTCTAAACGTGGCCCAGAGTTCACTTGGGAGCGTGAAGACCAAATGAAGTCCAAGTACCCTCATCTTTTTGTCTCTACCTCCTCGTGATCAAATTTCGGGACGAAATTTCTTAAAGTAGGGGAGACTGTAACATCCGGCCCATTTTAGAAAATATAAACCCGAACCTGTTGGGCCAATCATATAAATTAAACACATTACCTAACTATTTCAGTCGTGCTGGTGATTCAAAAACAACAATGTAATATCTTTACAAATTTTGTGAATTTGATTATTAAAATTTTATTATACCATTTAATCAATTTATAAATTTGTGAAGTTTTATGTATCATTCATGATTTTTTTTAAATATATATAGAAATACATAATTATGTTTTATTATATAAATTTATAAGGATATTACATATCACAAGATTTTAATCATCTAAACAATTAGCTAACAAATACTTCACTTATAGTCTTTATAGTGTTTTTATAAATAATAATCATTTAACTTTGGAGTTTATGAAGTATAGGATTCAAACTGTAATTACTAAAACTTTGTTTTAAAAGGTTTAGTTATAAAATAATAAGCTATTCAAACTACAGGGACCAAATTGTAAATTTTTTTAAACAACCCAACCCCAGTCACCCTCCCCGTCTCCGGCCAAGACCTCCGGCCGATCTCCGGCGAGGTCCAACCACACCAAACCAAGCTATTTCCAAGCCAATCGAACCGTTATTCCTAGTCGCGAGCCTGATTCGAACCCACGGTTCATATAAATTCGAAGAAACGACCGTTATGGGTGTTCAAATTCAAACCGAACATTTCTAACTGAAATTCTTAATCAATTTCGTAACAGCAACAATCAAATGACTTAATGGGTTGATTCTTAACATAATTCTAATCATTCAAATGAAATCATGCCGTTAATTTCAATTAAAAACACCATTCAACCATCGATGCAAGTTGAAAGATTCGAACCCGAATCCATTAACTCGTCCGATGTGAAACTGATGCAATTGAACCTCTATAATAGAGGGCAACATTTCTAAACGACTTTTTCAACGTTTCTGCACATCTAATTTCATTTTTACATCACTTCTCTATCGAATTCGATCTTCATCATCACCCGTAACTTGTAACCGATCGAACTATACGTTGGAGGCAACCTCAACAGAAATTTTTTGAGGGCTTTTGATTATATCGATCAATAGAAGCCCCCTGAGCAAGCAATTCGATTAAGACCAACAAAATCAGCTTGAAACCGATTATCCACCCGTCGCGACTCATTCAACCTGATCATCATCGATTCAATCTAAATTCAGGTAATTAGACATATGATTGCATCCGTTTATCCATATTAAACGAAAGCCCTATGCTTAATTCGGCTATTGATTAAGTTTCATGCTCAATTGGAAATCAAATTGAAACTAGGGTTCGTGATTGATTTGGGGATTTCTGAAAATTGGTTCTTAAACTATAAAACGAACTCCATAACAGATTATGGGCTTACAGCCCACTGATTTAGAACTCACCCCTTTCTGAAATCGACCCCGGTTCGACCCTTGTCCACCCCAACTATTTTTTAAGCTAAATGTTTTTTTTATTTTATTCATTCCTATTCCAGAAAATTTTAATGTATATTAAATTAATATAAAAGAATTATTTTGTTCTCCATAAAGTATTAAACTTCTTTTGAAACTTCTAAAGGGTATAAATTATATATTGTTATCTTCAAACAA
>CM044010.1:16520042-16522542 GCA_024085815.1 Flaveria linearis
TAATGATAATAATAATTATAACAAGTTATAAAAGTTGTTAAACTTAAGAAAATATTTAAAACCATTTAAAACCTAAACTAATTAATTTAGGAGGGTTGGTTTTGCCATTTTGAAAACTTTAAAAGAAAGCATTTGCATGAAATAATAAACAAATCAAACTACAAGGGGTGAAAGTGTAAAAATTAAATAAAACCCAATCTTCCCCCTTTCCTTCCCCCGCAAATCCGGCGAGAGTAGCCGCCGGCTCCGGCCGAATTCCGGCATGGCCAAAAACGGCCTTTTGGCCTCGGTTTCAACCCAAAACCGATTCAAAACGTTTTTTATTCGTGTTTCGAACTTAAATACGCGATTTGATTGCGTTTAAACAACGGTTTTTAGCCTAATCGATTAAATAACCGAAATACATTAAAACTCATAGCCGTTCGAATCATAAACACAAATTATAACTCAATTAATTCAACATAAACGAACGTTTATCTACCTTTAATCGATTACAACACCCATTTACACCTGAATCAAACACAAACATAGAGATTGAATCCTCTCTAAACCGCGACCTGCAACTTAACGGGGATCCATGTTCGAAGCTCTATTAAACCAAATTGACAGAGGGGGTTTGCTTAACATCTACCCTATAAGCTATCTGCAAAGTTAATTTGATTAACAACAACGTTTGCACATTGAATCGATAGCCACGAAGTCGCGACGGTTCTTGCCATCGTCTTCAACAAACTCGAACTTAATCACGTACGTTCCACACACCTATATACTCGTTTTTACATGGGCAATCAAAGCCCTATGGTTGATTTCATTAACAACTCCAATTTGTGGTTCAATTTGAAACATTTGTAATCTAGGGTTCTTGCGTGATTTGGGGGTTTATTCGAAATATGAGTTTTGTTAATTATTTTGTAATTGAAAACATATGCTGGGCTTTGGCCCACGGGTTAGCAACAGCCCTTATACATCTGAGCTTAGGGGTTCAAACCCTACCTCCGCCATGTTTTTATTTTAGTTAATTTCTTTTATATTTTTAATTCAGAAAATTATTAGTATATCATAAAATTAATATAAAAATAGTTTTGTTAACTAAAACATTATAGATATTTTTAAATTAATTTTTAAAGGGTTTTAAAACGTATAATTTTTAAATTAAATTACCTTCTTTAAGAATAACAAGATTTATAACAATAAACTTTATTTAAAATGTTATAAAATTATTATAGTTCAAACTCATATTATTTCAAACCGTATTAAAATTTATATGTTACAAATACTTTAAATAATTAATCAATTAGTTATTTAAATCATAAAATATTCAATTAAGTATTTAACCATGTTATATTGTAAATAAATAATTATTTACTTTTCACGCTTAAAATGTCAAATCTTTATTCATCAATTAATATAAAATAAATACTTGAGTAGCATGTAAATACGTAAGCTCACTAACGATTCATTTGGTTTTAAATTTATTCCTTAAATGTTTGTTTAAATTCCTGTAACTTATAAAATAATATAAATTTTACTATTCTTTATTTTGGGTTTTTGATACTATAAGACCTTTACAGAGATCATTTAAAACCTTTAAAAACTTTATAAAACAAAATGGTTTTAAATAATTTTAAATTATTTTACAAGTCATTTACATAAGTATTCAATTAATTATCTTTATCAGATTCTAAATTATTAAATTAATTATTTTTTTCACACATTATACTTAATCTTTATTAAATTAATTAATATAACATTATTTAGTCATTCATTATCATTCTCAACCTTAATTGATTTATTCCATTTTTATTGAACCAAAACATAGATGATTACATTATTTTTTTGACTTAATTATTAAATCCCCAAATTTCAATTGAAACTTTAGTTCATGTTTAGTCGTTAATCACATCTCTATACTAAACCTAAGACATCAAACCTTAGGTTGAATCGTGAAGGAATCGTTGGAGAATCTTATTTTCTTAATATTATCTTAAGTGCATCTTATACAATGTGAGTTTCCTTGCCCCTTTTTATGTTATTTCACACCGTTTTGGTGTGAAACATGTTACATTATTCAACATACACTTATAAACGTTTAAATCTTATAAAAGCACATGCAATTCATACTTTTATTTTGTCATGTTATTGTAAGTCTTATATGAGATACATATATTGTTTACAATCATTAACTATTGCTAGCCTGGTGACGTCTTAGATCTTTGGGCCTGACAAGCCTATTGGTGCTAAAGTCGATGTATTGCCGGCTCCTGATGACATATGCTTGTTCATCATGGGAACCAAGTACACTTAGCCAATCATATAAACTTATAATCTAGTCGATGTTTGATTGTACTATATGTATTGTACTATATGTGTTCTATAAACTTGCTAACTCATAACCTATAACATGAATTGCTACTTGAAATCCATGGTATATTATGTATGTGAAACCCTTGAAAACTCACCAACTTTATAGTTGACCCGTTATTTTTAACATGTTTCAGAA
>CM044010.1:16527542-16545811 GCA_024085815.1 Flaveria linearis
CGACACAATATATGTTTGATAATCAGTGTAAACATGTTTTGTTTTTAACGCTTATCACTTTCCGAAGCCCTTTCCATCATATAATCTAAATAAAATTACTTCTTGTTAAGCAAGCATTAATTCAACATGTCTCCAATAATAATGATTAATACATGATATCAAGCATACCTGATCTACGTCCTCACATCTCACACCTGCAAGTTCCTCATCGCCTTAAGGTGACTATTTCAAAGCCAAAAGGAACACACTATTAAAGTAAATGAAAGGAAGATAAACATGCGTCGAATTAGCATATACATGAAGTTCTGCTTACATACAGTAACCCAAAACTAGAATACACTTCCACGACAAAAGACTATTTAGGAAAGTACTCGTGGATTCCAAAATAATAAAAAGAAATGCGTACCTGGCAAAACCATTAGAAATCCTCAGGATATGCCTTGGAAAGACTATTTCTCATTATATCAATGTTCATATCATCCAGATCCTGCGGATAGTACCAATTTGTTTCTAAAGAATAAAAAATAGAAAAACCAAGCAATAACATTTGTTTCTAATGGATAGGACAATAGAAAAAAAAAACAAACCAATTTGTTTCTACATTACCTTCCTTGTTTGAACCAACAAATGATATAGTTTTAATGTATTTGTCATCACAAAGATAGCATTCTCAATTACCTGCCTCAAACAAAAAAGAGTATTATTGATACTTTTAATTTGTCAAAAAGAGCAATAGTTCTAGCATCTCTACAATAACAATAAATAAATTATAGAGCTAGAGTTATGATTAGGAAATGAAGGATGCTGAGATTTCCATAGTTTTAGTGCAATGGTTAGCATCAACTAGTATGAAAACAAAACTACGTAAGTCCACACTCTAAACTAGGTCCATAAATCAGGCATCCTTAGTGACCTTTCAACTTGTCTTTACTCCTAATAACTAAAAGGTCAACATCCCACTTGGTTATGTATCATCTACAACAGATGATACAAAGTCAAGAAAAACAACACGTCTACTCCAAACACCTGTTACGGGTCCTACTATATTGAGTCCCATGTCTGTTACATAAGTTGTGTGATGTTAACAAAATATCTTCTATCCTTCTCTATATGTGAACAAGAATACTTCTTCACTCATAGCTTTGTTTATTAGTGCAACAAAAAACATCATGCTTTTACTCCTATATATTCAAATACCATATACAAGAATACCATTGCCTTCCTTTAGGGAGCCTTTTGATTCGCATATATTCAAATATTATCGTATGAGCGTAAACATCACATGTCATCAATCCAATCCAAAAACAAGAAAAAATATACATTGATCATAATCCCAATAAACCAAAGTGCTAATCTAAGATTAGCACGGACTTCATAAAGAAAATGATCTAATATTATATGGATTTACCACTACTACCTCCTATTCTGTCACTATAATATGTTGCTTAACAGTAACATATAGGCGTATAGTTTGCGCTTCATGTAGACTATATTGGTTGGCGGCGGGTAATATGCAAGTGTGTACACTAGAAACAGAAAATAAATGAAATAAGCCTACCTGCATGAAGATATCACTTCACTTCCTCCACATCTAGTTCATACTCATCAATTTCTTTAAAGTAAGCTTTTTGTTGGTCAATATAATCTTGTGGCAGTACAAACTTTTTGAATCTTCCTTTTGATGAGCATTTCCTTTTCTGCAAAAAAAGTTAGGAAAAACAATTGAGAAAATTTATGCAGATTGCAGAGTGTTATACAATTGGGTTGTTGACTTCATATTTACTAAGTTTCATTGCTCATACTGTTTAGCATTTATATGTTAAATTGGTATCTGTATCATGATATCAGATAACAAAAATCCTACTAACGTTACATATCCAAAAAGCATCATATAAAACAAACCTTATATTGGAAGAGGATATGTTAATAATTTGGCTTGTAATGCTCATTCAGCTTCAGTCCTAACGAACAACAGAAGCACAAAGATACTTCAAAAATGATATAATCAGAAATTTAATTGACTTATGGTGATCATTCATATAGTTGTGTTTCTTCTCCTCTTTTAAAAGGATCAAGAACATGCTTATCAAATTATATATGTACCTGTTTCTTATTAGTGGCTCTGAACTACATCCATTAGCTTTCTTCAGAGCACCAAAATGATAGGTGTAACAACTTCTTTCTCTTTGTATTTCTTAGAAAGAGTAACAGGGCCAGAACCCACAACAACCACCTTCCCGTCATCCTTAAACTTCAACCTGACTAGAGAATCCATGTTGGTGTTCTCCATTGAAAGATGTCTTGATGGTACATTGATTTCATTCCCTTTTCCATTCATCTTCCTAGTAAAATATGGCTTAAGAACAACCTTTGCATCATTAGTTATGTTCTTCAGAGGTGTACAATTATGTTGCACAACAATTGGTTTTCCATTGATCTCATGTGTATTGACTCCAACATGTGGGATATGATCATTTTCCTTGATATTCCTTGTTTTCTGGAGATGAAACGGAATAAACAGCAACAGAAATAGCCTTTGTCTTGCTTCTGGTTTCATCATTGTCTGTCTTCTGCTACAAGCCATATGATTCCCATCACCAACCCAATCATCTACGCATTACAAACAACCAATTTACTCAATATTACAGTAATCCATGTGTGAAACAGTCATGATTCATTGAGTCATAGATTCACACACAATGTGTAATCAGTAATCACATAACAGTTTGTGCACTACACAAGTAACAATCGATCATGTAAAATTGAGAACAACAAAGAGAAACATCGGTGAAACAAAAACAGAGAAATTAGGTTAGCCATGTATATCGCATCATTCAAAAGGCCTGAACCAAAAATAGCTATCGTAATCTAAACAAACAAATATGCAAATAATGGATACTGATCGTAAAACTGTAAAAAGTAACACAAATTCAATACGAAACTAAATAGAGAAACCTAAGCCAAATACTAAATCTTGCAATTATACATTTCAAGGGATTAAATGTACCTCGGTCAAATCATTTTTGACATTGCTCACCTTCCCCTCTTAGACTAACACCACCAGATCTTTGAATCAGAAGTTGTCACACCCTCAAATTCCGGGTCTGGAATCTATCACGGAGGGGTGTGAACAAACCAGGATCACAGTCATTAGTTACTTGGACGACTCTATATGCAACGTTTAACATAACAACCAAAGTTCAAACTTTGTAATACATGCGGAAGCGTTTACAAAATAAACAAACCAAAATATATAAAGATAAACATATATATCATGGTATAAGCGTTAGGATGCATGCTTGACCCGTGTAGTGCTCCTAACAGCGGTCAGATTTAGTGACCTGAGAATAGCATACTAAAAGTCACCACATGTTGGTGAGTTCAAGAGTTTGATGTTTAAACATAACAGTTTAAAAGTGTATACCGAGTTTGCGTTAATCTTAACCGTTTACAATAGCGTGTATCAACCCTATGGTTGATCAGTTCAAAAGTTTACAGTTAAACTCACAATTTAACAATAGCGTGTATCAATCCAATGGTTGATCAGTTCAAGAGTTCACAGTTAAACATCCCAGTTTAACAACAGCGTATATATAAGCATGTGCATTGTAATGGCTAGCTAGTCCATTCACAAACGATATTAAATAGTGATTTCGACATTGAAGCTGACTGTGTTATGTTTGCCTCCTGCCACGACGTCGCCATATCGTGACAATAATCATAGGACAAATTGCACCGGTTGACCTCGAGTCACACAAGGTGGGCTCGTCACACCCAGTAGACTACCCAACTTTCCCCGCTATCCAATATTAACAATTCGAAAGTGTGAGGACTTGTACAATGATAACAACACTATATTAATATCCTTCACATCTTAAATATATAAAAGAAAACGTTTGTAACATTACAGTATGCTATCTCCCCCAAAAACAGTTTTAGTAAAATAGTGGGGCTTGAACTCACCTTGATTTGATGTAATAAAATGAACAAGAACTTCAAAGAATAAGGCAATGCTCGATCAAACACGATCAACACCTATTATTAATGTAATTAAGTTTTTAAAACGTGTTCAACGCGAATAAATATATTTGGTCGGATTCGGGTCGGTTCGGTTTGACGTACACGATTTGGTATACAACACACCATGTCTTAATAATCTACCAATGTTGATATTAATAATAACAATGTCGTGATCGTAATTATAATGATAATATTTGTATTTGTAAATAATTTATGAAATTTATTAAATATAATTCCTTCATTTATTATAATAAATTCATAATAATATAATTCTTATTAATAACTTGATGATTTAAATCATCATTTAAAATCCATTTTTTTTATAAAAAGTAACCATTTATATCATTTATACAAATAAATAAATAAATAAGGTTTTTAAAGAATTAAATCTCCACAATTATTATAATTTAAAAAGAATATGGTGTCCAATAATGATTCAATGATCTATTTTTATAAAATTACAATTTATTACATATGTTTTTATTTATTTAAATAAATAAATAAATAAGGTTTAAAGAAATAAATTTCCAGAAAATAATTATTTATTTTCTAAAATAATAAAGCTTATAAAAATTATTTTTATAATTTTTAGAAATTTTTCAGTATTAAAAAAGGCTTAAAAAGCTTATTTTAAAAAAAATGTTGGGGGCCGGGTTCGAACCCGCGACCCCGGTTCCATCTCACACACACCAAACCAGTAAACCAAGGCCGTGGCCGCGGTTATACTCCAGCTTTTAAATTATTTAACTTAAACCCCCAGTAATCCCATTTCACCCGAGAACCTCAGGTTCGATTCTCAACCAAATCGAAAGCCAAATCGATTTCGATTGCATCAGAACTCATGGGTTATTGTTCCCCTTGTAAAAACGAACACAATGGTGTGTTTAAGTACCTGTTTCGAGGTTCTACAGAGGGTATACGATCGGTTGCAAGTCCGCGGCAATGAGGAGATCAATTTGATCGATTTCAAGTGTTTTAGAGTGTGTGAATGTACCATTAGCTTAGGAATGCTTATATAGCCATTCCCGTTCGTTTAATTTGATTAAAATAAACTGTAGTGGATCGTTTTGTGAGGGGGTCGGCCGAGAAATTCGGTTTAGTGGTATACATACCTAACCGATTTGATTTTTCAAATTGAAATGGTCCCCGAGTTCGGTCCATCCTCTAGAAGGTGTCGGTATAGTTGGATTGCATAACAATCGTGATATGGTTGGCTTTTGAGGCCGCCGGAGAGTCGCCGGGAACCGGCCGGAAAACCGAAGGGGAAAGGGGCGGCGGGGGGGTTGGGTATTTAAATCAATTTACACAATGGCCCCCTGTAGTTTGTAACTTTATTATTTATGATTTAAGTTTTAAAACAAGTTTCAAATATTGCAAATTCAGTCCCTGGACTTATTTATTTAATTATATTAATTTTGTAAATAATAATATTTTCATTATTATTATTATTTTCATTATTAACATCATTAGTTTTAATAATAATATTATTATTATAACCATGTCATTATTTTTATTATTATTAATACTATTATTAAATAATAATAAAATATAAAATAAATTGTAAATTCACATAAATTTATATTAAATCTCGAAAATTTTCGGGTTGTCACATCATCCCCCTGTTAGAGGAATTTTCGTCCCGAAAATTAAGATGTACTGGCAGCAGCATCTTGAACAGTTAGGATACTTGCGCATCATCTCGTCCTCTCTTTCCAACATGAAACTCAGGACCACGCCGAGAGTTCCACCGGACTTTGACAATAGGGATACGACTGTGTTTAAGTGTCTTGACCTCTGTCCATAATTTCCACTGGTTCCTCGATGAAGCGTAGTTGTTCGTCAACATGTACCTCGTCTAACGGAACGATGAGAGTCTCGTCAGCAAGGCATTTTCTCAGGTTTGAAACATGAAACACATTATGAATTCACTCAGTGATTCAGGTAAAGCCAGTCGATAGGCCACTGGACCTATTCTTTCCAATATCTCAAATGGTCCAACATACCTCGGATTCAGCTTTCCTCGTTTGCCAAACCGAACTGCGCCTTTCCACGGTGAGACTTTCAATAACACTTTGTCACCAATTTGGAACTCTAGAGGTTTCCGTCTCTTGTCAGCAAAACTTTTCTGTCTATCTCGCGCTGTGCCATACGATTCCGTTCTGCACGATCTTCTCAGTCGTCTCGTGCACGAGTTCAGGCCGGTAAGTTGACTTTCCCCAACTTCTGCCCAACAAATAGGTGACCGACACTTACGCCCATACAGTGCCTCAAATGGAGCTGCCTTGATTGAGGTATGATAACTGTTATTGTAGGAGAACTCAACCAATGGTAAATGTGTTTCCCAGCTGCTGCCAAAATCAATTACACAGGCACGCAACATGTCCAGTGTCTGGATCGTACGCTCACTTTGACCATCGGTTTGCGGGTGATACGCGGGTACTCATATCCAGCCGTGTTCCCAATGACGTTGTAATGATTGCCAGAAATGAGAAGTGAACCGAGCGTCACGATCAGAAATGATAGATATCGACACGCCATGCCGAGAGACTTCCCTAAATAGATACGTGTCAGCTTCTCCATTCGATCAGTCTCTCGGATTGCCAGAAAGTGTGCGGATTTTGTTAAGCGATCTACTATAACCCAAATGGTGTCGCATCCGCTGGGAGTCCTAGGAACTTCGTGATAAAGTCCATGGAGATCTGCTCCCATTTCCACACTGGAATTTCGGTTGTTGAAGTAAACCGGATGGTCTCTGGTACTCCCATTAACCTTGGAACAAGTTAAGCATCTACTTACATACATGGCTATCTCCGCTTTCATTTTTGGCCACCAGTAAAATTCTTTCAGGTTGATACATCTTGTCTGAACCTGGATGAATAGAGTAAACGTGACTTATGAGCTTCATCCATTATCAGCTCTCGCAAATTCCCGTACTGTGGTACCCAGATTCGTTTCATAAAATAACGGATTCCATCAGCTTTAATCTCCAACTGTTTCTCCATGCCGAGCATGTATTCCGCTTGAGATTCTCCGTCTTCAAGGCCTCAGATGAGCAGCTTGATTTGTGCTGGTAGGTCAGAATGGATAGCATTTGTAATGCGCGCACTCGACGAGGCTTTAGGGTTTCCTTACGACTAAGGGCATCGGCTACCACATTAGCCTTACCGGATGATACTTGATTGCACAGTCATAATCATTGAGTAATTCTAACCACCGTCGTTGCCGCATATTTAACTCCTTTTGCTCAAAGATGTGCTGAAGACTCTTGTGATCGGTGTAAATAGGCATTTGGTACCGTACAAGTAATGTCTCCAAATCTTCAAGGCAAAAATCACTGCGCCCAATTCCAGATCATGGGTGGTATAGTTCTTCTCGTGAACCTTCAGTTGTCTCGAGGCGTAAGCTATCACCTTGTCCGTTGCATCAGGACACAACCCAATCCTTGAATGGATGCGTCACAATACACCACGAAATCATCTGTCCCCTCTGGTAGTGCCAATATCGGTGCACTACAGAGTTTCTGTTTCAGTAGCTGAAAAGCGCCTCTTGACTTTCAACCCATTTGTATGTCGTCCTTTGTGGGTCAAAGCGGTGAGAGGTTGTGCAATCTTAGAGAATCCCTCTATGAATCGTCGGTAATATCCTGCTAACCCCAGGAATTGCCTTATCTCAGTCGGTGTCTTCGGTGTAGCCCAATTCTTATCGCCACAATCTTTGCAGGATCAACATGTATTCCCTTCTCATTAACGATATGACCTAGGAATGCACTTCACGTTTCCAGAAGTCCACACTTAGAGAAATTTGGCGTACAGTTGCTCCTTCTTCAAAATTCCAAGATCAATCGTAGATGTCTTCGTGGTCCTCCTTGGTCCTAGAATATATCAGTATGTCATCGATAAACACGATAACAAACTGATCGAGATAGGGTTTGCACACGCGATTCATGAGGTCCATGAATACGCAGGTGCATTAGTCAACCCAAAAGGCATGACCAAGAATTCGTAATGACCATAACGAGTACGGAATGCGGTTTTGGAGATGTCCTCCTCACGGACTCGGAGTTGATGATAACCCAGACCTCAAATCGATCTTCGATAATAGCTCGATCCCTGAAGCTGATCAAACAAGTCGTCGATACGAGGTAAAGGATATCGGTTCTTGACTGTGACTTTGTTTAATTCTCTATAATCGATGCACATTCGGAAAGTGCCATCCTTCTTCTTAACAAAGAGAACAGGGGCTCCCCAAGTGATGAGCTAGGTCGGATAAAGCCCTTATCTAAAAGCTCCTGGAGTTGTGATGACAACTCCTGTAGTTCGTTTGGTGCTAATCGATAAGGTGCTCTAGCAATCGGGGCTGCACCGGGAGTCAGTTCGATTTGAAATTCCACTTGGCGATGAGGTGGTAGTCCAGGAAGATCCTCTGGAAACACCTCTGGAAAATCTCTTACCACGGGAATGTCTTCTATTTTCCTTTCCTCGGACTGCTTGTCGGTGACGAGTGCCAGAATAGCCACACGCCTTTTCGTAACAACTTTTGCGCCTTCATGTAAGAGATAATACCCATTACTGCACCACTCCTATCGCCTTGGACTGTAAGAATTTCGTCATCAACAGGGATTCGTATGATCTTTCGTGACATATGACTTCTGCTTGCTTGCTAGATAGCCAATCCATGCCTACCACAACGTCGAAACTTCCTAGTGTAACAGGCATAAGATCTATAGAGGAAAGTATGACCAGCGAGTTCTATCTTACAATCTCTAAGAATATGTGTTACATGGATTGTTTACCGTCAGCCAATTCTACGGTATATTTGGATTCTAGCAGGAAGGAGAAGGAATACACTTAGAAGACTACAGAATTTTAAGGATATGAAACTCCTATCGGCTCCAGTATCAAACAGTATTGTAGCAAAACATCCATTGACAGAAAACCTACCAGTAATAGTTGTAGGTTCATTTAGAGCCTCACCTGAGCCAATGACGAAGGCTCTCCCTTTGGCTCCATTATTATTGCCACCATTTCCATTGCCTCTCCATCATTGTTGTTTTTGTTGTTGCCTTGATTGTTGTTGTTTTGGCCATTGCCATTACCGTTCTTCCTCAGCTGTGGACAGTTTCGCCTGTAGTGCCCTTCTTTCCCACACTCAAAGCAACCCTTTGAGGTCCCTTGAGGTTGTTGTGGCTTCCTAACCAACTCACCACGACAATCCTTAGCAAGTGTCCCCTTTTACCACACGTTGACAGTTGTAATTTTCACATCTTCCGACATGATGATAGTTGCACCGCGGGCATATCGGCTGTTACCACCGTAACGCTTGATCCTTGATTGTTCGAGGCTGACTGGTTGAAGTTACGGTTGTTGTCGAACCTCCTGTGTTGTTGTTGCGGTGTTTGTTGTTGATGTTGACCACCAGATGATGATGTTCTATTGTTGTTGTTGGTGTTGTTAGAGGTTATTCCCACTTCCTTTGTTGTCGGACACGCTCGCCGCGCGCGCCCCGTTTTGTAACCGTCCTTCCTCCACAGCTTCATCAGTAATTTGGGCTAGGCGGATAGCTTGCTGGATAGTAGTCGGGTTTGAGGAAGTAACCATACTCCTAATCTCTGGCACCAATCCTCGGATGTAGTGTTCCACTCTCTGTGCATCTCGTTTACCATTCCTGGACATAGAGTGGCCAGCTCATGAGTTCTTGTGGTATAAGTCTCAATTTCTGATCCTTGCATCTTCAGTTGCCAGAATTCCACTTCAAGTTTTTGTACTCGCTTCGTGGGCAGTATTCCTCAATCATCATATCTTTGAACTCGTTCCACGGAGTGATCTGCCATGGCTTGCCCTAGCATTTGCACTTGCGCATTCCACCAAGACAATGCAGCCCATCCAACGTCCCCGTAGCGTATTTCACTGGTCAGCAGGCAGACATTACATTTGAGAATACGGACTCCGTCTTCTCAAACCATCTCACTAACCCTACAGCTCCCTCGGTCCACTGTAGGTGGGAGGCTTACAGTCCATGAAGGACTTGTAGGTACACGTTGGTGGTTCTGCTGGCTGTCTTATTTGGGTAGCAGCTACCGCTGCTGAACTTGTACGTTGATTAGAGCAGCCAATTCCGCAGGGGTCATATTGATAGTACCAGCGCCTTTGGTTACCGGCACCTTGGTTACCGGTACCTTGGTTACCGACACCTTGGTCACCGGCCCCACGTCCACGCACGCGTCCTCGTCCACGACCACGTCACGTCCTCGGGCGTCCATTATCATTTTACATTTACAAATACGATAATGAGTATTTCAACCTTTTTATCTCATTGAAGTATAGTAAGCAATAAGGACTAAGAATTCGTCACCACCACAACATTATAACAAATTGAGTTTGTTGTTTGGGTGAGGAAAACAACTCTTCCCACATAGGTTCCAAAATAAAGAAACACTATGTAGTCCAAATCGTTTAAAGGGAATAGAATAGAATCATTCAGCTATGTCGTTGCTGTAGTGTATAGACATCGCTTGTGAATCGCCGGTCTCGGTATTGTTCCATGTTCAGTAAAAAGGTATCCCATTTACCTTATGGACTTGTGTATTGACCATAGTTTATCACTCATCCCAGAAATCCCCAGGTAAGCATACCAGGTCTCGTAATGAGATATATGCGATATGCTAGCCTTAGCCCGAAGGCTTTTTGCCAGGAAATCCAGAATACAGGTGTCTATGTGTCACACAAGTTCATTTGGTTCATGAATTTTAAAACCTCGATATGATTTTCATAGTTTAGACATAAAGTCTAAGGATTTGAACCTAAGATAATCAGTTAAGTTTAGGAAGTCTAGAAACAAGTAACTAACTAACTGTGTGCGGTTATAGTCTAGTGTGTATGCAACCTAGTTCTCTATAACCAATGGCTTTGATACCAATCTGTCACACCCTCAAATTCCGGGTCTGGAATCTATCACGGAGGGGTGTGAACAAACCAGGATCACAGTCATAGTTACTTGGAACGACTCTATATGCAACGTTTAACATAACAACCAAAGTTCAAACTTTGTAATACATGCGGAAGCGTTTAACAAAATAAACAAACCCAAAATATATAAGATAAACAATATATCATGGTATTTAGCGTTAGGATGCATGCTTGACCCGTGTAGTGCTCCTAACAGCAGTCCAGATTTAGTGACCTGAGAATAGCATACTAAAAGTCAACACATGGTTGGTGAGTTCAAGAGTTTGATGTTTAAACATAACATTTAAAAGTGTATACCGAGTTTGCGTTAAATCTTAACCGTTAACAATAGC
The DNA here is from genome assembly GCA_024085815.1 of Flaveria linearis. Taxonomy (NCBI): domain Eukaryota; kingdom Viridiplantae; phylum Streptophyta; class Magnoliopsida; order Asterales; family Asteraceae; genus Flaveria; species Flaveria linearis. Next base: position 16,538,860 of record CM044010.1, read on the forward strand.
GTGTATCAACCCTATGGTTGATCAGTTCAAAGTTTACAGTTAAACATCACAGTTTAACAATAGCGTGTATCAATCCAATGGTTGATCAGTTCAAGAGTTCACAGTTAAACATCCCAGTTTAACAACAGCGTATATATAAGCATGTGCATTGTAATGGCTAGCTAGTCCATTCACAAACGATATTAAATAGTGATTTCGACATTGAAGCTGACTGTGTTATGTTTGCCTCCTGCCACGACGTCGCCATATCGTGACAATAATCATAGGACAAATTGCACCCGGTTGACCTCGAGTCACACAAGGTGGGGCTCGTCACACCCAGTAGTACTACCCAACTTTCCCCGCTATCCAATATTAACAATTCGAAAGTGTGAGGACTTGTACAATGATAACAGCACTATATTAATATCCTTACACATCTTAATATATAAGAAAACGTTTGTAACATTACCAGTATGCTATCTCCCCCAAAAACAGTTTTAGTAAAATAGTGGGGCTTTGAACTCACCTTGATTTGATGTAATGAAAATGAACAGAACTTCAAAGAATAAGGCAATGCTCGATCAAACACGATCACACCTATATTAATTGTAATTAAGTTTTTAACGTGTTCAACGCGAATAAATATATTTGGTCGGATTCGGGTCGGTTCGGTTGACGTACACGATTTGGTATACAACACACCATGTCTTAATAATTCTACCAATGTTGATATTAATAATAACAATGTCGTGATCGTAATTATAATGATAATATTTGTATTTGTAAATAATTTATGAAATTTATTAAATATAATTCCTTCATTTTATTATAATTAAATTCAAATAATATAATTCTTATTAATAACTTGATGATTTAAATCATCATTTAAAATCCATTTTTTTATAAAAGTAACCATTTATATCATTTATACAAATAAATAAATAAATAAGGTTTTTAAGAATTAAATCTCCACAATTATTATAATTTAAAAAGAATATGGTGTCCAATAATGATTCAATGATCTATTTTTTAAAAATTACAATTTATTACATATGTTTTTATTTATTTAAATAATAATAATAGGTTTAAAGAAATAAATTTCCAGAAAAATTATTTATTTTCTAAAATAATTAAAACTTATAAAAAATATTTTATAATTTTTAGAATTTTTCCATATTTTAAAAAGGCTTAAAAAGCTATTTTAAAAAAAATGTTGGGGGCCGGGTTCGAACCCGCGACCCCCGGTTCCATCTCACACACACCACCAAACCATAACCAAGGCCGTGGCCGCGGTTAACTCCACTTTTAATTATTTAACTTAAACCCCAGTAATCCCATTTCACACCGAGAACCTCAGGTTCGATTCTCAACCAAATCGAAAGCCAAATCGATTTCGATTGCATCAGAACTCATGGGGTTATTGTTCCCCTTGTAAAAACGAACACAATGGTGTGTTTAAGTACCTGTTTCGAGGTTCTACAGAGGGTATACGATCGGTTGCAAGTCCGCGGCAATGAGAGATCAATTTGATCGATTTCAAGTGTTTTAGAAGTGTGTGAATGTACCATTAGCTTAGGAATGCTTATATAGCCATTCCGTTCGTTAATTTGATTAAATAACTGTAGTGGATCGTTTTGTGAGTGGGTCCCGACATGGGGTATTCGGATTGCTTGATTTCGAGTGTTTAAGATGTGTGTGAGTGTACCATTAGCTTAGGATTGCTTATATAGTACTTCCCGTTCGATTATTGGAAAAAATACAGTGATAATGCGTTTATGGTGAGTGGGTCGGCCGAAAAATTCGGTTTAGTGGTAACACACTACACCGACTTGATTTTCAATTGAAATGGTCCCCGAGTTCGGTCCCATCCTAGAAGGTGTCGGTATAGTTGGATTGCATAAAAATCATGATATGGTTGGCTTTTGAGGCCGCCGGAGGGTCGCCGGAGAACCGGCCGGAAACCCGAAGGGGACGGGCGGCGGTTGGGTATTTTAAAACAATTTACATAATGCCCCCCTGTAGTTTGGAATGTTTATTATTTCATGCGTATAGTTTTAAATAAGTTTCAAATATTGCAAATTCAGTCCCTGGACTTATTTATTTAATTAATTAATTTTGTAAATAATAATATTTTCATTATTATTATTATTTTCATTATTAACATCATTAGTTTTAATAATAATATTATTATATTACCATTGTCATTATTTTTATTATTATAATACTATTATTAAATAATAATAAAAATATAAAAATAAATTGTAAATTCACATAAAATTTATATTAAATCTCGAAAAATTTTCGGTTGTCACAGAAGTAGCTGTTAGTAGTTGTGTAACAAACAGCTAATTGCAGCAACTCGATAAAAAAATTTGCGAAGGGACTGCGGGGTGGCCGGAGGTCGAAGGGGGTGGTCGATTAGCGCTGAGAAGTGGTCGAAGGGTGGTCAAAGGGGTGGCCGATTGTGCGACGGTGGGCGGTGGGTGGTCGATTGTACGACAGGGGTGTGGCCGGTGGGTGGTCGATTGTGCGACTGGGGGGGGGGGGTGGCCGGTGGGTCGATCATTGGGCGAAAAGGGGATTTTGAGATTGTGCTTGGCAGGTGGTCGATCTATTGGGGGAAAGGGGATTTTTGAAATAGGTACGCGGGTTTAAGAGAGAAACGGGGGTTTCAATTATTTAAGTTAAAAATTTACAAATATGACAAACCAAGATGACACGCATAAATACGTGTCATCCTTTCTAAAAATAGTTTAAAATATGACATATATTTTATGATACGCGTAAAACGTGTCATCTTTTTCGCGCGTCATCTTTTGCGTGTCATCTTTTTTCGCACGTCATCTTTTGCGTGTCATCTATTTACAGTTTTCTAGTAATGAAACGAAAACCATATTTATAATTGTAAACCGTGAAAACCACCACTAACCAATCATATAATTCATAATGATTTAACTTTTTAATGTTTAAAGTATATTTGAGTAATTTTAACCTTATTTTTTGAGATCATTATATATTTTTTAAAATAAACTTTAAGTAAAGTCGATGATGACAAAACGACTTATATATTGTACATTTGGTAACATGTACTTATATATACATAACCTCTACATATACGTAACTTTTAGTTGTACATTTTGTAACACGCACCTACATATATGTAACCCCTGTTTTTTATGGTTTTCATTTACAGTATGGTTTTCAAGGGATCCATCCCCTATATATATACATACATATTTAAAAAACTATAAACTCTTAAATAACTTATTAACAAACTCAATAATATTTTAGTTATGCTAGCATGTTAAACATTAACTTAGAGCCCATTAACAATTTAAATAGTTTAGCTCAATACCGTTTATCTAATCTAAACTCAATTTAATATAATAATACCTAAATTAAAAAAATACCCACTCAAGATTAATGGCAAAAATGAGAAAACGATCAACGATAGACTTTGGCACTTTGATTATATTATACAAGTTATTCGGTTCGGACATTTTTTATGCGTTTGTATTGTAGGGGTCCATATTTTTTTCGCTTAGGGTCTCTTGAAAATTTTTAAAACCAGCCCTAATGAAGATGGCATGGAGTTTCAAGCTACTTGGCAATTGAAGACTTACACTTTTGTTTTAAATCATGAATGTTAATTTCAAATTAAAATTATACTGTTATTTTCCGAAGATAAGTTTATTTACGTATAAGCTTGAAATGAAGTAAATGTTTTAAATTTCTGTTATAACGTTTAATAAATAACATAAACAAAAAAATGTTTTTGTTATGATTAACCTACTAGAAGAAAGAGAAAAAAAACTTAAGTATTTAAGCTTTTTATGATCTTTCACCCAAAACTCATATTACTATTCTAATTAAAGGTTTGGTCGGTGGTGAATTTTTTTTTCCTTTTTTTGTTTTTTTGTGTTTAGAATTTTCTTTTGTTTATTTTCTTTTGTTTATTTTGTTTGTTGTTTTTTTTTTTTTTTTTTTTGGTTTTAATATGGTTTGTTTTGTGTGTGGGTTCGAGATTTGGGATGAAGTTTTTTGTATCTGGACACGTGTTTTTTGATTTGTAGGATTCGTTACGTTGTCTTTATCCGGGTTTCTGCTTTCTTTCTTTCGTTATCGCTTTCTTACGGCTTTGATTTTCGTTTGTTTTGTGTAAGGGTGTTGGGCTTTGATTTAGTTTTTGGGTTATGCATGTTCTGGTTTGTTATGATTTTGGGGTTCTGGTGTGTTTTACTTTGTGTATTTTACTGATTTTGTGGTTTTGAACCTTCATTTTGATTTGATTTATGGTTAAATTAAAACTCGCATACGCGCGACAACGCGGGCGTCAAAACCTAGTTGATATTTATAATACTTGAGTTGAAACATTCATTTCATTATAAAACTACAAATTAAAAGTTTTTAATGTCTTCAATACAATTCAATTGATTTTAAAAAAACCGTTTGGATAATACAACTTGTTCAATTTGTGTTATGACTGGAACAGTCGATCTACTCAATTCATATTGTGGTGAAGTTGTAAATTGGCTTGGCCATGGTATCCGTAGCGCCAGTAGATTCGTGCAGCACATGGCCATATAGGCACACACCCATACGTCGTAGGTATTATATATAAACCGGATCACGGTGATGGAAGTGCAAAATACGTCACATTACTTTTATCGTCCATGTTGTATGCACGTTGAGATCTTCACTAAAAATTGTAGTGAAGCTCCAACGGATACACCAATTAAATTTTGTTCCTTCTACTATGTTGCACAAGATGCCCTCATTAAATTCATATTTAATATAAACTGTTTTAATATCCAGACGTGCGTTGCGTGTGTTGGAAACGCCGTAAATCGATACTCTATCAACTATCTAGACAGCAAGATGAAATGAGTCCATCATGGCCGGAGGGCGGGTTTGCACGGCAATAACCTGCCATCCTACACCCCTTCCAGGCTAGACAATGTCCTCAATCAATTTTTACTCAGCCCCATCAACTCATCACACCCATTAGAAACACCAACTAAGATTAGATAGTCGGACCACCACCATCAAAAGCCCCACCATCAGAACCAACATCATCAAAACCCCACATATTAAGAACCCCTACCATCAAAACTCACACCATCAAAACACCATCATATTTGTTCATATATAGGATAACCCAAAACCAAAACCCTAAAAGGGTATCATAGAGAAAGGAGGGGGAGTAACAGAAGTAATTTACACCACCACTATCAAGACCATCACCATCAAACCTACACCATGAAGACCATCACAAGCAAGACCACGAAGACCAAGAAACAGTTGTGCATGTTGTAGATCGGTAAAAAGGAGGTAAAACTAAACTACAGATGAAACCCTAAATGAAACATGAAGGTGGTGTTTGAAGTGAAAACAAATAGCTAGATATCCCAAATGTATGTTCATAAAAAGACTTGATAAACAATTCAAATTTTACCAAATTCAGATCTACAACTCAAATTGGGAAACCAGCAATTATTCCAATCGACAACAGTAAACATCAACCCAATCAATCATTAATCTAATTCAATGTTTCATAAACAGTAATCAACAATAACAGTGACCCGATTGAAAGAACATACCTGTAGATTTTACCAGGGTGATCATCAAGGTAACAGAGCTTGTTGGAGATCGTTCTCTATTCAATGGTGAACTGTGTGTACTCCTGATAACAAATCCATTACAGTTTTAAGGGTGCTCTTCTTGGGGACGAAGATGAACTCATCGACAATCGAGAAGAACATCCTTTCGCCATGAATCTGTACCGATGCAAGCAATCATTCCACTTAAAAACTGTATGATAATACCCATTCGATCCACGGCCGTAGAACCGCCATTACGTCGGGATGTAAACCACCGGCGTCGTGAATCACGAAATGGTTTGTCTCCGAACATTTTGACGTGATAAGCAACCAACTCACGAATCCGTTGGGGGCTGAGGTTACCGTAAAGTGACGAGCCACAATAGAGGTAATCGTACTTCGAAGGAGCTGTAAATTGCAGTGGATCAAGCTTCCGGGAGCCTCCACCAATGCTTCAATGGAGTCGGTGAGGTTGAAATTGGCGTCACCCCCCACCGGCCCACAGGCGGTGGAGGCATGAACAACCAACCGTCCGCCGAGCCCGTCGTGCCCGACGGAGGGACGGTTAACGCCGGAGACGGTGACGTTTCCGGTGCGTTGTGGGGAACCCACTCACAGACGTACGTCGGTTTGGCGAAGACGTGAAGGGGCTTAGAGGATAAACCGATAACAGCGAAGATGTTGAATCCGCCTCTTAAACTGACATGAGTATGAAATTAAAGCGGCGGTGCCGTAGGTGTTGAAACTCCTCTTAACCCACCGCCTCTGAAGCACGACGTCGTGTTGCTTGATCTGTCGGTGTTGGATTTCAACAGGCGGTGGTCGGAGGGGGAGGAGGGCGGTGGTATGGAGGCGTGAATAGTACTATTCATCGTGAATAGTACTATTCATCACTTGGTTTTTTTCATATAAGATAATTTTATTATAAAATACTCACGTGAATGAAAATTTGTATAGGGGAATAAAATGGGCTTCCATCTTCCAATACCGACAAAATTTAAAGAAAATAATAAGAATAATATTAAATATTAATACGAAAATCTCACACCATCATCACCTCCACCTAAACTCTCAAGATAACACACACTCACACCACACAACACAAAAGCACACACTTCATTCTTCATTCTCACTACTGCATCTTCATCTTCATCTTCTTCAATCACCAAACCCTAATGGTCACCTTACTCAACCACTCAATCTCACTACACCCCACACCCCACCGCCCCTAATTCTCCCACCACCACCATCACCACCACCATCACTACCACCGTCCGCCGCCGTGCGCTCTCAAACCCCACCACCACCGCACCACATAACCTGCATCGACAACAACCGTTCGTTCACCTCAAACGCCAATAAGAACCAAC
>CM044010.1:16545911-16560911 GCA_024085815.1 Flaveria linearis
CGTTTTTATCTGAGAGATACATCTTGGATGGTCCGTTGATCATTAGCGAGATTCTTTCGTGGGCTAAGAAACAAGTCAAAAGTTTTCTTTTTTCAAGATTGATGCTTCGAAAAAGCATACGATAATGTCAACTGGGATTTTTGTTAACTGTGATGAGTCAAATGAATTTCCCCAATAAATGGTGTAATTGGATTAAAGGTATTCTTGGGTCAGCTAGATTGTCTGCTTTGTTAACGGTGCCCCTACCTTTGAGTTCAACTATGAAAAAGGTATTCGTCAAAGGGATCCCCTTTCTCCGTTTTTGTTTATTATAGTGATGGAAGCGTTTTCAAGTAATGATTCGAAAGGCTAGTGTTAGTGGCGCTTTGATGGTGGTCGGTTCCTTCCGGTCAGTTTACGGTGTCTAATCTAATCTTTTATACGCAGATGATGACATGGTGATGGGCGAATGGTCGATTTTAATTTCATAGCATTGAAAAGGTTTAAACAACGGTTGTTCCTTGGTTTTCTGGCATGCGGATTAATCTAGCTAAATCGACTTTATTTGGCGTTGGCAAAAATATGAAGGAGGTTAATTTAAAGCCGTCGGGGTGGGTTGTAGGCCCGGTTCTACTCCTTTTAAGTACCTTGGTATTTTGGTAGGGGCTAATATGAACCGGATCAATAAATGGAGAGTCATTGTCGAAGTGTTTAAGAGCGTCTGTCAAGATGGAAAGCTAATATTATATCAATAGCCGGTAATTTAACACTTATCACCTCGGTTCTAGAAAGTTTGCCTTCTTATTTTTTTGCGCTATATAAGGCTCCTAAGACGATCGTTGATAAGTTAGAAGCAATTATGAGGAGGTTCTTATGGGGAGGTAGTGAGGATAGAAACAAGATACATTGGGTTGCTGGGAGGAAGTCACGAAACCAAAATTTGAAGGAGGTTTGGATCAACAAACTTGAGGATTGTATAACGCTTTGATTCTCAAATGGCTTTGGCGGTATCGCAATGAGTCGGACGCTTTATGGAAAAGGTTATCGATGCTATTCACTTGTCTCCTAGAACTTGGGAACCTATTCCTCATAAGAAGTCTATTCCGAGTGTTTGGAGTAAGATTGTTACTTTGGGCACTCGGTTGAAGCGTCAAGGAAAAGTTTCATAAGTTTTATTCGAGGCAAAGTGGGTAATGGCAAAAAGATTCATTTCTAGATTGATCCTTGGATAGAAACTGCAGCCTCAAGGATCTATATCCCGATTTGTTTCGGCTGGAACAAGAAAAATTTATATATGGTGGATGATAGGTTTCGAGCGCATAGACCAAAGACATGTGGTTAATGGTGCTGGAGGTCGTATCCGGATACGGTAGCAGAGGTCCATCAATTGTTTCTTCTTCCAGAAGCTTGGCCGATGTGAATTAATAGATAGGCCAGACGAGTGGACATGGTCGTTCGGCTCCAATCTTGTTGTTTTTCTGTCAAAGATAATAGGGCATGCTGAAAGATGACAACAATATTAGTATCGGGCCGGGTTTAGATGGTGTAATTGGATCCCAAACAAATGTAATATCTTTTATGTGGCGGGCTCTTAGAGATCGTTTCCGACAACTAAGCTCTCCTTAGAAGAAACGTTAATGTGGGAGAGGATGTTTGCAGACTATGTGGCGATAGTGAAGAAACAGTGGGTCATTTATTTTCAGCGTGTGCGATCTCTATGGGTGTTTGGGCTGGGATTTCGGCCTGGTGCAAATTCCCTCCTAGGTATTTATTTTCGATCAGTGATGTTCTTCCCACATGGTCGATTATTTACAGCTTTCAAGAGTGAAGAAAGAATTGGTCTACGGGATTCTTATAGTGTCGTGTTGGAGGATCTGGAAGGCGAGAAACGAAAGGCGTTTTTCAAACATAGTCCCGGACGTGGTCAAGATAGTGGCGGACGTGAAAGCTTTGGGTTTCTTTGGTATAAAAGTAGATATAAGAGAGATACGTAGATTGGAAGCGTTGGTGTCATTTTTCTTTTGTTGTAAACTGATTCGCTTTCTTTTTGGCTTATCTCTATCTTGGAGATAATGCCTTTTTGTGGTGTTAATGAAATTTGCCTTTCAAAAAAAAAATTTACATACGTTTAAAGCCTAACTATGTTTCATGTTTTTAAAATTCGAAACAAAGGAAAATAAGAATGCAAATGAGAATGCAAATAAGGATGGGGGACAATTGAAAAGGCTGTGAACAAAGAAGGATTACTAGAGGTCAAAGAAATGTAAGGGTAAGGATTGAAGATAGTATTACTTTGAAAATGACTGAAATGATGGTTGATGGACAAGTGGCAAAGGTTGATTCTATAAGAGTGCAGTATGAGGACAAACTATTTAGGTATGAAGTTTTACTTACTTAAGTTGGGATGATTTTGAAGCAGTTTTACGGTTAGATGAGCTTAGCGGGCTGTCATTACTACTTATATGATGTAAGTTTTTAAATTTAATTTTAATATTTGTGAAACACAAGTTATTTTTAATCATTTGTTTTTCTATGTTAAAAAGGTACTTGTTTGAGCAATTCCATAATGGGAGAAAAAAAAATCATGGAGTTTGTTTTTTTGAGCCCTTCCGTGATCTCACCAGTTGAATCTAAAGTGAAATAAAAAAATATTGATGATTCAAGTAGACGCATTGCAAATCGGCTGTCTACAAGAGGAGACAATGATATCATCCTATTGCCCTACAATCCGGGTATGACTTAATTGATTATTTTCTACCGTATTATAAAGTTGTTTAACTTAATTGTTTTTTGGTTTATGTAGAAACCATTGGGTGCTGGCCGTGCTAGACATGAAAACATTGACTTGCTATTATCTTGATTCTCTACGGTTAGCACTATCAATCTATTGTTGAAACAAACCATTGATGCGTAAGTAATACAAGTTATTAAAACTTTATGTTATATATATTTCTTAATTGATATTATCAACTTTTTTGTAGGGCAATGAGCTTATATACTGCACAAATGGTACCAAGAAGAGACAAACTAAACTCAAATGGGTCAATTCTACAGTAAGCACTTAATTTTTATTTGAATTTACACCTTTACTTAACTTTATTAAGCTAATCATTGACTACCCCTTATAGTGTCCACATCAGCTAGGAAGTACCGAATGTGGATATTATGTGTTGAAGTTCATGAAAGAAATAGTAGATAAAGGGCTTGAAATATTAGTCAATAACAATGTAAGCTGATCATTGACTACCCCTTATATTTACCATTTGTTACTTTGTAGTTGATATTATTGAATATAACTATCTATGTATGAGTTTTTTATAAGTAAATTATCATTGTTATTACCTTGTAGTTGATACTAATAACTAGTCAAGTAAATTACAAGTGTTTTACATAAAGCGGTTTTTGAATCAAAATTGACAAGTTTAATTTAATGAAATTGGTTTTGTCTTAGGTTGGAGGAGGTAAAGATGAATACACTGATGGTGATTTGGATGAAGTTCGTGAAGACTGGGCGGGCTACGTATCAAATTTCATTTATATGTAGGCCTGAAATGATATATTTGGACTTGTGTTAGTATTGGTATTAGACTTGTATTAGTATTGGTACTAATTGAATTTAGACTTGTTTTATGCTTTGTAGTTGTTAATTAACAACTTTTGTAAACTTTGTGGTATTTAAATGAATTTTGCTTTTAGTGTTATTCAACAATTTGTTTTAGAAACAACAGTTAAATTTATTAAAAATAACAAAAAAATTAAAAAATGCTGCTAATTTTATGACGTGCATTGCGTATCATCTTTAGCACGTCATAAAAATTTCATAGATGACACGTGCATGTGCGTCATCTAGTCATTTATGACTACCCCTTCCTTGACGCGCATTGCCCGTCATCTTTTGTGCGTCATAAAATGCGCGTCATCTTTTGCGTGTCATAAACAGATGACACGCGGATACGTGTCATCGATCATTTATGATTACCCTTTACTTGACACGCATTTGCGCGTCATCTGATCCCAAAATGACGCGCAATAAGCGTCATCTATTGTAGTTTTTCTAGTAGTGTTCATAAAATGTTTCAGTCAACATTAGATTATAAACCAAACCAGCAAACGGTATGTGATGTTTTAGTGACAATCATTTAAAGTGTTTTAAAATATTATTGGAAATAAAGTTTATAAATAATTAAGTACAACATTTAAATCAACAACAAATTCTAAAATGTGACCAAATATTGTAAAGGGTGCGTTTGTCATATTTATAATCGAAAGTAATGTGGCGTCTTTTCTTTTGAATTATCCAATGTTTTTAAGGTAGAAGATGTGAGGGTGTGACGTTTTCTGATAAATACAATGATGTTTTTACACCATGCCTCATACTAACCACTCGATTTCATAGATGGAGAGGAAAAAAGTAATTAAATTTTATAACAATAATTTAATTTTATATATAAGTGAGAGTTCTTTGTAGAATATAATTTTTATAAGAACAGATGGTACAAACCGGATATTTTATTCTTTCGATCTAAATCTTTTTAAGAATACAAGAAAATGGCTTAAATCCAATATTATTGAAGTTTATTATTGATGTTTATTTGAATTTCTTATATTTGATTTTAATTTCTTTTAAATTTTATTTGATTTTCAAATTTTTTAATTTTTTGAGCAAATTGCACAATTAGTCCCTATGGTTTGATCATATTGCATATTTATTCCCCAGATCGTTAAAAACTAACGGATACTAACGATGGGGACTAAATTTGCAACAAACTTCCAAAGGTTTGGACTAAACTTATAATTTTTAAAATCTGGGGCCAAACTTGCAACATGAACAAATCACAAGAACTAATTTTGCAATTTTCTCTAAATATTATCATTATTAATTACATAATACACCAATGTTATTATCCCAAAACATGTAATTTTTTTACCCTTTTAAGAGTAATCACTTAAAAAATTGTATCAAATCAATGTTCATGCTAATGTATTATATGCTTTTTGGGATAAAAGCATGTAACAAAACCATGTAAACTCTCATACCTCCTTATTTAGTGTGTTTACTCCTAATAAACCGGAGTAAACTCTCTTACGTCTTTAACAGAAAAAGAACACATTAATTGGTGGGATTTAACATTAATTTTATACGTTTTCTAATCAAACTAAAAAATATCACCTTTTTTTTTAACGACAAATCTATCCTACTCCTACTCCTAAATTGCATCAAGTTACACCATGTCTGGATTTAAATTCAAGACCTCCTCTCTAAAAGGCAAAGGCTCTATCAAGTGGGCTAGCCCCACATTGGTTAATGACCTTTTCTTCTAACAAATACAAAACTAAACAACGTGCGCCCAATTTTATTGGTTAATGACCAAAATTAAACATCCACCACATGTTAAAAGCATCAAATGTAGTTATTTAGATTAAAGGAATGCCACATTTCGATTCAAAAAGTAATATGATGAGTAGAATGTTGTTTTAAGTGTAAATATGTTGGTAGTAAATAGGTTGTAGGAGTAATGTTTGATGGTGATTTTAGGATGGTTATTTGTGTTCATGAAGAGCAATGTGTTACTACTTTAAACGTTATAAATTATTGATATAGTTTCTAAAACATAATAAAATAAAAAATTAAATGAGAATATCAATGACATTTATTATTATTATTATTTTAAATTAATAATGAAGTAGACGTGTTTTGGATGGGGTTTTGGTACTTGTGAAGTTTTATTTATTTTACATTTACTATTGTTGTGTTTTTGTATAACTGGACATCTTTCTTTTATCTATTTTAACAAAAGGATGGATATTAGTTGTACGTTCCCCTTTTTCCTAACATAATAAACATAATGAAATGTATTTATTGAAGATTCGTTCCGCTTTCTATATCAATATATTCGGATACAATATTTATGCCAAACACAAAAATTCTGGCTTATAGCTCATGGTGCTTCATTTCAGACTACCTACAATACTGAAACATTATAGAATATGAAACAAGGGGATTTTGGTAAGGTATAATTGGCTAGTGATGAACTCCTAGATGTTAAAGACATGGGTGAAATTAACCTGGTTACATCACTTGACCCTACTTGGACTTTGAGAGACGTGAGGGTTATCCCATGCTTAAGGAAAATACTTATTTCAGTCGGACAGCTGGATTATTAAATTCACGAGGTTAAATTCGGTACTGGACAATGGAAGGTAATCAAGGGAAATCTTGTAGTAGCATGTGGCAAGAAGAAAGACTCATTATATATGGTCAAGATACCACCGGAGAGAGAGTCCAATTCTGGTAAAAGAAAAAATATGATTCATAAAATCTTACAAACAGAAGTGGGTTACTTTTACAGGAATGACACCCAAAGCTAGAGTGAAGATTCAGGACAAACGAGCTCAGAAGATTAAACCAATAAAAGGATGTCGTGGTAGGGGGAGCACGAGTTGTGCTTCAGTTAGAGTTCTAGTACGGCAGTTGGTGAGAAGAACCAATATTCCATCTAGACAAAGTATCTCCGGTAAATTACCTGCTAATGTAGAGAGTGTTTGCTCTTTGGATTTCTCATGGTTTAGCGGGTCATTTAAGTAGGAGTCGAATGGGACAAAAAACAAATCATTAGTAGTGACTAGTGAGTTGAAGCTCGATGAAAGCTTCAAAGAGACTACAAGTTAATTTTTGAGAAGGCTAGTGACAGCTAGAGGTGGAGCATAGAGTTCTATTGACCAATTACAGAACAAACAACATAGTTGGATGTCAGTTTGGAGTTTAGCGAAGTTTTTAGTGGGAGATTATTGGGTGATATGGTGTAGACTTCAGCCTAAGAGGGACTCACAAGGGCAGCCGAACCTTGGGATGCACACATCAAGCCATGATCTTGTTTTCTTATTTACGGTTTCTTTGTCAACAAGTTGTAAACCCTAAATCGGGTTCTATATATAGTTGATAGGCTAGTGTGATCGTTAACACCACAATAAGAAAATACCTTAGCCGGCCCAAGAAAACATAGCTAGGTCATATATCATGAATATAAATCACTCGTGTTGTTTTCATTTACTTTTTGCTTTTTTTATGTGTGTGTGCTTATTTACCTAACAGATGACAACACTTAGTATTAAAATCACACATTAAATCAACCCAAAGTTGATCATGCACCAGACGCTGAACTCAAAGAAGCTTCGACGTGTATTTTGCTTGTAATAACCTAGGAGATATATAACATTGGTGGAATAAAGCTAGTGAACAAATAGGATTTACAATGAAAATATAGACCGAAAAAACTTTAAAAATATTAGAAATGAAATACTTCTATCTATTAGATGTATTATTAATTTATAAAAGATGTGATTTATATTTAGAAATTATTCTAAAAATTATCCAAGGTAGAGTAGGTCTAGAGGTAATCTCCTATTTAAGTTGGTGATATGAATAACAAAACCAATGAATCTTTTACCTATTTTCATGGTATCAGAGCTCATCTCTGATCCTAACTTCTATTACCCTAGTCGCCAGCCACCATTCTTTCACCTCCTGCCCCTTTCTTTGCTACCTCTCCATCTTCATAAAAACCCTCGTATCTCCCTCGTAGATCCAAATACTCACCCTACAACTCACCCTACAATCATCGTATCTAACATCAAAAAATTTATTTCAATCACTTTAGAGATGGAATTCAGTCAGTACGCATCTTGGGCAGAATTATTTATGATCCATTGTTGTGCGTTTCAAGTTCTTGATCATTTATCTTCGAAAATTGGTGGGAGGAACAGAAGAGTGAGAGAGCACAACTCGCATTATATTATTTATAGAACGAATTTTGCGTTATATTATTTTCCATTTTGAGAAGAGGTATAGGGACAAAAGAAGCGAAACGGCATGCCATTTGATTTGTAAAATTGATGAAACGGCGTGTTGTTGTAATGTCCATTATCACATTGAAAGCATTTTATGGGCATGTGAAATTGTGTTTGAATATGTTTATTAATTATAAAAAGGTGGTGAAGACTTGAGATTTTGTTGCAAGAGAGTAGGTCCATAAAAATTAGTTTTGTAATCTAAGAACAATATGTAATAGGGTCTGGGCAATGGGCTTCGAGGCCTTTTCAACAATGGGCCGCTCATCCACAATGGGCTAACACTTCCACTTGGACATCGCCACCGCATCCATATCCCACAACAAACTCCAACCGGCCCACAAACAGCCCCAACTAAATGGTATCTTAGGCCCATGACCACAACATGCCCATGCTGCATTCGAGACGGCCTACATAACGACCAAGTTGGACCAAGCTTTCACCACAATGAATCTTCATCCTCCAAATCAGCAGTTATTTATGGACATCAGAGCCACGGTAATATGACTAACAACTCCCATCATTTACATTCTTATGTAAGGGATTTGCATGAAATATTGTTATCGGGAATGGCGATACTATTCCAGTCCAAGCCATTGGCTACCATACCTTACCACCACCTTATGCATATTTCCTCCTTGCTAACACTCTTCTTGTTCCTAAGCTTGTTAAAATTTTGATTTTTGTTCGACGCTTTACAACCAACAATAACGTGTCCATTGAATTTGATCCTTTTAGTTTTTATGTAAAGGACATGCGGGCATGGGAAATTCTTCTCAGATCTAACAGTGTTGGTGACCTCTATCCACTCAACTTCAATGCCAAGAATTATGTCTCAGTGTCTACTCCATCAGCTTTTCTTTCAATGTCACAAGATACATGGCATTGTTGTCTTGGGCATCCTTGTTTTCATAGTTTATGTTTATTAAAGTCTTCTTCTACTCTTGTTAAGACCCTTAATTTTTATTAACCTTATGTGTTTGGAAACAAATAAATTTTCATTTCATAATTCCACAACAAGTATACATTTACCATTTGATATAATTCATAGTGATTTGTGGACATCCCCGATTTTATCAACAAATGGGTGTTGATATTATATATTGTTGTTAGATGACAAAACTATTTTTTATAGACCTACCCTCTGGCAACTAAATCTCAAGTCTTCACCACTTTTTAAGAATTTAATAAACATATTCAAACACAATTTCATATGCCCATAAAATGCTTTCAATGTGATAATGAACGTGAATACAACAACACACCATTTCATCAATTTTGTAAATCAAATGGCATGTCATTTCGTTTCTCTTGTCCTTATACCTCTTCTCAAATTATAAGCAAAAGGCAAAATTTATTCTATAAATAATATAATGCAAACCGTGCTCTCCCACTTTTGATGTTCCTCCTACCTTTTGGCCTCATGCCTTAGAACATGCAACATATATTCTCAAGATCTTACCGACCGAAGTTCTTCATAATTCTACTCCCATATTTCAATTGTATCATCCTCTTCCTACCTACGATCATCTTCAGGTTTTTGGGTGTCTGTGCTACCCTTTACTCCCTTCCTTTGCTATCCATAAGCTCGCCAATAAGTCAACTCTTTATGTTTTTCTTGGCTACCCATCCAATCATAGAGGTTACAAATATTACAATCTGAAAACCTAGCAAATCTTCCTCTCACATAATGTCATCTTTAATGAAACTGACTTTCCTTTTGCCTCTCCTCTTCCCACTTCTCATACCTATCAATTTCTAACTAGTGACCCACATCTATACATTTGGTCCACTCTTGATATTTCCCTAACATCTCAATCACCACCTATCTCACCCAACCCCACTACCCATACTCCCCTCTTACCACAAACTTCATCTACAAACTCCTCCCTACTGCCCCAAACCAATACCCCTAATCGAACATTACCCTAACTTCTCATCCCACTCCGCTCAACTCTACATCACCTAACCCCCAGTCCCCCACCCCATCAATTAAACCACCTCCACCCACACCACCCCATCAATCCAACCACCTCCACCCACACCCGTCACCCATACCTAAACCCAAACCCGAAGAATGACCACCCGCTCCATGTCAGGCATTTTCAAACCTAAGGCCCCTATCAACCTACATACCTCGATTTTCATTTCACTTATACCAAAATCACCCACATAATCCTTAAATAACCCGCACTGGAAAAACACCACGCTTTATGAATTTTGGGCTCTTATGGAAACTAAGACTTGGGAGTTGATACAAAAAACGGATGGGATGAACATTGTTAGGAGCATGCACAATTTTAAGCATAAAAAGCATGCAGATGGGTCGCTTGAACGTTATAAAGAACGTGTTGTGTGTGATGGTCATTCACAACAATTAGGTGTCGATTGTGGGGAAATTTTTAGTCCGATAGTTAAACCGGCAACCATCGCAATCTGAATGAAACAATGTTCATGCATCAACCTATGGGTTTTTAGGATCCTAATTTTCTAAATCATGTTTGTCTCTTGTAGAAGGCACTCTTTGGGCTTAAACAAGCCCCACGAGCATGGAACCAACATTTTGTAGATTATGTTGCAACATTGGGTTTCAAACACAGTCAATGTTATCGCTCCCTTTCATCTGTTGGTACACATGTCCCTAGTTCTAGTCTAGTGAGCTTAATTGTAATAGACTTTCATTTCTTGTAACACTTATGTAATGTCTGATCAATACAATGAGAAACTCTTCTATATATGTTTATTGGTTGTTTAATGTCATATCTATTTATATTATTTATTTTTACACGCATACATGACAATGTTATCTAGGTTTATAGTTGTTAGACATAGTTCTGAACCATTAAAGGTTCAAGAATGTGTTTAACTAAGTATCCTGATTCAGTCGCACGACTGGACCATGCGAATGGGCCAATCGCACGACTGAACCAGGTGATTGAGTCAATCGTACGATTGAGTCATGAAACTGACTCAGTCGTACGAATGAACAAATCGTATGACTTAGTCGCATGACTGAGCCAGTCGCTTGGCTCAGTCGTACGAATGAGAGCTGTAACCTATAAATACCACTTAATTCGTGGAAAATAAAACACTTCGAATATAATAAACCCTAGTAGTTCCTGTTCGTCCAGAGAGTCTCTTCCAACTTCATAGAGCATTCCTGATCATTGCTAATCAATTCTTAATGTTTTCTAATCGTTAGTTTTGATCCAGATTACGTTCTCCCTGATTGGATAGCCAATCAAATAGGATTCCGCACTATTTGATCTGGTTTCACGTTAGAATCAGTTAGTACTCCGTCGTACACGGTCCTAACAAGTGGTATCAGAGCATAGGCTGTTGATTCTTCATGGATTCAATCGTTTTTGTGAAAAAGTCAACGTTTTTAAGTGAAAAGATCCGTTCTTTCTGCTCAAAATCAAGTTTTTGCGTGTACATGTTCTGAAAATTGAGTCATTTTCGAGTTTCAGCCGTCTAGGGTGTAAAAGATTGCGTTTTTAGGTCAAAGTGTGTGAAAAAATTTCGATTTCAGTAGTCTCAGTCGCACGATTTACTCAATCGCACGACTGAACTTAATCGTCCAGTCCAATCATACGACTGAACTCAATCGCTCGTTCAATCGCACGATTGACTCAGCCGGTCTGTCCAGTCGCACCACAGCCTTAATCGCCTACCCAGTCGTACGACTTAGTTCAATCGCCCAGTGATTATCTCAGTCGTCCCCCAGTAGTCCATATCAATCGCCTAACAGTTTGCTTTCCAAGTTAAAGACTAAGACACAATGGACTCAGAGAATTTCGCTTTCTCAGCAGGAAAAGACTCAAGGATACAGAACTTACTTCTACTGGAGAATGAGATTGGTAACCATAATAAGACACCTAAGCTTCTTTCGATTGATGAGTTTCCGCAGTGGAAGCAAAGGTTTGAGATTCATCTCAATGGCGTGGACACTAATCTCTGGAACGCTATTGAGACTGGTTACACTATGCCAGTTGGCGCTGATGGAATACCCCTAACGTTGAGTGGATTGACTGATGCACAAAGGTTGCTTACAATGCAGAAAAGAAAGCTTATGCCATGTTAACATAGTCTATTCCTAAAGAAATCTTCCATCCGTATTCTGAGCACAAGCAAAGTAAAAATTTCTGGAAAGCTCTTGAGAAAAGGTATGAAGGGAGCACAACTCTTAAGTCCTTAAAGGCCAAAGCACTAAAGAAAGAGTTTGATAATTTCTCTGCCATCGGGAATGAGAGTTTGGACGATATCATTGACCACTTCTATCATCTGATGAGTGAACTTCACACTCATGGTGTTACAACATCAAAAGAAGAAAAGGTGTCAAGCTTAGCTGACGGGCTTCCAGAGAAGTGGGATTCGTTTATTTCCACCTTGAGATACAATTCAGTACTCGAGACCTTGGATATAAATGACTTCATCTTGAAACTGCGAGAAGAAGAAGTAAGACACAAGTACAAGGCTAAGAAGGGTTCATATGCTCAGGATCCGACTCTTTACAATGTGACTCCAACTCCTACTGCAAAATCTTTCAATGCTCCTCTGCAGACTGCTTTTGTTTCTAATACATCTGCAATGGGTCAAAGCTCATCGTCTGTTGGTGAGTCAACTGTATCATCAGGGGTTTAACACAGTATTACTGAAGTTCAATCGACAAAGTTAGCAAAGAGAACTTGGGAAAAGTAACTGTGGAAGTGGCTAAGGAACACATGGACCTACTTGCTGCTGTGGTTCATTCCTATGATGGTCTGGTTGCAGGGAAGATAGGGAACTGCCACTTGGCTGATGAAGATTATGAGCAGGTGGATGAGAATGAGTTGGAGAGAATGGACATTATGTGGGCTCTCGTATGTGCTGTGCGACGAGCAAAGAAGTTTATGAAGAAAACAGGTCAGAATCTGGTGGCTACAAAAGACACTACGTTTGGTTTCGACAAGTCAAAGGTCACCTGTTTCAATTGTGGGGAGAAAGGACACTTCAAGAGGGAATGTGTCAAATCAAAGAAGACTGGCAATGGAAACCCATTCTCCTTCTTCATAAAACAGGACAAAGAGAAAAATCCAGCTTCAACCAGCAGTGATTCAAAAGCAATGGTGGCTTAAGGTGATGAAGGACAGGACTGGTCCTTTCGATTCTTATCTGATGGTGAAGCCAACATTGCATCTGTTGAAGATTTAATGAAGACTCAGCAAGTGAGGGGGAGAACTTAGCTGAGCATGACACTGCTAATCTGGATGAAGACATAGCTGCTGTTGATCAACTTGTAGAGGATCAATTGAATGTTGAATCTGAAGCACAATCTGAACCCCAAAATGCTTTCATGGTTAGAATATCCACATTTGTACAGGTAGATTCAAAGGATGATTTATTTACTAAACATGCTTGTGTTGAATATGATAAATTTAGGGAAAGCATTGATCTGAAATTTGCTAGGTTATTAGATCACAATGATAACTTAGTAAATGACTTAAAATTGTGCACTAAGGCAAATAGAATTTTAAAACAAAATGAAAACAGCTATAAAGAAAAGGTTGAAGCGTTAAAGAAACAATTAAAAGAAACTAAGGTTGTTGCGTTTAACCAATAAAATGATATCAAGTTTTATTTAAAGACAATCAAAGAAACTAAGAAGGAACGAGCTGTTTTGCAAGTTGAAAACGAGTCTTTAAAACAAAAACTCCACAGTCTAGCTAGTTCTTCACATATTTTGAAAAACTTGGTTAAAGAACGCAACAACGGAGAAGGTTTGGGATACAAAGTTGTACCTCCACCACATGAGAGTCTTCTGAACACCAAACAATGTCCAATCAATAATAACCCAATAAAGGATCATGTGATGACAACTCCCCTGGTCAGTGATCCGGACACTGCAGTTAAATCTGCCCCTCCGGCTACTGACCAGAAAGCATCAACATCAGGTACAACTAGTACAAAAATCGCTGGAAACAGGGTGGAAGAGAATGTTCAAGCATCTTTTGGGTTGAGTCCAAAATCGACTACCACACAACCTAAGATGTCCAAAACCACTCAAACTAAACCGGTGAAGCAAGATAACCACCATCTTCAAAGACAAAACACACATAATGTTAAACAAGTAAAATTTGTCAAGGAAGGTGAAAATCTTAGAAGTGAGACCAAAAAGGAAGTACCTGAAGTTTACTCACCGCCCCACAAGAGATCTCCTAGTCCTGTTGAAAGGAGGTCTTGCTATACTTATGGACAACGCGGTCACATCTCATCAAATTGTCCTCGCCATCAGACACCAAAGATTAAAATTGAGGTAGACAACGAAGTTAAACAAGTTTCAAAACAAAGATCAAAAACTCCTATTAGGTCTAAAGCACCTTCTAGGTCGTTTCCGTCTCCTCTGCGCCAAAGGCAACACAGACAAGTCACTGGCAAGTCTGTGACGCCTGAGGTAAAACCTGTTTTTGAAACTAAACCAAAAGTTCAAACTGTAAATCAGTCTACAGTTTACCACAAACAATCCTTTCACAGGGCTGGTTTGTGGAAAGCCAAATCAACTGATGTGTCTGAAAGCAAGGACAAGTAGAAAGTTGATGTTCCACCCACTGATAAAGGACAGTGGGTCGAGTTCATGATGTGTGATGCCTCTGGGAAACCCAAGCCAGTCAAGGCTTGGGTCCCCCTCCTTAACTAATAATTTTCTATTATGTGCAGGTTATCCGCTATAGTGCTTCTACCAATACATGGATAGTAGATAGCGGATGTCACACCCCAACCTTGACGGCGGAAACGTCGAGGTGTGAGGGTTAAGATTGTTCACAGCCACATAACGCTATGTTAAAATGTAAAATGCCATTAATCAATTGTTTCAACATCACATACATCAAGTCTCATGAATAGTAGAACAAACAAAAATAGAAATCCAATTTTTTTCTTATTAAGTCTAGGTCCATGTCCTAGGTTTGAGCATTTCTTCAATCATCATTAAGCTTGCACATTTCCTGAAACATGTTGAAAATAAAGTCAACTAACGAGTTGGTGAGTTCTCATGGTTTATATACAATAAGTATACAAAAATGTGGCAATTCTAGTCAATGGTCACAAGATAGTAAGTATATAGAACATGCATAGTTACAATCAAACCTCGACTGAATAATATGAATAAGCATGATTAGCTAAGTGTATTTGGTT